>CM065594.1:114616036-115182287 GCA_033119425.1 Bufotes viridis
CTCCGCCCTTAGAGTCAGTTCTGCCAGGGGTTGTCTGAAAAATTAAAAAGACGTGCTGGCGGTATCACGAGGTCCCTGGGTCTCTTGAGGCTGCTATGTCTCTGTCCATAAGAATCGACAGACGACTCAGGAGAGACTATTAAATTCTACAGAGGCCTCTATAGGGCAGGGATCGGTTTGTTGTGATCCAGTTGAACCAAGGCAAATAGGGGCGCCACTAGTCGGGTGAATCCTCCTAAGGTCCGCCATAGGTCAGAGGTTTGTTTTCGTTGTGGGGAGGGGTCATTTTGTGAAGGTATGTCCCTCAGAACCCAAGAGATCACAAACAAAGGAGCCGCCGGAAAACTAGAGTCCCAGACTGTGCGGAGGATAACCAGTCTGGGCGTATTCGTTTCCTCCATACGCATGTCTCAGTTTTTGTTGTCCGCTACCGTTGTGGCGGGCAATAAGACTGAGATCTGTTCCGTCTTTTTGGACAGTGGGGCGGGGTCAACTTGGTGGATTCACGGTTTGCTCAGGCTCTGGGTTTTACTCCGGAACCGGTACGCAGAACTATTCCTGTTTTTGCCATCGACTCCTCCCCTCTTACTCAGAGAGAGTTAACTCAGGTCATCCATAATATCCATCTGCAGGTAGGGGACCTCCATAAAGAGCATATCTCTTGTTATGTCCTGGACGGTCTTCCGGCTCCTATGGTATTGGGGCTTCCCTGGCTGGTGACTCACAATCCAGTGGTGGATTGGCAGGCCGGGAGATTGTGGAGTGGAGTGAACATTGTAAGGACAACTGCTTGAGTAGTAGGTGCTCAACACTCTCTGTAACATCTCTACCTTCCTTTCTGTCAGATTTTATGGATGTGTTCTCTGAGAAGGGTTGTCAGGGTTACCACCTCATCGTCCATATGATTGCCCAATTAATCTGTTACCTGGGGCAAAACTACCTAAAACCCGGTTATACAATCTTTCCGGCCCGGAGAGGAAGGCTATGAAAGATTATATTTCGGAGAAGTTTGGCTAAGGGACACATCAGACCCTCTTCTTCACCCGTGGCTGCAGGGTTCTTTTTCGTTAAAAAGAAAGATGGGGGCCTGCGTCCTTGCCTGGATTTCCGGGAATTAAACCGGATAACTATCCGAGATCCCTATCCTCTTCCTCTCATTCCCGACCTCTTTAATCAGGTTGCTGGTGCTAAATGGTTCTCCAAAATGGATCTCAGAGGAGCCTATAACCTGGTTCGCATCAAAGAGGGGATGAGTGGAAGACGGCTTTAATACTCCGGAAGGGCATTATGAAAATCTGGTCATGCCATTTGGTCTTACTAATGCGCCTGCGGTGTTCCAACATTTTGTCAACGATATTTTTAGTCACCTTATCGGGAGATTTGTTGTGATATATCTTGATGACATCCTGGTCTATTCTCCGGATCTGGATACACATAAGATCCATGTGAGACAAGTGCTGCAGATATTAGGGCCAACAAATTGTTTGCCAAATTAGAGAAATGTGTGTTCGCCGTAAAAGAACTGCCATTTCTGGGGTATGTGTTGTCAGATTCAGGTTTCCGCATGGATCCAGAGAAAGTCCGGGCAATTATGGACTGACTGAGAACCTGAAGGCATTGCAACGCTTCCTGGGGTTTGCCAATTTTATAGAAAGTTTATAAAGAACTATTCCTTGGTGGTCAAACCACTGACGGACATGACCCGAAAGGGATCCGATTTTTCCAAATGGTCACATGCAGCCAAAACTGCCTTTACATCTCTGAAGGAAAGATTCACCTCGGCTCCTATTCTCGTACAGCCAGATGTCTCGCTTCCTTTTATTGTAGAGGTTGACGCATCAGAGGTGGGGGTGGGAGCGGTACTATCTCAGGGCCCGTCCCTGGTGAATGGCGTCCGTGTGCTTTCTTTTCGAAGAAATTGTCTACTGCAGAAAGGAACTATGACATTGGCAACAGGGAACTTTTGGCTATTAAGTTGGCCTTAGAGGAGTGGCGTCATTTTTTGGAGGGGCGGTTCATCCCGTCACAGTGATTACTGATCACAAAAACTTAGTATATCTGGAGTCTGCTAAGCGTCTCACCCCTAGACAGGCTCGGTGGTCGTTATTTTTACTAGGTTTAATTTTGTAATAACCTATCGCCCGGGGCAAAAATACTAAGGCGGATGCATTGTCTCGAAGTTTTCCTGGAGGGGTGATGATGATGTTCCAGAGCCTATTTTGCAAAGGGGGTGGTGGTCTCTGCATTACACTCAGGTTTAGAGGGAGGGTGTTGGAAGCTCAGGGGACGCCCGGCCTCCTGCCCCTCGGGTAAACTGTTTGTGCCAGAAAATTTACGCCTGGAGATACTAAAAGAACACCATAACTCCGCACTGGCAGGACACCCAGGTAGTAAGGCAACCTCTGAATTAGTGTCTCGTCGGTTCTGGTGGCCTAAGTGGCGCCAGGAGGTGTTGAATTTTGTGTCTGCATGTCCTACCTGTGCTCGTTCTAAGGTGGATCATACTCGTCCGGCAGGGCGTCTTTTACCTCTGGCCATCCCCAACAGGCCTTGGACGCACCTATCAATGGATTTCATTACTGATCTACCAGTATCAGCGGGAAGACTGTTATTCTTGTTGTTGTTGACAGATTCAGTAAAATGGTGCACTTTATTGCTCTGACCGCATTGCCTAATGCTAACACACTGGCTCAGGTTTTTATTGACCACATCGTGAAGCTTCACGGGGTCCCTTCCGATATTGTTTTGGATCGTGGTACCCAATTTGTTTCTAAATTTTGGAAAGCTTTTTGTTCTCGTTTAGGGGTTCATCTGTCGTTTTCTTCATCTTTCCATCCACAGTCCAACGGTCAGACTGAACGTACCAATCAAAACCTAGAGACATATTTGAGATGCTTTGTTTCCGAAAATCAGGAGGAATGGTCATCTTATTTACCGTTAGCCGAGTTTGCCATTAATAATCGTCGTCAAGAATCCACCATTTTTTGGTGCGTATGGTTTCCATCCTCAGTTTTGTACATTTAGTGAGGGGGGGCCGTCTGGGATTCCCGAGGAGGAACGATTTGCGTCTTCACTTTCATCAGTGTGGCAGAGTGTGCAAGAAAGTTTGAAGATAATTGGTGGTAGATACAAACGTGTGGCTGATAAGAAGCGCTCTGAAGGTCCAGACCTTGGGGTGAATGACTTGGTGTGGTTGTCTACCAGAAATATCAAGTTGAAGGTTCCCTCATGGAAATTAGGTCCGAGATTTATTGGTCCTTATAGGGTAATTAAGATCATTAACCCGGTGGCTTTTCGTCTGGAGCTACCTCAGACTCTAAGGATCCATAATGTCTTCCACAGATCTCTGCTTAAGAGATATGTAGAACCTCCTGAACCATTGCCACTACCGCCTCCACCGGTGGTTGTTGATGGCAGTCTTGAGTTTCAGGTAGAAAAGATTGTTGATTCACGATATGTTCGCCGCTCTCTTCAGTACCTGGTGCACTGGAAAGGTTATGGTTCGAAGAGAGAATGTGGAGTGCCAGCATCAGAGATAAAGGCGGACAGACTCATTCGGGCTTTTCATAGGTCCCACCCTGAGAGGCCTGGTCTTGAGGGTCCGGTGGCCCTCGTAGAAAGGGGGTACTGTCACGACTGTGACTGATCCAGATAGGTCTGGGAAGAGAAGGTCGTAGCGACTTGCTACTCACGATAGCTTGTGAGTTTGCTCCGTGGTTCAGGGTATGTCATCCGGGTTTTGCCTTGTGAACCTTTTTGTCCTGACTGGGAGTTTGTAGGCATCCTTCTCAGGTGAGTGCTGTCTGCCACTCCCAGCTACTATATTAGTTTCAGTTTCACTTGCAGTCATTGCCAGATATAGTCCTTACTTCCAGTGCTATTCTGACCTTTGAAGGAGATCGTTTGACGGTATTGCTGTGGAGCTCTTGTCTGGCGTGGACTGTCGTTATTGGGATCATCTTCTCTGCTCGTGACTGGATAAGTCTATCTCTGCTGGAGATTGATTGTTGCTGTCTTCCCCCTGTCTTCCCCTGTTTTTCTCCTAGACATGAGTGATGGTGACTAGTGCTCCCATCTGCCATTCCCCAGTCTAGTCTTCTGAGGGTGACTCAGGGTTTAGGCATCCTGCTCGCCGCACGGGTTCACACCCCGTCTAGGGTATCAGGGCAGACAGGTGCCAGCTTAGGGTTTGTCAGGGGTGGCCGTTCTATTTCCCATCCGTAGATAAGGGTCCCCCTTCCCCTCCATCTGGTGCGACACGACCGCTGCTGGGATAGCGGTCGTGACACTGTCTAAACAGACCATATTTTCGGGACCTGCTCATCAAGCGCTTCCTGAAGGGAGCCGAAAGACTAAAGCCTACAATCCTAAAACCGATCCCTCAATGGGATCTTTCAATTGTCCTAAGGGGGTTAGCATCTCCGCCCCTTTGAGCCCTTAGAGGAGGTTAGTTTTAAGTTTCTAACATTAAAGACCGTTTTTTTTGCTGGCCGTTACATCTGCGAAGAGAGTTTCAGAGCTGCAGGCGTTCTCGGCTCTCCCTCCATATACCACGTTCCTTCAAGATCGTGTTCTGTTAAAGTTCTTACCTTTCTTTAGACCAAAAGTATTGTCTTTCCAGAATATCAATGAGGTTATTTCCTTACCTATATTATTTTCCTCCTCCTCTTCCTCTGAGGCTCCGGTCAGACATCCTTTGGACATCTCGAGATGCCTCCAGACCTATGTGGATAGGTCTAAGGAGTTCAGATTGGATGAGAATCTCTTCATCTTGTTTGCCGGTAAGTTTAAAGGCCGTAAAGCGTCTAAACCATCTATTCCCCTTACGTCCTACCAGCAGCACAGATGGGGTTAACTGCCCCCTGTGGACTGGTAGGACCGGCGGAATATTTAATGAGCCACAAGAATAACCAATAAAAAACGTCCTGCTCCCTTAAAGGGGGGAGCTTCCCCACAGAACACCGTATTTTTTTTTGTCCTCTTCGGAATTTTGGACTGGCGGCAGGCTCCCTCTGTTCTATGGAGGGAGCTGTACATGCGGTTTTTCCCCCCTTTGGGGTTTTTTCTGTTTTTGTTTGGGGCTCTTATATTTTTTTAATTTAAACGCCCCCCCCCCCACTTCCCTAACTCTGCCCGGCTACCTCCTCCGGTCTCTTCCCCTTGCCTCCTGCGGTGCGTCGTTCGGGCGCGTCTCTTTGGACGTCATTCCCGGGCGCCCCTCCCCTCCGTCCTTTGACAGCACACCGCTCTGCCGTTTTTAGTGAGGGGAAGGCGGGTTGGGCTCCCCTTCCCGTCCTATTCACTATATAATATATTTTATAAGAATATATCTTGTTTTATTATGAAAGGAGGTAGGGTAGTGAAGTGGGTGAAGCTAACTCCACCCATCTCTGCCTGATAGGCAGATAGTAATGGGTGACATCCCTGTAGGTGGGGTTAGGGCTTTATATGCCTCTCTCCCCCCTCATTCTGTCTCTGGTAGCACATGCTTTCACAAGCTAGCTCCCAGAGTCTGCGTTTCTTTTCAGATCGCACTGTATTTCTTCTATTGAAAAATTTGGCTTCCTGCTGTACTTCAATTTTTACAAGATGGGCTTGACAAGGGCCTTGCCCCCGCTACACTTAAGGTTCAGATCTTCGCTATCTCGGCCTGTCTAAACAGACCATATTCTCGGGACCCGCTCATCAAGCGCTTCCTGAAGGGAGCCGAAAGACTAAAGCCTACAATCCTAAAACGGATCCCTCAATGGGATCTTTCAATTGTCCTAAGTGGGTTAGCATCTCCCCCCTTTGAGCCCTTAGAGGAGGTTAGTTTTAAGTTTCTAACATTAAAGACCGTTTTTTTGCTGGCCGTTACATCTGCGAAGAGAGTATCAGAGCTGCAGGCGTTCTCGGCTCTCCCTCCATATACCACGTTCCTTCAAGATCATGTTCTGTTAAAGTTCTTACCTTTCTTTAGACCAAAAGTATTGTCTTTCCAGAATATCAATCAGGTTATTTCCTTACCTATATTATTTTCCTCCTCCTCTTCCTGAGGCTCCGGTCAGACATCCTTTGGACATCTCGAGATGCCTCCAGACCTATGTGGATAGGTCTAAGGAGTTCAGATTGGATGAGAATCTCTTCATCTTGTTTGCCGGTAAGTTTAAAGGCCGTAAAGCATCTAAACCATCTATTAGTCGCTGGATTAGGGAAGCCATCCGAGAGTCTTTTCTCTCTCAAGCCTTAGATCCTCCGGAGTTTGTGCGTGCCCATTCTACCAGGGCTGTCTCAACCTCTGTAGCGGAAAGAAGTCTCCTTCCCTTAGAGTTGATCTGTAAGGCGGCCTCCTGGAGCTCCGAGTCAACCTTTATTTCGCACTACAGGATTGGTGCAAGTATGGCTGAGTTCTCGGCCTTTGGGCAGTCTGTTCTTGACTCTGCCAGGCAGGTGGACCCTCCCTAGGGGTATCTTGCTATCTCCCTATCTGTGCTGCTGGTAGGACGTAAGGGGAATCGTTAATTTCTAACGATAATTTGTTTTCCCTTAGTCCTAACAGCAGCAAACTAAAATCCCACCCTACAGTAAGTAATCTTGCTGAAAATACGGTGTTCTGTGGGGAAGCTCCCCCCTTTAAGGGAGCAGGACGTTTTTTATTGGTTATTCTTGTGGCTCATTAAATATTCCGCCGGTCCTACCAGTCCACAGGGGGCAGTTAACCCCATCTGTGCTGCTGTTAGGACTAAGGGAAAACAAATTATCGTTAGAAATTAACGATTAGTCGCTGGATTAGGGAAGCCATCCGAGAGTCCTTTCTCTCTCAAGCCTTAGATCCTCCGGAGTTTGTGCGTGCCCATTCTACCAGGGCTGTCTCAACCTCTGTAGCGGAAAAAAATCTCCTTCCCTTAGAGTTGATCTGTAAGGCGGCCTCCTGGAGCTCCAAGTCAACCTTTATTTCGCACTACAGGATTGGTGCAAGTATAGCTGAGTTCTCGGCCTTTGGGCAGTCTGTTCTTGACTCTGCCAGGCAGGTGGACCCTCCCTAGGGGTATCTTGCTATCTCCCTATCTGTGCTGCTGGTAGGACGTAAGGGGAATCGTTAATTTCTAACGATAATTTGTTTTCCCTTAGTCCTAACAGCAGCACACTAAAATCCCACCCTACAGTAAGTAATCTTGCTGAAAATACGGTGTTCTGTGGGAAGCTCCCTTTAAGGGAGCAGGACGTTTTTGATTGGTTTTATTCTTGTGGCTCATTAAATATTCCGCCGGTCCTACCAGTCCACAGGGGCAGTTAACCCCATCTTGTTTGCCGGTAAGTTTAAAGGCCGATAAAGCATCGGTAAACCATCTATTAGTCGCTGGATTAGGAAGCCATCCGAGAGTCTTTTCTCTCTCAAGCCTTAGATCCTCCGGAGTTTGTGCGTGCCCATTCTACCAGGGCTGTCTCAACCTCTGTAGCGGAAAGAAGTCTCCTTCCCTTAGAGTTGATCTGTAAGGCGGCCTCCTGGAGCTCCGAGTCAACCTTTATTTCGCACTACAGGATTGGTGCAAGTATGGCTGAGTTCTCGGCCTTTGGGCAGTCTGTTCTTGACTCTGCCAGGCAGGTGGACCCTCCCTAGGGGTATCTTGCTATCTCCCTATCTGTGCTGCTGGTAGGACGTAGGGAATCGTTAATTTCTAACGATAATTTGTTTTCCCTTAGTCCTAACAGCAGCAAACTAAAATCCCACCCTACAGTAAGTAATCTTGCTGAAAATACGGTGTTCTGTGGGGAAGCTCCCCTTTAAGGGAGCAGGACGTTTTTATTGGTTATTCTTGTGGCTCATTAAATATTCCGCCGGTCCTACCAGTCCACAGGGGCAGTTAACCCCATCTGTGCTGCTGTTAGGACTAAGGAAAACAAATTATCGTTAGAAATTAACGATTAGTCGCTGGATTAGGGAAGCCATCCGAGAGTCCTTTCTCTCTCAAGCCTTAGATCCTCCGGAGTTTGTGCGTGCCCATTCTACCAGGGCTGTCTCAACCTCTGTAGCGGAAAAAATCTCCTTCCCTTAGAGTTGATCTGTAAGGCGGCCTCCTGGAGCTCCAAGTCAACCTTTATTTCGCACTACAGGATTGGTGCAAGTATAGCTGAGTTCTCGGCCTTTGGGCAGTCTGTTCTTGACTCTGCCAGGCAGGTGGACCCTCCCTAGGGGTATCTTGCTATCTCTCTATCTGTGCTGCTGGTAGGACGTAAGGGAATCGTTAATTTCTAACGATAATTTGTTTTCCCTTAGTCCT
Organism: Bufotes viridis; assembly: GCA_033119425.1. Taxonomy (NCBI): domain Eukaryota; kingdom Metazoa; phylum Chordata; class Amphibia; order Anura; family Bufonidae; genus Bufotes; species Bufotes viridis. Next base: position 114,624,298 of record CM065594.1, read on the forward strand.
AACAGCAGCACACTAAAATCCCACCCTACAGTAAGTAATCTTGCTGAAAATACGGTGTTCTGTGGGGAAGCTCCCCCCTTTAAGGGAGCAGGACGTTTTTGATTGGTTTTATTCTTGTGGCTCATTAAATATTCCGCCGGTCCTACCAGTCCACAGGGGGCAGTTAACCCCATCTGTGCTGCTGTTAGGACTAAGGGAAAACAAATTATCGTTAGAAATTAACGATTGTACTTCTTCCTGGGTCAGACAGGGCACTTTTAATGGGGAATTTACTTTTACATTCTGCATTTCACCTGACAGTTTATTTTCCTCAGTGAATATAGTGGGAAAAAAAATATTTAATAGTTTTGCTTTATCCTCGTCGCTCTCTGCAACACCCCCCTCATTGCTATGTGGAGGGCCGACTCCTTCAGATTTATATTTTTTACTATTTATATAATTGAAGAACATTTTAGGGTTAGTTTTACTCTCTTTGGCAATTAATCTCTCGGTCTCTAGTTTGGCAAATTTTATTAGTTTTTTACATATTCTATTTTTTTCCTTATAGTTTATCAATGCTTCCTGACTCCCCTCCTGTTTTAGTGATTTATATGCTTTCTTTTTGTCATTTATTGCTTTCTTTACGGTTCCATTTATCCACATTGGTTTCTTATTGTTCCTTAGCCTTTTATTCCTATAAGGTATGTACCTCTCACAATTAGATGTTACAATGCTTTTAAAAATCTCCCATTTTATGGTTGTATTTTTATTTTTGAGGACTTTGTCCCAGTTAGTTAGGCCTATGGCCTCGCTTAGTTGTCTAAATTTTGATTTTTTTGAAGTTTGGTATTTTTATTCCTCCCTTTAGAAACTCTCGTTTGAAGGATAATTGGAAGGTTATAACTTTATGGTCACTATTTCCCAGGTGTCCCCCAACCTGCACATCTGTTGTTCTATCAGGTCTATTGGTTAATACTAAGTCCAGTATGGTGGTCCCTCTAGTGGGGTCCTGAACCAGTTGGGAAAGGTAATTGTCTTTGGCTATTGCCAAGAACCTGTTTCCTTTTTGGGATGTACAGCTTTCAGTTTCCCAGTCTATATCTGGGTAGTTGAAGTCCCCCATAATAACGACTTCATTAAGATTTGCCGCCTCGTCTATCTCGTTTTGTAATAGATTTTCTGTGGACTGGTATATTAGGTGGTTTATAATACACTCCTATTAGTAATTTATTATTGTTTTTTGCTCCATGTATTTCTACCCACAGTGACTCCACATGTTCATGTCCCTAAGAGATGTATTCTCGAATTACGGGATTTAGACAGGACTTCACATAGAGGCAGACCCCTCCACCTCTACGGTTTTGACGATCCTTTCTAAACAGATTGAACCTTTTATATTTACTGCCCAGTCATAGCTATCATCCAGCCATGTCTCAGTTATTCCCACTATGTCATAGTCCTCCTCACACATCACTAATTCCAGTTCACCAGTCTTGTTAGTCAGACTTCTGGCATTAGTATACATACATTTGACAGGTTTATGTGTATGTTTTATTCTGTATCTTTCATTCTGAGTTGTTCTAGTCCCCCCTTCGATTCCGCCCCCAGTCACACTACCTTGCCCCTGGTCTCTATCTGCACTATCTTCCCCTCCTATAATGTAATTACCCTCCCCCCTTTTCTAGTTTAAACACTCCTCCAACCTTCTAGCCATCTTTCTCCCCAACACAGCTGCCCCTTCCCCATTGAGGTGCAGCCCGTCCCTACGATAGAGCCTGTATCCGACAGAGAAGTCGGCCCAGTTCTCCAGGAACCCGAACCCCTTCTTCCTACACCAGCTCTTGAGCCACTTGTTAATCTCCCTAATCTCCCGCTGAATTTCTTGTGTGGCTCGTGGTACAGGCAGTATTTCAGAAAATACTACTTTTGAGGTCCTTGCCCTAAGCTTTTGACCTAAAACCCTGAAATCATTTTTAAGGACTCTCCACCTTCCTCTAACTTTGTCATTGGTTCCGATATGGACCATGACCGCTGGATCTTCTCCAGCCCCTCCCAGTAATCTGTCAAACCGATCCACGATGTGTCGAACTCTAGCGCTAGGAAGACAGCACACTGTTCGGCGATCACGATCTTTGTGACAGATCGCCCTATTTGTACCCCTAATAATTGAGTCTCCCACTACCAGCACCTGTCTGGCCTGCCCTGCTCTCCTGGTCCCCTGCTTACTGGAGCGGACATTCCCCTGACTGGCAGAGGAAGTGTCCGGCTGCAGCAGTGCCGTCCCTGAACTGTCATCCCCCTCATCTGCCAACCGTGCAAACTTGTTGGGGTGTGTCAGATCAGGGCTAGCCTCCCTGGCACTCTTCCCTCTACCCCACTTTCTTACTGTTACCCAGCTAACTACCTCACTCTCCTCAGCCTCCTCGCTACCACCCTCCCCCACATCTACCCCATAGAGTGCTTGCTCAGTGAGCAGCAAACTCTTTTCCAAATTGTCAGTGGCTTTCAGTGTTGCAACTTGCCTGTTTAGAGACTCGATGTGCGATTCCAAACGGGTAATTTGCCCACATTTTGAACAAACATATACACCCTCGAACAGCTGTTCCAGGACTGCATACATCAGACAAGATGTGCACTGGATGGCGCTGTCAATAATGGAAGTGAGAAAACCTGAGATTAGTGTCATTCCCCACAGCACTATGCAATATCTTCAAGGGTCCAAGAAGAATGCTCATCCTGGGGCTCTCGCCGGAAAAGACTTGCTCTCCACCCAGGTAGCAGCTTCCGCAGGCGTGTTGAAAAATCTGCTGGACTCTCCATCCTCTACCCTCAGCCTGGCCGGATAGGCCATAGAGTATGGGAGATTAAGATCGCGAAGACGTCTTTTCACTGCTGTGAATGTCGCTCTGCGTTTTTGTAGCTCCGCTGAAAAGTCCGGAAAGAGCATAATCGTCGCATTCTCAAAACGCAGCTCCTGCTTGCGACGAGCCAACTGTAGTATGAGATCTCTATCAGCAGAGGTCAGCAATCGGGCCAGCAGTGGTCTCGGAGGGGCCCCTGGTGGTAGCGGCTTGGCAGGGACTCATTGCGCTCTTTCAATTATAAATGCAGAGGAGAAAATGGCGTCAGGGAAAGTAGAGCGCAGCCACGAGGTCACAAATTCGCATGGGTTATTACCCTCCGCTCATTCAGGGAGTCCCACAATGCGCAAGTTATTGCGACGTGTGCGTTTTTCGTAGTCATCACACTTCTGTTGCCAGTAATCTACTTTCTTCTCCAGATCGGCTATACGAGCCGGGATATGGGTAAGTTGATCTTCCACCTCAGATACGCGGGTCTCCACCTCAGAAAACCAATGTCAACCTCCTCCATCTTCCCAGAAAGTGAGGAGCGACAAGTCCCTATTGCCTGGAGTAGTTGGTCAGTCACCTGTTTAAGAGAAGGCTCCGTGTCTGATGCAGGGTTCTCACTGGGAGCAGGAGAAGCGCTCCAAGAGGCCTCGGTAGGTGCGCGCGACTTGAGGCTGCGCCATCTTGGAAATCCGGACGGCAAACTCTTTGCGACTTATTTTGTGCCATCTTCTCCACCGTGGAGAAAATGTTTGCAGTTGGTAAGTCCAGGATAATAGCGAAGTAAGGGTAATGGCACCGGAGCTCAGCTAGACACGTCCGCTCATCCTGAATGCAGGCCACGCCCCCCCAATCGGTGGTACATTTACGCCACCCATGTAAAGAGTCCTTTAGATTCAGAAAGAGAGCTATCTCTGAATGTTCAATGATTTCAGGGTTACAGAACTCTTTATGTATTTAACGTAAAACTATAAAGTTAAGAACCTAAAAAACTTTTAATACTACAACAAAAGGCGAAGAAAAGATAAGAAACGGAGAGTATTGCTAATCTACACAGCATGATTTGATAGCCAACTCGATATTCATAGCCATATGCTGCAACGTATTTAAATGATATCACTCCACCTCCTTTTTTGTTAATATTTTTAATTCGATCGCCACCTCGCTATTTATTTTTAACTGACTCCACCCCAGTGAATTTTGGGCCTCTTGAAGTGGAGTGACTTTATATTTCTAATGTTTTCCTGAATGCATACTTTCAATTTCCTCCTAGTTCTGCCCATGTACTGGGAGCCACAAGATCACTCCAGTACGTTAACCACTCCAGTTCACAACTTAATTTTCCATGTATCTGATATCCTTTTCTTATTTTTTTTTAAATGGTAGTTTCAGGTTTTATACATTTTGCTTTCTGTGGTCGATTTCTGCAGCCAGTGCAAAAACTGCACCATGTAAGCAATCCTTTTATACTCCCTTCATTTTCATACTTTAAACTGCTGTGTACTAATTTACTTCTCACCATAGTGGAGCATCTGTGGCCGGTACACTGTTAAGTGGATGTCTGTCATAGAAGAAAGTCAGGGCTCACTCAGAAAAGGGCATGTGGAAAGTTTTCCACGAAAGGTGTTCATTCAGATGTCACCTCAGACGCATTTCTGATTTAGTATATACTTGTATTCCTCATTCTGAAGCTTTTATTTATCACTATATTATGCATATAAATTGATATCTGGGTGCTCCCAGTTGTGGGGGTGTCCATGTACACCTTGACATTGTCTAATCAGTGCCAGACTGTGCAGGGACACACCCCTTTCACAAGAAAAAATTGTAACACCCGATGCCGATTTAGTCATACATTTCAAGGAGCAATAACAGAGGAATGTCACAACACACTTAAAAGAGAAGGTGCTCCACAACAGATTTGTTGTTCTTTTAAAGAAAATATATATGCTAATAGAATGTGTTATTTTTTTGCTGAACCCACAACCCTCTGCACTAATGGCCAGTACTCTAACCACTGAACAATAAAGCTCAGTAAGAAAAATGCAACAAATTCTTTGTTTAAAAACCCTTTCAGAAGTCTTCCATGTATTATATATTTATATACTGCAGAAGTATCATTATATATAATAGTTATTACAATTTTTTTTATAGCACATAATAACAATGTAAAAGCCTCATTTCTGTCACGTTAATTTCAGTCATTTGATGGAGACAGCACTTTTCATGCAGATAGTTATAGGTTCAAGTCCCCACAAAAGAATGTTTTTATTTTTTTAAGGTGCAAAACTGCTATGTGGGCTGCTGTGGATGTCACTGTTATGGGGCACTGTGGGTGGCATTAGGAGGCACCATATATGTCACTTATGGGGTCACTGTGGATATTACTGTTATGGGAGCACCATGGATGTCACTGTTATGGGGCCACTGTGGATGTCACCGTTATGGGGCCACTGTGGATGTCACCGTTATGGGGGCCCTGTGGATGTCATCATTATGGGGGCCCTGTGGATGTCACTGTTATGGGGACGTTGTGGATGTCACCGCTATAGGGGCGCTGTAGATGCCACCATTATGGGGACTCAGTATGAGTTATAGGGCTCATGCAAACGACCATGATCGGCCCAGTAATCACGGTCCATGTGTCGGACACATTTTCCAGGCCGACTGCGGCTCCCCTGACCCTAACTGCCTGTATGATAGTAATGTATGTGATAACCAGTCTTTATCTGACCCTGGGGCAGTTGTCATGCACTCACATCATCAGGTGTACATACCCCCCAATCAGATAGTGATCGCTGTATCATTCATTACTGTGATACAGTCAGTTCGGGTCTGGAGAGTGCGGTCAGCCTAAGAGATGCACCCTGTACACGATCATGGTCGTATCACACATGATAGGTCAAGATAAACCCTTCAGCAGGCCGGACCAAGAGAGATAGGATTATGCCTCATCACACTACTGCATCTGTTTTGCGGTCTGCAAGTCGTGGATCCGCAAAATAAGGTTACCGTCTGTCTGTGATCTGCATTTTTTGCAGTCCCATTGACTTCTATGGGTTCTAGGTCTCCATTTTTAGGACCAGAATAGGATATATTCTATCTTTTGCAGAAATGATATACGGACATGGAAAGCACATGACCATGTGTTTTTCACGTCCACATGTCAGTTCCGCAAAAAGTAGAACACGTCCTCAAAATGCAGACCTCAAACCAATAGAAGTCAACGGGACTGCAAAAAAAAATGTGGGTCACAGATGGACGATATCCATATTTAGCGGATCCACGACTTACAGATTGCAAAACGGATACGGTTGTGTGCATGAGGCTTTACATACACACTTCAGCAGGCACTATCATACAAGATGAGATTAGATACACACTTCAGCAGGCAGTATCATACAAGATGGGATTAGATACACAATTCAGCAGGCAGTATCATACAACATAGGATTAGATACACAGCTCAGCAGGTAGTACTGTACAGGGACGTGCACAGGCATTTTGAAGGCCAGGGGCACATTTCTCCCCCTCCATGGGCCTGGCAGTGCAGCAGCCCCACATACCTCTTACATCCAGTGGTGACGTCTCCTTTGATATAGATGTTCTCTTTCCTCATCTTCTTGTTTCAGACCAGACCACCATTTTTCGTCTCTACAGTTTGACAAAAAAAAAAAAAATTTAGTTTACTACTTTTCCATCATCCTCCCATCTGCTGGACAAATCATCCTACTACCCCAATACTGTGCCGCTGTGGTCCCCAATACTATACTGCAGAAACAGATAATACCCCTGATAATACTAGTACCACACAGAGCCACCCATATAAAATACCCCTTCTTTGTGGCCTCAGTAGAAGCCCCCATAGTGCCCCATAATAATGTGCCAGTAACAAGTGCCCCCCATAGATGCCCCCCAATCATGTGCCAGTAACAAGTGCCTCTCCCCCCCTCATCATGTACTAGTAACAAGTGCCTCCCCCCCATTATGTGCCAATAACAAGCGCCTCCCCCCCCCATGTGCCTCTCTCTTCTCCCCCCCATAATGTGCCAGTAATAAGTGCCTCCCCCGTGCCAGTAATAAGTGCCTCTCTCCTCTCCCCCCCCCATCATGTGCCACAGTGCCAGTAATAAGTGCCCCCCCCCCCCCCCATTATGCGCCACAGTGCATGCTGCGGTATTATGTCCGGCCAAAACTCCTGACAGTGACTGAACGGAAAGCATACTGATGCAAACTGAACGGATTTCTATCCATTCAGAATGCATTGGGATATGCCTGATCAGTTCTTTTCCGGCATAGAGCCCTTTTGACGGAACTCTATGCCGGAAAAGAATAACGCAAGTGTGAAAGTACCCTTAGATACACAGCTCTGCAGGTAGTATACAAGATAGGATTAGATACACAGCTCTGCAGGTAGTATACAAGATAGGATTAGATACACAGCTCTGCAGGTAGTATACAAGATAGGATTAGATACACAGCTCTGCAGGTAGTATACAAGATAGGATTAGATACACAGCTCAGCAGGCAGGATCATAAAAGATGGGATTAGATACACATATAAGGGTACCTTCACACTGGCGTTTTTCTTTTCCGGCATAGAGTGCCGTCGTCAGGGCTCTATGCCGGAAAAAAACTTATCAGGATTATCCCCATGCATTCTGAGGATGTCTTCCATTCAGTATGTGAACGTTTTTTGGAATTTGACAAAACCGCAGCGTGCTGCGGTTTCATCTCCGTCCTGAAATGCCGGAACACATGACGGCATGCCGGATCCGACATTAAGTCCCATTGACTTACATTAGTGCGGGATCCAGCATTAAGAAATGACTGAAGGACAGATTCGTCCTTCCTGTTTGTGCATGCGCAGACCTTTAAAACGGTGAAAATAAATACAAGACGGATTCTTCTATCCACATGGCAAACGGAGAGACGGATCCGCACTTGCAATGCATTTGTAAACGGATCCGCAAGCCGGATCTGTCTACAAATGCTTTCAGTTGTCATGCCGGATCTGGCAGGACGGAACTGCCTGCCGGATACACACGCCACAAGTGTGAAAATACCCTAAGCAGGCAGGATCATACATGAGAATCTTTGATACAGGAATTGTATTGCAGATGATAGATTTAGATACAGATGCACGGCAGACTATATATGACATGATAAGTTTAGATACACAGCACACCAAGCAATATAGCATACAACAGCCTGTATCATACTGATGGGATTACAGATGCTCTTTGCACTCTGGAGATGGTGAGGGAAGAGCCTGTGGACTGTCAGTAATGGGATTTAGAAACTGAGTGAGAAGTAGAAGTAGACTAGCAGGATTCATGTATGGCTGTAGTAATATGGCCACAGGAGTTATGCCTCATTCCAGACATCCCAACCTGCGAAAACTCATTTCAGGGAGGTGCACTTCTCATTTCAGGGAGGTTTTCATTTATTTTTTTCCCCACAAACTTTTTATTACATTTTCCAAACATATGCAGAACATAACATATAACAAGGTTACTGTGCTGATGCAGTATAAAGTGAAGTATAACATGAACAAACATATATGGGAACATAGTGAAACATTATATAATGTATGACCAAAAAGAACTTTCTACTATGGGTGACGGCGCAATGAGGGGAATCGAGGCTTCTGACAGTGGCATGTGATGCCGCACAGCCGCAGTGGCGGTAGTTCGAGTAAGGCTGGCGCACGCGCAGTAGCTGCTGGTGGGCTAAAGCTCCGACTGGCAAGTCATAGGACGTGACGCCACGAGTCGGAGTTCTCGAGGAGTCAGAGGAGCGGCCGAGAAGGGGACACTGCTACAGGTGTCCGGAAAGGTTTACTACGAGTAAACCTTTCCGGGATATATTGTTTCACATGCGGGCGTCAAGGAGCCGCTATCTAATAGCGGGAGACTCCCTGAACGTCCGGGAGACTTGAGATCCCTGCTCACTTACACATCAGTATTTTGGAGCAGATCTTTCCCTTATACCTTATGTCTGTGGAGACTCCAGTCCTGGTTTTGGCTCACAATCACTGATGAAAATCGCTGACCAAATGAGGCTTTATAGTGGGTGTAGCTGCTGTAGACTGATCAGTGCGGGGGTTGTGTCCAGCCTGTCACTCATCACTGTGCAGTGCAGACAGGCTTAAAGTTATGTGTTCAACAAAACAGGAAGGGGAGAAAGTAAACTGATCTGCCAGGATAGTCTGAAGCCCAGACAGGCAGAAGGAAAGCACAGACATGAAAAACAGATATTGTGGTGTATATATGCATGGTGAGGGGTGTTAGAAGCACATTTAAATAATTTAGATTTTTGGGACTTCCAGACCAGGCCTTATTTTGCAAATCTGAAATGTAACTTTATGTCGCAATAACTTTGGAGCGCTTTTAATTCCAAGCCATTCTGAGATTGTTTTCTTGTGACATAGTGTACATCATGTTAATAGTAAATTTGCGTAAATATGTTTTACCTTTATTTATAAAAAAAAAATTAAAAACGTACCAAAAATTTGGAAAAATTAACTATTTTCTAAATTTTGAATCAAAAATATGGTTGGCACTCCTATACGTGTGGTAAATCAAATGTTTTTATTCACACATAAAATCTATTTATAGTAAAAGATGCTATACATAATACTCTTCGATCCAGGAAATCAGATCATACACCATAAATCCTATAAGTAAATAGGAACTATCTAAAGTGACTAGTGCAGCCAACCAAAGTTGAATATCTATAAAGTGACTTGTGCTAGTGAAATGAAAAGTGACATGTGCAGAAAATGATGTGTGTAAAGAGGTACCTCGTGCAAAAAATGTGCAAAAATTGTTTGTGTAAAAATACTTTCAATTTATATCAATATATTTTGCAATCAAATAAATTTTCTATGAAGCCGGCTTCAGAAAAGTCCTATAACAAAACAGCAATAATGGCAGTAGATGCAATGAACAATCCCCTTTTAAAAATATTCCTAGAAATTCATAAAAACTTGAATGTTCCTGAAAAGAAGCTTTTAGCGTTCCTGTGGGGAAAAGAAAATCCGAAGTTCCTGTGGAGAAAGATTCATATGGCGGCTGTGCCGCTATTCATGTCCATTCATGTAATCCCTGAAATAGTTCTTATGTAACCAGGTCCTAGAGAGCTCTCAGTATGGTCACGGAGAGGACCGGACCCATACGGTTTTATAATCCACAGTAGTTCAATAGATATATTTCCTTAATGCCGCGATGCGGTCTCCGATATTATCGCAGATGGTTTCACTTACGTGACCTGCAGGGCTCCGATATGTTTGCGAAGGTTTTCAGTTTTCACTCGCGCGGCCCGTCAGTTTGTTTGTGGCGTCTCCCAAACTCTTCGCTCTCAGCATCCGCGCGCCAGCCCATACACGTGGGAGGCTCGGCGTCCGCGGGAGAGAGGAGAAAGAAATACAGAGGATGGAGCGCTGTATAGAATCCTTAAAATGAGATCGCGATCTCTTACAGTATCGTTGGGGGGCACTTGTGATTGCTTCCCAAACGCGTTTCCACTGAAGAAGGGGAAAGAAGTCCCCGAAACGCGTTTGGGAGACGCCACAAACAAACTGACGGGCCGCGCGAGTGAAAACTGAAAACCTTCGCAAACATATCGGAGCCCTGCAGGTCACGTAAGTGAAACCATCTGCGATAATATCGGAGACCGCATCGCGGCATTAAGGAAATATATCTATTGAACTACTGTGGATTATAAAACCGTATGGGTCCGGTCCTCTCCGTGACCATACTGAGAGCTCTCTAGGACCTGGTTACATAAGAACTATTTCAGGGATTACATGAATGGACATGAATAGCGGCACAGCCGCCATATGAATCTTTCTCCACAGGAACTTCGGATTTTCTTTTCCCCACAGGAACGCTAAAAGCTTCTTTTCAGGAACATTCAAGTTTTTATGAATTTCTAGGAATATTTTTAAAAGGGGATTGTTCATTGCATCTACTGCCATTATTGCTGTTTTGTTATAGGACTTTTCTGAAGCCGGCTTCATAGAAAATGTATTTGATTGCACAATATATTGATATAAATTGAAAGTATTTTTACACAAAAATTTTTGCACCTTTTTTGCACGAGGTACCTCTTTACACACATCATTTTCTGCACATGTCACTTTTCATTTTACTAGCACAAGTCACTTTATAGATATTCAACTTTGGTTGGCTGCACTAGTCACTTTAGATAGTTCCTATTTACTTATAGGATTTATGGTGTATGATCTGATTTCCTGGATCGAAGAGTATTATGTATAGCATCTTTTACTATAAATAGATTTTATGTGAGAATAAAAACATTTGATTTACCACACGTATAGGAGTGCCAACCATATTTTTGATTCATTATTACCATACTGTTAGGGTGTATCAGTTAGGTTAGAGCACCCTTTTTCATTTTTGCTAACAGGTGAGCTATTCCCTATTTCCAATAGATCATTTTCTAAATTTTAATCTCTACTTTTAAGATAGTGATGCCTCTTAAAATACTTATTAACATTCACCATATGTCTACTTTATGTTGGCATCATTTTGGTAATGTATTTTATTTTTTAGGACTAGAGTTGAGAAAACTTGTATTTTTACTTCGGCGTCCAAAGTTCGGGTTGGGATTATCAAAGCATCCCGTTATGGATTCCACTACCACGGACCATAACGGCATTTGGAATCCATAAGGGGATTCTTCACCCCCACAGTGAAAACCCCCAAAAAAGTGACCACTAGAAATGAGCGAACTTCAAAAATTAGTTCGGCGTTCGGGTTGGGGTAATCGCCGCATCCCGTTATGGATTCCACTACCGCGGACTATCCCGGCATATGGAATCCATAAGGGGCGGCTTCCACGAACCCGAACTTTGGAAAAGCCAAAGGACCTGGGGTGACGTCACCATCATGTGATCAGTGCAGGGGGCGTGGCTCAGCATTGGATTTGATAATATAACATTCAATATATCCTACACTCACAGGGCTACTGTTATATCGTAATGCAGGCCGGCCGGGCAGACGAGCGGCAGCGTGACTGACTGACGTTACGTGCCTGCGCCGCCTGCTTCATTCATAAAGTAGGCCATGCAGCCACGTGACGTCAGTCAGTCACGCTGCCGCTCGTCTGCCCGGCCGGCCTGCATTACGATATAACAGTAGCCCTGTGAGTAGGATATATTGAATGTTATACTACAGAGGGGGCAGCATGAATCATTATTAATTGAATTACACATTTTATAACTGTACTGGAGCGGCAATGGGGGGGTCTGTGGATGACACTGTTAAGGGGTGGGGGGGGGTCTGTGGATGGCACTGTTATAGGATGGGGGGTCTGTGGATGACACTGTTAAGGGGTGGGGGGGTGGGTGGCACTGTTATGGGGTGGGGGGTCTGTGGATGACACTGTTAAAGGATGGGGGATCTGTGGATGCCATCCACAGATCCCCCATAACAGTGCCATCCACAGATCCTCCACCCCATAACAGTGCCATCCCCAGATCCCCCATTAACAGTGCTATCCCCAGATCCCCATTAACAGTGCCATCCCCAGATCCCCCATTAACAGTGCCATCCCCATCTGGGGGGTTTCTTTGCTGGGCTGGACTTTTATAGCCCCCCCCCCCAAATTTTTACTTGCATCCCTGTTCTCTAAAGGGGCAGTTTTAAGGGGCAGTCCTAGGGGTGGGTAGGGGCGTGGCCAGGGAAGGGGGGGTGAGTTCCACCACCTTTTCTCTGAGAAAAAAAGCCCTGTATATATATATATATATATATATATATATATAAATAACACTTTATTTTTTTCATTTTTTATTTTACACTTTGTGTCCCCAATAAGGTCATACCTCCTGGGGACATTTAACTTTATTTTTTATTTTTACTATTGGGGCTGTATAGCAACATACAGCTCTGTAAAGCCTCACTGCAGGGCTGCACATGGTCTGTGGAAGACCCGACAGCTCCTGCAGTCTCCTGGCCCCGGCGGTCACAAGGCCACCGGGCCGGGACAGGAAGCTGTGAGAAGCTGGTCGAGAAATGATTTTTCATGGCCACACATTCCAAAGAAGCTGATGATGACCAGAAGGACTCTGTATTGCTTGGAGATGCGGGTTGGCTGCCACAAAGAGGACCAGGAGAAGGAGGACAGATTTGTTTTGATTGGGAATGCTGGTCAGTTGTATTTTACCAAAGAATTCAGTTATTCCCCCCTGTGTTTTAATGCCCACAGCTTATTTTTATCCTACAGATGTTGCACACAGTCTTATGGAGAAAAAAATGCAATATGGGAGTTGCTCACACAGAGCTAGTGAAAGCCGAGCTTGGTCTAGGTCTGGCGCCCATAGTATTAGCGGCATTACCAGTTCCGGAGCTGACCACAATATAAGCAGATTTGGCCTTGCCACTTCTTTGGGAGGTTTTGGCCCTACAGTACATTGCCTCCACTCTAAATTGCCACCGCGGTCACCACCCTTCTCAGATTTCTCCTCCTTTATTCTGGGACCCCGATCTGGCTGCCAGGTCCTATGAAATTTGACCCCTTAAGGACGCAGCCTTATTTCAGCTTTTTTGCAAATCTGACCAGTGTCACTTTATGTGGTGATAACTTTAAAACTCTTTTACTTATACAGGCGATTCTGGATTGTTTTTTCGTCACAGATTGTACTTCATGAAACTGGTAAAATGACGTCAATTCATTTTCATTTATAAAAAAATACAAAATTTACAAAAATTTTGGAAAAATTTGCAAATTTCCAACTTTCAATTTCTCTACTTCTATAATACATAGTAATACCTACAAAAATAGTTATTAATTTACATACCCCATATGTCTACTTCATGTCTGGATCATTTTGGGAATGCCATTTTATTTTTGGGGGACGTTACAGGGCTTAGAAGTTTAGAAAGGAAATTTTCAAAAACCCATTTTTTTAGGTACCAGTTCAGGTTTGAAGTCACTTTGTGAGGCTTACATAATAGAAACCACCCAAAAATGATCGCATTTTAGAAACTACACCCTTAAACGTTGTTAACCCTTTAGGTGCTCCACAAGAGTTATTGGCAAATGGAGATGAAATTTCTGAATTTCATTTTTTTGCCAATTTTTCCATTTTAACCCATTTTTTCCACTAACAAAGCAAGGGTTAACAGCCAAACAAGACTTTATCTTTATTGCCCTGACTCTGCCATTTACAGAAACATCCCATATTATGTGGTCGTACACTACTGTATGGCCACACGGTGGGGTGTAGAGGGAAAGGAGTGCCGTGTGGTTTTTGGAAGGCTGATTTTTATGGACCGGTTTATTTACACCGTGTCCTATTTCAAGCCCCCCTGATGCATGCCTGGAGTGGAAATGAGATGAAATTTGCCAATTCTTAGATGGGGTCACTTTAAGGGAGTTTCTACTCTAGGGTGCATCAGGGGGGCTTCAAAAGGGACATGGTGTCAATAAAAAAGACCATCAAAATCGGCCATCCAGAAACCATGTCGGTCCTTTCCTTTTGTGCCCTGCCTTTTAGTGATACAGCAGTTTACGACCACAAATGTAGCGTTTCTGTAAACTGCAGTATCAGCGGAATATATATAAAAGTTTTTTTTTGGCTGTTAACCCTTGCTTTTTTACCGGAAAAGACGATTTGAAATGGAAAAGTGCCAAAAATAGCTGTTTTGGCACCGTTTTTTAAAAACATTTTTTACTGTGTTAATCTGGGGGGTTAGGTCATGGGGTATTTTTACAGAGGAGATAATTACGGACGCGACGATACCTAATAAGTCTACTTTTTTACAATTATTTAGGTTTTAGACTATATTATCTTTTTTGATACAAAAAAAAGAAAAAGTTTGTATCTCTATAGCCTAAGTCATTTTTTTTTAAAGTTTTTTATCCGATTGTATTAGGTAGCGGCTCATTTTTTGCGGGATGAGGAGACGGTTTTAATGGCACTATTTTGGGGGCTATATGAATTTTTGATCACTTGCTATTACACTTTTAAAAAAAATTCTAGTTAATCTGGGGGGTTAGGTCATTGGGTATTTTTACAGAGGAAATTATTACAGATGTGGCGATACCTAATATATCTACTTTTTTTATTCATTTTAGTTTTACTAAATATCATTTTTGGAATAACATTTTTTTGTCTGAAAACCATATTTTTTTTCTTTTATAGTCAGTTGCTAAATTGGGAAAGGGAATTGTAAATTTAGTGCTTCGGGTGGCGTGGTTTGCCGGCCGAGAAAAATGGCTGCGTGAGGCAAGTGCTCTAGCGCTACACCAGCGACAGCGGGATCCTACACCCCATAGCCACGCATTTTGACACGGGTGACAGAGCGCAGGCAGCCCGTATAATGACCAGAGGCAAGTGGTCCATGAAAAAGCAGGGGAAGCTGGACTTTTACCTGGGGAAAAGCCGCCCTCCTGGAGACCCCTCTCCACCTCCGCTATCCCACCAGCTAGGCCCCGACAACCCAGAGGCCCATAACA
This sequence comes from Bufotes viridis, assembly GCA_033119425.1. Taxonomy (NCBI): domain Eukaryota; kingdom Metazoa; phylum Chordata; class Amphibia; order Anura; family Bufonidae; genus Bufotes; species Bufotes viridis. The sequence goes on from CM065594.1 coordinate 114,639,612, forward strand.
ACCCCCTGGACGACATGGCTGCAGACTTACCGAATTCCACATCAGATCTGCTCCCACCTGCATCTCCAAACTATCCAACTGCACACACGAGACCCAGAGATGCCCGCAGCTCTCCGGCGGTGAGTCCACAGAAGCATGCCAATCTTCCAGCACCATCTTCAAACTTGCCCACGGCGGGGCAGGTGCAGTCGCAGCAGGCTGAGCAGACTCCACCATATGAAGTGAGCAATCATCCCACCCTAACTATCCAGACGATCCTAACAAACGATCATCCTGCATCCAGCAACCTACTGAAGGACACGTTGGTCCTCTTTAGTAAATCCATCCACAAGGACCTATCCTCCTTAGTCCGCCCACTCCAAACAGCGGTGGACGCCATAGAGGGCAGATTCGATCATATAGAGTCTAAGATGGGGGACTTTGTTACTTCACACAACCAGCTGATAGATGCCCATAATGATTTGTCAGAGGAACTAGATCGTCTCAAAGCAAAAGTGGTTGACCTGGAGGACAGGTCCCTCCGGAACAACCTCCAATTCCGGGGAATCTCTGAGGAGATAGCCCCCAAAGATCTGACTCCCTATCTGCAAAGCCTCATGAAAACCCAGATCTCTGATCTCTCTCCCCATGATCTAACCCTGGATAGGGCACACAGGGTCATGAGGCCAAAACACCTTTCTAGCTCGTCTCCAAGAGATGTCCTGGTGCGTGTTCATTTTTTTCACATTAAAGAAGCGTTACTGGCGGGTCTAGGAAACTTGGAACACTGCCCTCTACCTATTGCCAGATTAAGGTTTTTGCGTCGATCCCTCAGCGCATTCACTACTGCTCTGAGACACAATAATGTCCCATACAGATGGGGATTCCAGACCAAGGTCCTGATCCACCATCAGGGAGCCGTACATGTCATCACTGCCCTAGAATCCGGAAAGAAGCTTCTGGACTCTTGGAACATCATGACGGAGGTCTCTGACCAAGGCCCCAGCTCCCCTACTCACCTGGACTCTGGTTGGCAACTGGTGTCCCAAAAGAGGAAATCCCACCGCTGATCTGTGGTTAGCAGGTTTAATGTTTTGTCTTAGTAGCGATGTGCAGCCCTTCCCGGCCATGAGCTGTGGTATATGCCCTACCAAGTGATCATCGGCATTACATGCCGATCTATTATTTCTCCTTTGTTATGTTTTTCAGTTAAGTTATGCAGAATTGTTCTTTTAATTTGTTATGTTACTCAGTACACTCGCAGGATGTGCCGCTTGCAGGCTTTATTGCTAAGGGGAACCCCCATTTGCAGGGCACTACGTTTAAATACTGCGTTATCCTTCCACAGCCTAGACCCCTCTCCTTATGGTCTTTAAAGTAGTTGCTGTGAACACTAAAGGCTTGAATAGCCCATTCAAAAGGTCTATGCTGTGGAAGGAGGCAAGGGCTCTGGGAGGTGACGTCATCTGCGCAACTGAAACGCATCTGTTGAAAGAAGATGCCCATAGACTAAAAAAACGTTCATTTCCCTCATGTTTTCCACTCCCATTATACAAAAAAGCAGAGGGGTGTTATGGTTGCCATTAAAGACACGGTAGCATTTCAGTTGTCCAGTTCTATAAAAGACCAGAATGGTCGCTATATTATCCTGATAGCATCCATAAATAATGTGACTTACACTATGGTCTTTGTATATGTTCCGAATAAGCACCAACTGCACTTTTTACGTCAGCTAATGAACAAGGTGAACGCAGTTAAAAAGGGCCCAGTCTTGTGGGGGGGGGTGATTTTAACTTTGTATCGGATCCTCATATGGACTCGACATCCAGAGCTAGAGTTCACTCCCAGGGTCCCAGCTCCCTTTTACTGAGGGAAGACCTCTAAGATGTCTGGAGGCTCCATCATGATAGGGAAAAAGATTACTCCTCCTTTTTTAGCGCCCACCAAACTTAGTCCAGAATAGATATCTTTTTGGTGGACTGCAACCTCTTACGTAATGGAGCGAACCTAATTGTGAATACAGTTAAGGAAGCCATGATGACATGGCTCCAGCAATAGTACATAAATGCTTATATTCTGTTATTTTACTTACCTAATTGGTGGCATCTGTTTGGTGTCCAGCCAACTGTCTTCAGGAGCCTTTAAAAGAGAAGATGAAACCTTTAGTGCGCATTCTCGTAAGTATCTGACTCTTGAAGAGACGCTGTGCTGCTTCTACTATGAAGGACCTGCTAAAACAACTTATTTACAAGGTTGAAAGTCAAGGAGGAGTCGACTGGCTAAAGCAATGTCTCCAGCTGAACTCTGAGCTGCTGGGATCTTCTCTGCCTGCGGCTGATTCTGCCTGCCTTCAGGGAGCCTCCGCGAGCGCTGAGTCAATTGATTCTGCAGTCGTCACAGGCGCGCGACCGCGCTGTGACGCAGAAGATTTGCGACCTCCTTCTAAACGCCCCAGGAAAGACAAGAGGGCTTATTCCCCGTCGGAATATGCGCCTCCGTCCCTTAACAAGAAGATCAGTCATCCTCCTCAGCACCATAGTAAGGGAGCAAAGCTTTCCCAACGGAACCAGCACCTGCCATCCTCCAACCGTCAACCTGACAACCGCCGCAACTCGCCTGCAGTACCAGCATCCATCAACAAGGATCCTGGGCAATCTTCTTCTGGCGAGCCTAACCCTAAATCCAATTCAAGTGACTGTTCTTTACAGTGCACACCTTCCCCTTTCTTTTCCTAATTTTGATTATTCTAATGTCAAGTCTCAGCTTTTTCAAGATATTGTCCAGTTTCTCTCTTCCCAAGCTGACCTTCCTGGTAATGTTTGGCGGGATCCCTGCCAGAACAATCCTCTTACCAACTTTACTAATGTTGCTGAGGCTTCCCCACAGCGTGATTCTCCTCCTATTAATCTTGGTGTTGCCTTTGATTCTGATCCTGCAATTTACCCTGACCTAGACAATTCTTCTGGTGTCAAAGAAACATCAGTTAAGGAAGTGTTAGCTTGTCAGATTTCCCCACTTGGATTTCACTTATCCGCCTCAGTAAAAGAGAAAATTTGGAAGAAGGAGTACATTGAGATTTTCTCTCTGCTTCCTTCTTCCACCGAAATACAAAAAATTGATACTTCCAAAGACAAAAAATCAGATTCTGATGATAAAAATAGGCCAAATCAGAAAACCTTCTATAATTGGCTTCAAGCCTTCTGCATTTATGCATCTGTCTTAGGTGAGCATCATCCCAATCTCTGTTCTTGCCTCTTTTATCATTTAGATACCATTCTAGAAGCTCAAAAAAACTTTGGCAGATCTGGTTGGTGCTCCTATGACGAGTCTTTCCGTCAGAAGATGGCTGTTTACCCCAATCTACAGTGGGGTAATAAGGATGTTGGCCTTTGGCTGAATTTGATGATGCCGTCAAAAAATCATCTTTTTCGTCAACAACCAAATAACCCCAATTTCAAAAAAGGCACTTGTTTCGCCTTTAATAAAACACTCTGTAAATGGCAGGTCAATTGCAAATACCGTCACGAGTGTTCCTTCTGTTCCGGAGCTCACCCTGCCTCCAAGCGTTTTAAAAAAACAAGGGATTCACTTCCCTAACCACAATAAAGAATTTCAACAAAATAAGCAGGGTGACGCTCCTGAACTTAGCAAGGTTAATCCGTTGGTTAGGGTTTTACCCAAAAACCCAGATGTCTGATTTTCTTATTCATAGTTTTACAAATGGTTTTTATGTACCTAAGTTTTCTGGTTCAGGTTGTTCCGTAGTTAGCAATTCAGCATCTGTAATAAAAAACATAGATATTGTTAGGGATAAGATTTTGTCTGAAGTTTCAGCGGGTCGCATTGCCGATCCCTTTGTTTTTCCTCCTTTCCCCAATTTTCGCATTTCCTCATTATCCATTGTTCCCAAAAAAGAACCAAGCTCCTATAGGTTAATCCACAATTTGTCCTTTCCTAAGCATTCTTCTCTCAATGACGAAATTGGAAAAAATAAATCTAGTGTTAATTACGCTTCATTAGATCAGGCCTTGTCTTTTCTTCGGAGGGCAGGGCGTAACGCCCTTTTAGCTAAAGCGGATATCAAGTCAGCCTTTCGTCTTCTGCCTATTACGCCTGACGGTTATAACTCCTTAGGTTTTTCTTTTCTAGGAAAATTCTTCTACGATATGGCCCTTCCCATGGGTTTCACTCTTTCGTGCTTTTATTTCGAAGCCTTCCCCACCTTTTTGCATTGGATTGTCGAGGTCCATTCAGAGAGTGGATTTTTTCTGTATTATTTGGATGATTTCTTATTTATTGGTAGGAGGGACTCATATGAATGCATTGTTTTACTGAATAGATTTATCGGTATTGCAGACTATTGCCATATCCCTTTGGCTATGGAAAAGACTGTTTATCCCACTACCTGTCTCAAATTCCTGGGTATTGTTATCGATAGTCTTCTACTATGGAATTTTGCATTCCTTTGGAAAAAATTAATGCCACCTTGCTTCAATTAAATTCTGTTCTTAGCAAGGAAAAGACGACGCTTAAGCAATTGCAGTCCTTGCTAGGCTCGTTTAATTTTATCGCACGTGTGATACCTATGGGAAGGGTCTTCTCTAAACGTCTGTATGCAGCCACTGCAGGTAAGCCTTCTCCTTTTTCTCACATCCATATCACAAAAGTTTTAAAGGACGACATTTTGGTTTGGATTCAATTGTTAACTAACTTCAACGATCACACAATTTGGCAGGACGACTTTGTGGATTCTGACACTTTGACTCTTTTCACTGACGCTTCTGGTGCCATTGGTTATGGTGCATTCTTTAATAACTCTTGGTCAGCAGAGCGTTGGCCTACTACTTGGATTAATAATAAAAAATACTCAAAAAACCTTATTTTTTTGGAGCCCTTCCCTGTGCTGGTTTCGCTATCCATATGGTCTGGCGAATTCCAGAACAAGAGAATTCTCCTCAGATCAGACAATTCCGGAGTCGTCTTTGCCATCAATTGTTTGTCGTCAAAGTCTCCTCTTGTTAATACTTTGCTTCGCAAATTGGTTTTACTTTGTCTCGAATTGAACATTTGGATAAAGGCTAAATTCATCCCTGGGAGAATTAATTACCTTGCTGACTGTTTGTCTCGACAGCGTCTTTCAGAGTTTTTTTCATCGAGCACCCGGAGCTTCCCGAGTGGGATTCCTTGCCCTTCACATCTATGGAACATAACAGACATTTAATCAATGAGCTTGTTTTGGGCTCGATTGCCAACAACACACGAGCATCTTACTCTGCTGCGTGGCTTGAATGGAAAAAATTTGTGAATCTTTTCATTTCCCACACAACGAATATGACATGAATCGTTTTGTTCACTTCTCCTTATAGTTGTGGAAGAGGGGTTTGCAAGCCGATTCTATTACCAAGAAACTTTATAGAATCTCTTTTTTCTTCAAACTTCATGGTTTTGATTCCATATTAACTAATTTTTGTCTTAAACAAATTTTGAAAGGTATTAAGAGGAGTTCATTGTTTATCCAAAAAACGCATCCTTTGACAATTAATTTGTTGAAGGACATTATCGTTCAGTTGTCTGCTGTTTGTTCCACGCCTAATGAATCCCAATTGTTTGCTGCTGCCTTCTCTTTAATCTTTTTTGGAGCTCTTAGGGTGAGTGAGATTGCAGCAGCTAGCAAATATGGTACTCCTCCTTTATTGATTTCCGATTTGACCCTTTCTAATGAATTTGTCAAGATACTTTAAAGAGATACTTTTATACTATTAAAAGGTCTAAAACGGATCAATCTAGTCATGGATCTTGGGTTCACCTCAATAGATTTCAATTGCCTATTATTTGTCCTGTTTCCAACATGACAAATTGGATTAAATTGAGGATAAATTCTATTGGGCCTCTTTTTATGCATGTCGACGGTTCTCACTTGTCTATTTATCAGTTTAACTTCATTTTAAAAAAATGCATTGCTAATATTGGTTACTCTCATTGTAATTTCTCTTCCCACTCTTGCCGCATTGGAGCTGCGACCTTCGCCGCCCAAATCAGACTTTCTGAACCGTTATCAAAAAGCTGGGTAGATGGAAGTCTAAATGCTTTAGTCGTTACATTAGACCTAACCTATCATTTATTTCAGGTGTTCATAAAGTCATATAGATCCTTGGTGATGAATAAATTTAATTGGTCAGGAGAAGATCCTTGATTAGATCTGCCACTTTCAACCTAGCAATTCCTGGCCTTCGGGTCTCCAGTCTAATTTGCTTGGTTAAACGTTATTTACAAAAATTACCTAGACCAGACTTGCTTATTCTACATTTTGGTACTCGTGACTTTGGCTTTATCAAAACTCATATCCTCATTTCTGAGCTCAAGGATATTTTAAGTAGTTTAATTCATTTACTTTCTGGTGCTTCGGTTGTGTTTTCCGAAGTTGTCTCTAAATTAGCTTGGTCCGGAAGCGATTTTTCCTTCTTGGATAAAATAAGGAAAAGAGTTAATAAAAAGATTGAATCGTATATGGCTTCTGTTAACCAATTTTTCTACAGGCACTCCGACCTTGAAGGTAGCATTCGATGCCTTTACTTGCCAGAGATCAATTGTCTGACATTGGTTGTGACATTTGTATTTCTAATTTTTATGATTGATTTGGCTGCTTTATAAGGTCGCGATGTTGTTGGGCCACTTCGCTGGCGTGTGGCGAGGTGGGGGTAAAAGTCACTCTACAAGTGGACTTATTGTTTGTTAATGTTTGATTGGTTAATTATTGGTTTATCTTGTTTTATTTACACGGTTAAGTGATAAGCATCGCGGCCTCATTAAAGCCAACAGTAATTATCATTTGAAGCAGTCAATAAATTTGTGATTAACTTTATTTTGTGCTTTGACTGGTTCTTGTGTGGTGACTTTATTGGAGTCTATGGCATCATGGAGCGAACCTAATTGTGAATACAGTTAGGGGAGCCATGATGACATGGCTCCAGCAATAGTACATAAATGCTTATATTCTGTTATTTTACTTACCTGTGAAAATACTTGATCCTTCCAGCAGGTCCCCAGCTCATGCGGAAATTGGTGGCATCTGATTGGTGTCCAGCCAACTGTCTTCAGGAGCCTTTAAAAGAGAAGATGAAACCGTTAGTGCGCATTCTCGTAAGTATCTGACTCTTCCCGTCCTCCCTTCCCTTTTACTGTCGCTTTGCTTATCGACGGGGGGTAAAAGTCATTCTACGAGTGGACTTATTGTTTGTTAATGTTTGATTGGTTAATTATTGGTTTATCTTGTTGCCTCATTAACCACCTCCCGTCACGCTAACGCCGAAAGGCGTCTGGGAGGTGGTTCTCTCAGGTCTCGATCACACCTATCGACGTCATTCCGCGAGACCCGAGATTTCATGTGAACGCTCGTGCATGCCTGCGCACGTTCACTGCAGCCCAACAGGTTAGAACTTAGTCTACAGCCTGCCAGCGCTGATTATGCGCTGGCAGGCTGTAGATGTCAGTAAATCGCATCCAAATCGCATATCAAACGCTGTTTTGTAAACAGCGTCTGATATGCCTGCTGCCTACTCCCTGATCACCCCCTGTCACCCCCATGTCATTGATCACCCCCCTGTAAGGCTCCATTCAGACGTCCGTATGTGTTTTGCGGATCCACGGATCCGCAAAACACGGACACCGGCAATGTGCTTTCCGCATTTTGCGGATCCGCACATTGTCAGAACTATATAGACAATGCATTTTCTTGTCCACAATTGCGGACAAGAATAGGACATGTTCTATATTTTTGCGGACCCGGAAGTGCGGATCCGCAATTCCGGATCCGAGCGGGACAAAGTCTGTCCCCATAGAAATGAATGGGTCCGCAATTCCGTTCCGCAAAATGTGGAACAGAATTGCGGACGTGTGAATGAGGCCTAAGGGTCCCTTATCACCGCCAGTTAGTTAGCTACTTGTTAGGTAGTTAGCGCCCAGCCCACCGCACCGCAGTCACTGATTAGTCGCTGATTAGCGTCATCGCTGTCTCTAATCACCACTAGTACTATATAGTATCTGTAAGTGATCAAGACTGATCGCAATCCGATCTATATCAGTACATTACGGTCACCTTGGGCTCTACAAAAACGCAGTGTTCACCCAATCAGGCCTGATCTTGTGCCCACACTTGCGTTCAGTCCGCCCCACCTCAGTGACAGAATTTTTTTTTTTTCTGATCACTGCAAAAACACCGTAAAATCGCTGCAGCGCTATAAAGATCACTTTTGAGCTTTTTGGATCTTTATTAGCGATCGCAGCTTTAGGGTCCATTCACACGTCCGTGGTGTGCTGCGGACCCGCAAATTGCGGATCCGCAGCACACCATGCCGGCACTCTCCATAGAGATTCCTATTCTTGTCCGTAGGCTGCAGACAAGAATAGGACATGCTCCATCATTTGCGGAGCTGTGGCCGGATGTTTCGGGGCCGAAACCCGGAAGTTCGGGGCCGCAGCTCCGCAAATGCTGATGCGGAGAGCACATAGTGTGCTCTCTGCATCACCGCCAGCACCATTCACACTGAATAGGTCCGCATCTATTCCGCAGAATTGCGGAATAGATAGGGACATTTTTGCAGACATGTGAATTGTCGGGATATTTATACTGTTTCCGATTAACAGTTTTCATGATTTATAAATAAATTAGTATCTATGAAGAAGGAGATCCTAATTTATTATCATAAACTATATAGTTACTATGAGCTCGTGATCTGCGCTGAATTGAAGATGAAAACTCAGTTGTAAACCAAAATATATATATAATTTATTACTAACAAAAAAACTACGGTACTATTGGTAATAATCAATTAATCTATAACAATGTCTGATACAACATAAATATCTCCAAATACACTCAATTAAATTCTGATTTCTCTCAGTCGATATAGGTGTTCTAAATCCAAATCTGGTCTATTACGGATATATCTCTATATGATTAACCCTATAAGGCTAGAACCAATTTTAGTTCCTAGGAGATGATATTATATTATTAATAATATCTCTGGATCTCCAGAATTTTGTATAATTTTTAAGAATGATGCTGCAGGTACATTCCCCAAATTTACACCAAATAATCTACTATATATAAAATATGGTTAAATCTATATAGAGGTATAATAATTTAATCAACCTATAAATTATAGGAAAAATTATACTATACCAAATTTCGACTAGTAGAAATCAGTGCCCTTGGTTTCAAGATGGCCGTCTCCAATGCTGGATAAATTGGCTAAAATGGCTGATCAAAGATGTCGTATAGGGTATTGGATCTCATCTGCTCTCCTATGTCCTCCTATGACCTCCTGTGTTCCTTTTTTTTTTCTCCTTCCCTTTTTATTTAACTTTAAAAGGGGCTTGGTTTGGTCTGATCATTGACTAGTGACATCATCAGAGGGGTTTGTTTTCTATCCTAAGACCTCCCCCTCTGATTACGTAATCAAGGCCCTAACCTTAATTTTACATTAGGTGGCACTCCTGTTCCATTTAAAGGTTTTTGGACCAAAACTGATTTTTTTTTTTTCCCATGCATCCCTTCGCTAAATAAAAAGGGTTTTTTTTTTTTTTTTTACTCACAGTCCATCCAAACAAACATTGAGAAAACTCCCAAACACTTGATCTATTATCTGGTCAAACACTCACTATTTTATTAGTCTCTTGACCATACCTCAGTAATCCAGAATACACATTGTAACACTAAAACCATTGTTTCGGAGAAGACCCAATGCTTACACTTGACCACCTATGTTAAAAAAATCCATGAATAGCTATTACCCAGCATTGGTTCAACCATACAATGTATCATTAACAGAAATACTATTTCTACACATTCACTACAATTGTCTACATGAGTAATTATATTTTATTGAATCTGTCTAAATCTTCTTTTTCCAAGACCAGACTGTGTAAATATTTTGCACAGACTGCTAACTTTTCATTTACAGATTTTAAGTCCAAGGATACTGAACTCCCCTGCCCTTCTGAATAAGACAGGATCAGACCAAAAATGGCTTCTCTTAATGTTCCTGTTCATATACTTATATAGGCCTTATATAATGGACTCTTTTTTCAAAAGTTCTGACAGAATGGGACCTTACTTCGCAAGCACTCCTATGTCCTTTCCCCTCTCTTTTTTTTGCATATTTTTTTGCAGAGATTTTTTCATCCAAATTGATCGATGCGAATGAAGAAATCTGTGCCGTTCATTTTTTCTTTCAGCCCAGAGGCTGAACGGAAAAAAAAAATCTCATTACCCATATGCTCAATATAAGGAGAATAGCAGAAACTCGTAATGCTGGCCATGCATGTAATGATTGCGGAGACCCTCAAATGCCAGGGCAGTACAAACACCCCACAAATGACCCCATTTTGGAAAGTAGACACCCCAAGGTATTCACTGAGGGGCATATTGAGTCCATGAAAGATTGAACTTTTTGTCACAAGTTAGCGGAAAGGAAGACTTTGTGAGAAAAACAAAAAAAATCAATTTCTGCTAACTTGTGCCAAAAAAAAAAATCTTCTATGAACTCGCCATGCCCCTTACGGAATACCTTGGGGTGTCTTCTTTCCAAAATGGGGTCACATGTGGGGTATTTATACTGCCCTGGCATTTTAGGGGCCCTAAAGCGTGAGAAGAAGTCTGGAATCCAAATGCCTAAAAATGCCCCTCCTAAAAGGTACTCATTGGAATTTGGGCCCCTTTGCGCACCTAGGCTGCAAAAAAGTGTCACACGTGTGGTATCGCCGTACTCAGGAGAAGTAGGGCAATGTGTTTTGGGGTGTATTTTTACATATACCCATGCTGGGTGAGGGAAATATCTCTGTAAATTGACAACTTTGTATAAAAAAATTAAAAAAGTTGTCATTTACAGAGAGTACCATAGTTTGTAAATGCTATAACTTTTGCGCAAACCAATAAATATACACTTATTGGATTTTTTTTTATCAAAGACATGTAGTGCAATAAATTCTGACACAAACTTGTATAGAAATATAATTATATTTGAACAATGTTACCAGAAAAAGTTAAAAATACACTTTTCTTGAGAAAATTGCAGTCTTTTTTGATTAATATAAGGAAAACGAAAAATGTCAGCAGCAATCAAATACCACCAAAACAAAGCTGTATTTGTAAAAAGAAGGTAAAATTCACTTGGGTGCCAAATTGCATGATCGAGCAATAAACCGTTAAAGTTGTGAAGTGCCGATTTGTAAAAAAGGGCTTGGTCACTAGGGGGGTATAAACCTGTGGTCCTTAAGTGGTTAAAGCCAACAGTAATTATTATTTGAAGCAGTCAATAAATTCTTGATTAACTTTATTTTGTGCTTTGACTGGTTCTTGTGTGGTGACTTTATTGGAGTCTATGGCATCATGCCACATATTCCTCCATAGAACTAATCACATGGTCTGACCATGCGCCCGTCACACTGACCATTAGCGAAACTAACAACAGACCCCCTTACTCCCCGTGGCGCAATAACATGTTTTTGTTAGCATTACGAGAGGGGTTAGAGGAATTCTTCCGCGTGAATGATGGCTCTGTGTCAAACCCCTTCTCCCTGTGGAACGCCCACAAAGCGTTCATGAGAGGCTTGTTCATCAAATCTGAGCATAAGGCAAAGAAAGACCGAGAGGAGCGCATAACTGCGTTAACTTCATCAGATCCTTGGAGTCTAGCAACAAAACTAAACCCTCCACTAATATAGCGACCCAACTGCAAAACTTGTGTCTCCAATTAAAAGATTGTCTGCTCTATAATTATGAGAAGCGCCTAAAAACAGTAACTGCGTCGTAATATGCACAAGACAATAAATCAGGGAAACTATTAGCCTGTAGACTGAAGGAAAGAGCCTCTAAAGCTAAGATCCCCTTTCTCACGTCGAAGCCGTCTGGTAGGAAGATAATGGACCCGCAAGGAATTGCGAATTCCTTTAAGTGCTTTTATGAAGCCCTCTACAACCTGACACCACAGTCGGAACCTTCTCCTCAAACGGCAGTAGCTATTGATCAATTTTTAGGTTCCCTAGAACTCCCAAATCTCACCAACACCCAATTAGAGGACCTAAACTCCCCTGTGACGGAGGAAAAGATTCTAGGGGTTATTACAAAACTGCCCAATAATAAAGCCCCTGGCCCAGATGGGTTTTCTAATGCATGCTACAAAGCATTCCAAAAGGAGCTCTCCCCATATTTGTCAAATCTTTCAACAATTAGTGACCACAAGCTGTCCCCCGAAAGAGATGTTGGAGGCGATGATAGTTTGCAATGTGATATTTTCTCTCTCCTGTTAGCTCCTGATGAGATGCCCGCAATAGGGCGAGGAAACGCGTTGAGCTGCAATACTGAGAGCTGAGCGATTTATATTAGTATCAAAATATTAGCAGCCTCACTGATAATTTTAGTAGGGTTAAGGTGGGAGCACTGTGATGCCAGCTGCTAGCGGTTCAATGATGATGTAACCAGCGCAGCGGCAGCCACCCTAACCGTACATATCTTTTATATAGCGGTGCAAACAGTGATCTTTTAGGTATTGGTCACATTCGATCAAACCGCACCCTGACATATCAATATTGCACCGGTATATATATACAGTTATCTAGCACAGATAGCTCTTATTAATCCCTTGTACCCCAATAAAGATTTATTGTTTTTTTCCCAAGCGCTATCTGTTTTTAGTAAACCCCGATGATAGTCACTATCCCTAAAACTGCCCCCCCCCTCGGACGATACTAAGAAATTTAGCCCGATATCGCTCTTGAACACCGATGCGAAAATATACGCAAAAATTCTGGCAAACCGCCTGGCCCCCTACATTTCAGCGCTTACCCACGTAGACCAAGTGGGATTTGTAAGAGGCAGAAAATTACAGGATAACTCCAGATGCACATTAAATATACTAGATTATGTGCAAAGATCAAAAATCCCGGCCTTGTTGGTCACCCTGGATGCCAAGAAGGCATTTGACCGCATTAACTGGTTATTTGCGTTTGCGGTCTTATCGAGGATGGGATTCACCTGGGTGATCCTGGCGGCTATCAAAGCGCTATATACCCAGCACAAGAGTTTGGGTTAACGGGGCGCTCTCAGACCCCTTTAATATCACCAACTTTACCTGCCAGCGCTGCCCCCTATCCCCCTTGATATTCATACTAACGATTGAGCCGCTAGCCCAAGCCTTGCGACAATGCTCCGAGATAACTGGTATTACTATAGGAGACACGGAACACACGGTTAGCCTGTACGCTGACGACATTATCCTAACGCTGACAAACCCCCAAACATCTCTCAAAGCAGCTATCGACATTATATCTCAATTTCCTTTTATAAACTTAACGCTTTCCTTTTATAAACTTAACGCCACTAAGTCCCAAGCCCTCCCACTCAAGATCCCTCCTGGCCAGGTGGTGACGATTAAAGATGCTTTTGACCTGGACTGGCAGGATAGCCAAATCGATTACCTAGGGATAAAGCTAACGACATAATTTGCTAACCTGTATGCCGCAAATCACCTCCCATTCCTAGGGACAATGGAAAAAGATTTCTCCAATTTGGCTAAATATGAGAAGTCTTGGGTAGGCCGTATTGCATCTTTTCAAATGTTCATACTTCCCAAGCTCTTATACTTATTCAAGATGCTGCCAATTACTCCACCAACCAGTTTTTTTAGGAAGTGCACCAAGCTGATCAACACCTTTGGAAACAACACAGACCTAGAATAGCAACTACAATAATGCAAAGAGCTAAACGTCGCAAATATCCCAACTGAGAGAATGGTGGTTGGACAATCACTCTAAACAATGGGTCCATATGGAAGCAACATTGTCCTCTGTATGCACCCTTAGGTCCCTTTTACTAGCTGCTCTCCATCCAGCGTTTATCCGATCCTCTGCCCCAACACTGGTATCCATGGCATTGGGAAACTAGTCTAAATTTCATAAATTGTGCCCTCATGAGCCCGTTCCCTTCCCACCCTTCACCCATAACGGTGCTTAATCTTCTAGTTCCCAATGTTACTGTCTCGCCCTGGAGCGGTAAGCGGCCTAGACCTACTATCAAAGCTGTTTATCTCAGATACCTTTTGCTCCTTGAACTTCTACATAAGCAATACCGGATACCAAACACTAATTTCTATAAGTATTTATGTATTAGACACTTTGTCACAGCTAACTCCCCTATTAAGTTTCTGGGCAACCAGGAAATATTCAAATTCTGGTCACTTTCCTCGCCATATTGTACATGCCTCTGCCCTTTGTACATGATGCTCAGAGACAAAGGATCATTTGTTAAAACAACCCTATTGCACACCTCGGAAAAGGATCTTGGATTAACGTTCTCAGATGAGCAATGGTCCTCGGCCATTGCCTTTATCTCAAAGAATCTCAGATGTGCCTTGCACCATGAATCTCTGATTAAAACTACATTATGGTGGTATTACACACCTGACCGTCTGAGCCACATTTTTCCGGGAACTTCACATTTGTGCTGGAGGGGCTGTGGCCAGAGAGGCACACTATGTCGTATTCTGTGGTCTTGCCCTCTGTTACAAGATATATGGAAAACAATCTTTTCTCTTGCTTCGGACCTATTGGGTAGACAGCACTTGCCTTCCCCCTCACTGGCCCTCCTTTTCATTGATCTTGATAAACTACCCCGCAACGTACGGGTGGTGCTGGGGCACCTTTTCCTCTCAGCCAAATTGGCTATTACACAAAATTGGAAATGCCAGAATATCCCCAGCTTGGCGGACATTACCCGCAAGCTCAATTCCACATATATACACGAGAAAGTGTTGGCGAGAGTGGTGGTGTCCTTCCGTATCACCCTACTTAATCTGCATTTTTTTGGGGACCGTCCCTTCTTTACAGTATGGAGGACCACACCTGGAAAGTGTTGGCCAGGGACGATTCTGGCGCCTCCAGTTCCCGAGGTACTCCCCCCTGATCTTTCCCGGTCAGAAAAGATCAGGGTCTTAAGGACTGCCTCTTAAGGACTGCCAGCGCTCTGGAACAGTACAAAAGAGTTGTACATGGCAACCTGCACCAAGTAGACCGCAGCTTTTTTTGTACCAGGCCCGGGTTTTGCACATGGCGTTATATGGCTTGAGGACTTGATCAGAGAGATCAACTCCTCCCACATACCGATTGCAGTCGACGATACAATCGGGCTTGAGGACCGTTGCTGCGGTACCTCGCACAGGGACAGGGGTGATGCCATTACCATGAATTATGGACAGTACAAGGACATCCCTCTTGTCCTTATATCTGACCAGCAGCAGGTTTCCACTGGTAAGGGCACGGGTCTCACCCCTGGGGATAGGTACCTAGAGGGGGTGGGTAGGGAGGCCGCGCAGATTTTTCCACACAGTCCCACAAGCGGACGTGGATCCGGTGGCGAGGGACGGGAACAAGAGGATACTAGTATAAAAGTTATCCACTTAAAGGTGGTAACCCTTATCTAGCAGTGGGTGCATAAGGTCCCACACAATTTGGTCCCACACAAGTGGGGGGACATTCTGGGGATTGAATACGGGAATCTCGCCCCTCGTAGATACGAAACTTGTAAGTGTACCCTGAGGTACTCACACAAAGTTTGTACAGCTTCACGCCATACCTCGCCCGCTTGAGGGAACATACTGGTGAAAAATGAGTCTCCCCTTGAAAGCAATGAGAGACTCATCAACCGTGACCTCCTGTCCAGGTACGTAGGCCTCCATAAATTTGGCCCCGAAGTGATCGATGATTTTGTACAGGCGGTCATAGGCAGGATCACCTCGGGGGGGGGGGGGGACATGCTTCATTATCTGCATAATGCAGGCATTTCCGGATGGCCTCAAATCGGGGACGTGTCATGGCCATACTGTAGAGTGAGGTCTGGTAGAGGACGTCCACACTCCAGTAATGCCTGACACTGTGTTTTTTGACTAGGCCCATGTGCAGCACGAGGCCCCAAAACGTCCTCATCTCGCCTGAGTGACCGGAGTTCAGCCACTGGCCCTAGCCAAAACGGAGCCCAGGTGTTGAGCAGCGAACTATTGGGCATACAGGTTCGTCTGCTCCACCATTAGAGTTATCAGTTGGTCACTGAAAAAAATACTTTAAAAAGTCGTATTCAGTGAAGCCCACTGTGTAAATCTGGATTCCTGATTCACCAACAAAATCAGGAATCGCGGGCTCAAAGTTCTCTGGGGTACACCAGCCAAGTTCACCTGCAGAGGGCTCAGGTGAACTGACCTGGTGGGCCGGAAAACTAGTACGAGCCCCAGAGCTGCTCGTACTAGGGTGGGCCACAGGGTCCCTAGCATGGAGGTCCCCTCGATCCGCCTGGCAGCGTCTCCGCCGCCTTGGGGGCTCATCATCACTTGATGATGAGGAGGACGTGGATGACAAAAGGAACGTGGGGTCATCCTCGTCCTCACTGGGGCTCTCGGACTGGGAGGCAAGTTGGGCGTATGCCTCCGCAGGTGTGCATGTGTGTGTGGGGGACGGACGGACGGGTGTTCGTGTATATAGGTGTTCGCAACACCCCTGGAGGGGTCTAGGGTCTCTGATGACACCACCAATCACCGTCCTGTGATCCTGAGAGGTGACTGTCACGCCACCTCTCAGGATCACCTCTGATTGGATAAGAGGCGGCATGTGGGCAAAGCGGCGGCAAAGTGCTGGAGTTTTTATTGCTGTATGCTGATCACATTCATTGCAATAAAGGACTACAAGGCTTTTTCTGAATAAGTTGGAGTGCTGGATTTCCCTTTATTTCCACCTTCTTCCAAATGTTTGCTTTGTTCCCTACATGACTTGTGACCAGATTTGTGGAGTACATGACTGGTTTCCTGTGGATATATTCTCCCAACTGAGCTCTGGATATCTGCAGTTCCTCCAGAGTGACCATGGGCCTCTCAGCTACTTCTTTAACCCCTTAAGGACCCCTTAACGTACGGCGCAGATGTTCGTGACTTAAGGACCAGCGCCGTACATGTATGGCACGGTGATCATTCGGATGCAGGAGATGAACCCGTCTGATCTGTGGCAGGGGTCCGGCAGTCACTGATAGCCGGACCCCTGCTGCATGCGCCCGCATCAGTGAAAACACCAATGCCGGCGCATTAATCCTTGATGTGCCGCGGTCAGCTCTGACCGCAGCACATGCGATGTCCTTGCTTCCAACGGGACATGGTGTCAAAAAATCAGTCCAGCAAAATCTGCCTTCCAAAAACCATATGGCGATCCTTTCCTTCTGCGCCCAGCTGTGTGCCCGTACAGCAGTTTACGACAGAATCAGGGCAATAAATATTAAGTTTTGTTTGGCTGTTAACCCTTGCTTTGTTACTGGAAAAAATGGATTAAAATGGAAAATCTTCCATTTTCCATTAATTCTTGTGGAACACCTAAAGGGTTAACAACGTTTGTAAAATCAGTTTTGAATACCTTGAGGGGTATAGTTTCTAAAATGGGGTAATTTTTGGGTGGTTTCTATTATGGAAGCCTCACAAAGTGAATTTTCAGAAAAATTTCAAGATTTGCTTCTAAACTTCTAGGTTTTCTTACGTCCCCAAACAATAAAGTGGCATTGACAAAATGATCCAAACATGAAGTAGACATATGGGGAATGTAAAGTAATTACTATTTTTTAGGTTTTACGATCTATATAAAAGTAGAGAAATTGAAATTTGCTAATTTTTCTAAATTTTTTGTAAATTTGGTATTTTTTTTATAAATAAAACAGAATTTTTTATTACTCAGTTTTACCACAGTCATCAAGTACAATATGTGATGAGAAAACAGTCTCAGAATGGCCTGGATAAGTAAAAGCGTTTTAAAGTTATCACCACATAAAGTGACATGTCAGATTTGCAAAAAATGGCCGAGTCTTTAAACTGAAATATGGCAGGAACCTTAAGGGGTTAATTAGTGCTCTCCTTGCCTGGGCTGTCAGTTTAGGTGGACGGCCATGTCTTGCTAGGTTTGCAGTTGTGCTATACTCCTTCCATTTTTTGGATGATGGATTGAACAGTGCTCAATGAGATGTTCAGAACTTGGGATATTGTTTTATAACCTAACCCTGCTTTAAATTTCTGCACAAGTTTATTCCTGACCTGTCTGGTGTTCCTTGGTTTTCATAATGCTGTTTGATCACTAATGTTCACTAACAAACCCCTGAGGTCTTCACAGAAGAGCCGTAGTTATACTGAGAATACATTACACACAGGCGGACTCTATTTACTAATTAGCTGACTTTTGAAGGCAATTGTCCACACTGGATTTTATTTAGGGGGATCAGAGTACAGGGGGCTCAATACAAATGCACACCAAACATTCCAGATTTTTAATTATTTAAAATTTTGACTTAGGGCCCTTTCACACTTGCGTTTTTGTTTTCCGGCATAGAGATCCGTCGTCGGGTCTCTATGCCGGAAAAATCCTGATCAGGATCATCCCCATGCACTCTGAATGGAGAGAAATCCGTTCAGGATGCATCAGGATGTCTTCAGTTCAGGACCGGAACGCTGTTTGGCCGGAGAAAATACCGCAGCATGCTGCGCTTTTTGCTCCGGCCAAAAATCCTGAACACTTGCCGCAAGGCCGGATCCGGAATTAATGCCCATTGAAAGGCATTAATCCGGATCCGGCCTTAAGCTAAACGTCGTTTCGGCGCATTGCCGGATCCGACATTTAGCTTTTTCTGACTGGTTACCATGGCAGCCAGGACGCTAAAGTGATCCATGCGCATGGGGCGCTCTGACGTCATTCTGGAGCGCCCCGGGAGCCGCACGGAATGTAAGTATGCCGCTCCCCCGCTCCCCGCTCCTACTATGGCAACCAGGACGCTAGTAGCGTCCTGGCTGCCATAGTAACCTGAAAGCAATTCGAAGACTGATCAGGATCCTGATCAGTCTTCTAATGCTTCAGGCGACTTGCGTTCTGACGGATCCGGCGGGACGGAAGTGCCTGCCGGATCCTCAGAACGCAAGTGTGAAAGGACCCTTAGGTTTAAGTTTCAGAAATTGCGCTTCAATAAAAAAAACATCTAGAGCGCTGTATTTTTGCAGCATAAAATGGCGTCTGCACTATATATTACAAATAGTATAGGCGCCGTTTTAACCACATATAGCAATCTAATTTTTAAATTGAGAATGTTATATATTTAGTTCTTTATTTGGCATTAATGGCAGCCAAGCTAAACCCAGAGGGGTCCAGAAAGGGGCTCACTGAGCTTTCACTATTCCTGTTACTGTCCCTGCCCTTGTCCCTTTCTCACCCTCAGATCTGCCCCCCACCTCCATCGGCCTCCTATCAGGCGGCAGCCTGCATCAGCCTCAGATCAGCCCCTCATCAGACCCTCCCCAACCTTAGATCAGACCCCTAGCCTCAGATCACATCTCAATCAGACCCCCATCAGAACCTTCCTAGCCTCAGATCAGACCCTCAGCCTCAGATTAGACCCTCATCAAACCCCCCAGCTTCAGATCAGATCCACCATCCTCAGATCAGGCCCCCCCTGCCTCAGCTAAGACCCCCAAGCCCCCAACACAATAAAATGTCTATGTCTCTATGCACTGTTTTTATACTTATTGGCGCTGCAGATCCACTGGGTGATGTGGGTAAGTTCACTTAAAATCCAAAGTTATACAAAGGTGATCGCGCTGCCAGCAGTAATGGAGTTCCATCAGGAATCCGATACCCGGGTTAAAAGCTCCTCACAATGTGACCAAACAGTCAGAATCCAGGCATGAGTACACCTCCGTAACCCAATCCCTAGAATAGAGTTGTACCAATAGTGAAGTTCCACAAGCAATTCCTCAATAGTATTTATTATACTCACAAGATGGACAATAAAAACAGCATAGTATAAAACGTCACGTCTTGTGCATTCACCCAACCTAGGTTTCGCCGTTCAGCTTTGTCAGGGGCGATAATACCACCCCTTTCAGGGGTGGTATTTAAGAGCAGTGCGTCACGAGGACTAAACCGCCTACTTCTCCAAGTTGCATCTATATTCAATTTAAATCACTAATACCATGTATTAAAAACACTACAATTATTTAAAATACATACATCATACTAATAAACCGCAGAACAAACTCTTTTAACCACCTTTCTCAGTAAATACATACAAACAGCGATGGTATATATATATATATATATATATATATATATATACCCCCCTTTTTTCATTCATAAACTGGTCACATGACCACACTCCGGTCATGTGGTCGGTTATCACCACTAACAATATACAACTACTCCATTCATTCATAAAACCACTCCCCCACATGATATAAACCTTAGTCACATGATAGACCTCCACCAATCATGTTCTACAACCATTTTCTACCATAGATGGCTACAGTACTCACTTACAGATCAGTTCATTCAATCAACCAAGCAGGGTTTCAGATCGAATTCTACATTAAGTCCACTTGGTTTCAAGGTGTTTATTTTGTAAATCCACCCAACTTCTCTGTGATTGATCTTCAATGTCGGATCACCACCCTGCCAATTCTCCTTAACCCTTTCCAAACCACTGAACTTCAGCCCCACCGGATTTTTATTGTGAGCTATCTTAAAATGGAGGGGTTTACTATGGTCTTCCCCACCCTTCTTAATATTACCAATGTGCTCTTGCACTCTCGTCTTCAATTTGCGCAGGGTCCTCCCCACATACTGGAGCCCGCACGGGCACTCCAGCAAGCAGCCCACCCCCATTGTTTCACAGGACATTTCTCCTTTTAACTTTATGGGTCCGTCCTCCTCTTGATTTTACCTCCTGGAAGTTTTTTTAATCTTTTTATCCTCTCTGGTGCGGTTCCTGCACGCAATGCAGAAACCGCACCATGTGAACTGAACTTTCTCCCTCCTCACAGGCTGCGTCCCCAGTTTCGCCTATCTATACATGGCGTCCTGGAAAAAGATGGCCATTGACCCCTTTTTACTACAGACACAGGGGGAAGGTATATTGCCATTATGGAAGCGATTTATTGATGACTGCTTGATTATATGAGAGGGGGTCTCATGGGTCTCGAAAGATTTATTGAAAAAATAAATGAGAATAATTATAATCTGAGGTTCATGAGTGAAATAAGCTCTACGAGTATACATTTTTTGGACTTAACTATTTTTTGTAAAAGATAATCAACTGAAGACTAAAACGTTTTTCAAGCCAACACATGTAAATGGCTATATAGACATGGAAAGTTGTCATTATGCCCCTTGGAAGAATAATATTCCCAAGGGGCAATTTATTTGCATCCGCAGAAATTGTATGGAACTTGGGAACTATAGGGATCAGAGTCAAATAATTCAAGATCGATTTGAAGAAAAGGGTTTTGATCGAGAGTGTCTACAAAAAGTGAGAAAAGAAGTGGAGACGTGGGAAAACAATAATAATAGAAATAATAGAAAGGAGGCAAAGTTCATATGGTGCAGTAACTCCATTACTGCTGGCAGTGCGATCGCCTTTGTATAACTTTGGATTTGTACGTGCACTATGTCCTGACAATGTACGTGTTAGGACACAGAGCGGGGACGGAAGAAAACCAGGGAAGGTGAGGACAGCCAGTGCAGCGCTGTTCTCACCTCCCTTGCTTACAGCATGCAATTGACATTAGCATTTTTACAATATGTTCTGGCAGGGGGCCGGTGGTTCCCCACCCCTGGTCTATGACATAAAATCTCAAGAAATTACATTTAAGATTTAAGAAGATTTTACCCCCCTTACAGTCTAGGGGGAAGAAGATTAGCTTTCAAAAGAACAGGGGAGTGATCAGGAACTGTATGACGAGATACTATATGGTGCTCACTAGCTGACCCATATTTCCCAAAAAGAAGTATATTCTAGACAAAGGGGGCAAAGGACAGGTAGGAACCCTATGGCACCCGCTCAACAGCAAACAAGGGGGTGACCGAGTCTTTGACAAAGGTATCACTTAGCCAAGATTTGAAATATTCAGTGGGGTTGGTGGCCTCCAACTTCTCTTGCACTATCCCCATTCCCACATTATTGGTGCTTGCCAGTTCTCTTCTAGGTCATCTTGCTTGGCAGCAAAAGCATCCAATCTCCTTGTATACTCCAGCACACCTCTACAAAGGCAGTATGGCATCTTCTATTTTATCCTCTAAGACCGCAGTGGACTAACATTTTAACGTCATGGCGTACAATATCAATTTCCCCTTTTTTGCCTCCCACCTGCATGTTCAGCGTAGTTAGTGACCTGCCACACTTTGCAATCATTTTCATCATGCCCTTAAGAGTAGGTTCTTTAGAATCTGAGTCTTGAGATCCCACATCAGACCGAGCACACGGTTCACACAAGGCTGCATAGCGATTTCAGCTGCCATTACTTGCAAGGTCAGTATACTCACTGCCAGTTTTGGCTTCCTGACAGAGTTCATCTATGGCAGATAACTAACATTTAGCTGCCACTGTGTCGCCCCGTTCAGTGGAAATAGAGCAGGCATACTACTCGAGTTTTGCTGCTGCATCTCTCTGCTTTTCGTTAGTGCAGTCAGAGTTCCCTGGGGTGGCTGAGCCAGCGTCATCTTGAATATCTTTATTGGCACGTTTTAGATCTGTTTTCATGGTCATGGCTGCAGAGTAACACCTCAGAAGAGTACAGAAAGCAACCCCATATAAAGCAGGAGTCGAGTGAGAACTTTTCAGCAAGCGTGTACTGGTACGACAGGATAAATAGCCAGGGAATAACTGGAGCCCGCCAGACAAGTATCCGCTCACATGTAGAAATGGTCAGTTTGATAGAGTCCAGTACAATATTACTGTCACGTGGAAAAATACATCAGGCACACTAGTCTCTGAATTAATTAAAATAATTAGAAAAATTGTCTGAAAAAAATGTTCATTTGGACAGATTCTAGTAGAATATGATTGTGATTCAGAACAATATGTCAGGCACACTAGGCTGTGACCAACTGAATTTATTAGGTTTAAAACCTAAGTTTTTTAAAATGGTCAGTCGGGCAGAGTCCAGTACAAGTATTAAGGCTGACTGGTCAGCCTGCATTTGTGGGAGGGGCGGAGGCTCTTCTTAAACAAGCCACTGCCTCACTCCTGGGCGTGTGTTCTTCAGGTGCACAGGTGCTGCTGGGTGTCATTAGTGAACTAGCTTCTCTGGTGGCAGGATCTCTTTCTTTGCAGCATGGAGCCAGAACGCAGGTTTTGTTTTCTCTGCTATCGTAGCAATGCACGCGGGGTAATACGTAAGTAAGTTGGGCCGTGTCCATCCCTCCTGGCCGGTCGGAACCCGACTTTTCTAGCGAACGGGAGGCTTCGCCTCAGAATCTTCTGCCTCAGGTTTGTTTTGTTGGGGCTAAAAATTTCTATTTTTTTTTTTCTCAACCTCGTTTGTTTGATAATAAGAATTGGTTCCGGTATATCTTGCAAATTTACGTCGCTTGTTTGTCGCATGGAAAATTACTTCAGCTTATACGCAGTTAGGGAACAGTCACCCGGGCTGCATGTGACGTCATGATTGAACATCAGACTCAGCGGTTGTTTGACCTATTGCTGTAGCTGTTCCTCGCCATGTGACTCCCCTCTCCCAGCCACCACCATCTTTAGACTTCATGTTTTTCCCTGCTTTATGTACTAAAACCCTGATGCACTTTATGCTCTGCTCTTATTCTGAGCGGCAGTTCCACGTTCGGCTCTACTTCTGTCTTATACCTGCTTGCACCTCGCTTTATACGCCTCACACCCTCAGATGTATCCGCACGTCTTTATTGTCCATCACTTTCGCACTGCTCGTTCCAGACGGCCTTTACATTTTGCTTTACACATGTCTTACTCTCTGCTCACTGGAGCTGTGTCCACATGTCTGCTATTTTCATCATGCTTCATACTTCAATTACATTCGAGTTGCATTCACCCGTTGGCTGTTCACACTTGGCTGTTGCATCATGTTGTTGTGTGTGGTTAGAGCTGCGTTTATGCGTCGGCTAGTATACCATGTTTGCTCTGCTCACAGTCAGAGCTGCGTTCACATGTCTGCTGTTACAACAGGTCATTCGAGGCTTGTTTTCAGAGGTGCATTCACGTTCGCTGTCACATCATGTTCATGCTCCACTCACATTTAGAGCTGCTGTTATACCTATTTTCGTTCTCGGCTCACTCACAAAGGAGCCTTCACACTTACGCAGTCAAATTCACGACCAGGGCTGCGTCCATACGTCTATTGGCATATCATGTTTGCTCTACTCACACCCAGAGCTGCGTTCACACGTCCATTGTTACTACAGGTTCTTTCCAGGCCCATTTCAAGAGCTGCGTTCATGTCATTTTCACAGCATGTGTCACGCTCCATTCACAACCAGAGCTGCTGTTATACCAATTGTTTGCTCTGCCTATACCCAGAGTTGTGTTAACACTTCTACTGCTACAACAGGTTTTATACCCCACTCGCCAGAGCTGCTTTCCATGTCGGCTGTCACTTCGAGTTAATATTCATTCACATCCAAAGCTGCGTCCGCATGTCTACTTTTACATCCTGTCCTCTACTCCATTCACTACTAAAGCTGTGTTCATGTGTCCGCAGATGCATCACGTTAATAGTCCGCTCACGTTCAGTTTGCATTCTTACGTCGGCGTTATACCATGTTTTCATGCTCTAGCCATACTCAGAGCAGCGCTCATACATTGTTACTCACATCCTGAGCGGCATTCACCCATCTGCTGTTACACCATGTGTTACATTCGGCTCCCACTCAAAACTGCATTCTCATGTTACTTGCTACACTCAGTAGTCTCAACGGGGCACTCCGCACCCACTGCTTAGTACTCTCCCGGTAAACATGGCTGCTTTCTTTTCAGGCGTACGTTTTTCCTCGGTGGTGTGAAAAAAAAAATAAAATCCTTTTAAATCCTGTTCTTTTCAGGCTTACGTTTTTCCTCGGTGGTGTGAAAAAAATAAAAATAAATTTCTTTTAAATCCTGATTCGTGTTCACTCAGATTGGTCTCCGTTACTCCTGGTTTGCATTCACTCAGATTGGTCTCCTGCCTAGTTCAACAAAACAGCTTCTCAGCGGAGGCCAGTGGGCCTACCATGTTTTACAAGTTGTTCTTTTGTTTGTTGGGAAGGTACTGTACCTTCCCTATGGCTTCGGAGGTCCACCGACTGCTTCGGCCCTATGGCTTCGGGGGTCCGACGACAGCTACGGCCCTATGGCTTCGGGGGTCCGACAACTGCTTCGGCCCTATGGCTTCGGGGGTCTGACGACTGCTACGGCCCCATGGCTTCGGGGGTCTGATGACTGCTTCGGCTCTATGGCTTCGGGGATCCGACGACTGCTTCGGCCCCATGGCTTCGGGGGTCCGACTGCTTCGGCCCCATGGCTTCGGGGGTCCGACGACTGCTTCGGCCCCATGGCTTCGGGGGTCCGACGACTGCTTCGGCCCTATGGCTTTGGAGGTCCGACAACTGCTTCGGCCCTATGGCTTCGGGGGTCCGACGACTGCTTCGGCCCTATGGCTTCGGGGTCAGACGACTGCTTCGCCCTATGGCTTCGGGGGTCCGACGACTGCTTCGGCCCTATGGCTTCGGGGTCCGACGACTGCTACGGCCCTATGGCTTCGGGGTCCGACGACTGCTTCGGCCCTATGGCTTCGGGGTCCGACGCACGCCCTATGGCTTCGGGGTCCGACAACCGCTTCGGCCCTATGGCTTCTGGGTCTGACGACTGCTACGGCCCCATGGCTTCGGGGTCCGACGACTGCTTCGGCCCTATGGCTTCGGGGTCCGACGACTGCTTCGGCCCTATGGCTTCGGGGTCCGACAACTGCTTCGGCCCTATGGCTTCGGGGTCCGACGACTGCTACGGCCCTATGGCTTTGGGGGTCCGACAACTGCTTCGGCCCTATGGCTTAAGGGGTCTGACGACTGCTACGGCCCCATGTCTTTGGGGGTCCGACGACTGCTTCGGCCCTATGGCTTCGGGGGTCCGACGACTGCTACGGCCCTATGGCTTCGGGGTCCGACAACTGCTTCGGCCCTATGGCTTCGGGGGTCCGACGACTGCTTCGGCCCTATGGCTTCGGGGGTCCGACGACTGCTTCGGCCCCATGGCTTCGGGGGTCCGACGACTGCTACGGCCCCATGGCTTCGGGGGTCCGACGACTGCTACGGCCCCATGGCTTCGGGGGTCCGACGACTGCTACGGCCCCATGGCTTCGGGGGTCCTACGACTGCTTCGACCCTATGGATTCGGGGGTCCGACGACTGCTTCGGCCCTATGGCTTCGGGGGTCCGACGACTGCTTCGGCCCTATGGCTTCGGGGGTCCGACGACTGCTACGGCCCCATGGCTTCGGGGGTCCGACGACTGCTTCGGCCCTATGGCTTCGGGGGTCCGACGACTGCTACGGCCCTATGGCTTCGGGGGTCCGACGACTGCTTCGGCCCCATGGCTGTGGGGGTCCGATTACCTGTTTTCAGTCCTGCCTGGTTGGTTGTCCATCCATGGTTCCAGGCTGATTGGGCCCAAATGTCTCACATTCATATCTGCTTCCCTGATCACCTGCATACGGCCCATGTTCTAAACTAAAGTCTGTCACCTGCGGGGTTCAGTCAGGTTCACTTGTTACTCAACTAAGTTTCCTGCTCCTTACGTTCTTTAGGTGTTACACCTTATTAATGTCCAGTGTCTGCCATGCTCCAGGATCACACTTCAATTACTGGAGCTCAAATCTTTAGGGTCACCTGCCATGTTGGTCAGGTCACATTTTTCAACCATATTCGCCTGCCACGGTATTCGGGCCACGTAGGTTAATGGTAGACTCAGATACCAGGTCGGTTTTCCTGGTTCAGGATTAAACCATTCTCAGGGGTTCACAGAAGAATGCAGGGGCCATGGCAAGCAGATAGTTGATGTCTGGGGAACTATTCAAAGATTCCCTTCCTACTTTCATGGTTTCTTTTGCCCCTCACTTCTTGCATAGTCTAGGCAGGCAGGTTTCTCTTCGGTTCCACAAACTCCGGAGGCCAGGGCAATTGTCAGTACTAGAACCACAGGTCACCAGATTCAGTTAATATCTCATGCTCCATTCCACAGCGTATTCCCATTCCTTCATTCCGCTTCAGGCACTATCTGCAACATCGAGCATCATGTCTACGGTTTCGTCATTTGCAAGCTGTGATGTACGTCTCCTTATGATTTTGCCGCATACTTCCTGAATGTGCGGTCAAGATTGCCGATGCCTTACAGTTGGTCACGGATTTGTTTGCACTTTCATTGTTTCTTTATAACCTACTTGGCTTGGCTTTTGCCCCCTTTTAGGCCTACCCACGGCTATGGCTAAGGGCACAATTCAAGCCATTAAGTTAGGTTTAGCTAGCACACGGCTAGCCGGGTTAGGTTGTTCTTGATGTTTATCTCCCTAGGGTTCATCAAGCATCGTTGGCCGTAGCCATGACCACAAGTATTAAGGCTGACTGGTCAGCCTGCATTTGTGGGAGGGGCGGAGGCTCTTCTTAAACAAGCCACTGCCTCACTCCTGGGCGTGTGTTCTTCAGGTGCCCCACCCTCCCTTCTCTTTTCATTTCCACAGGGTATGCCCCTTTTTAGGCCTACCCACGGCTATGGCTAAGGGCACAATTCAAGCCATTAAGTTAGGTTTAGCTAGCACACGGCTAGCCGGGTTAGGTTGTTCTTGATGTTTATCTCCCTAGGGTTCATCAAGCATCGTTGGCCGTAGCCATGACCACAATATAACGTTGATGCAGAATGTCAGGCACGCTAGTATGTATCAACTGAATTCATTTAAGTTTAATTTTTCTTTTTTAATGGGTCACTTGGACAGAGTCCCGCACAATATGACAGTGACATCAGTCTGTGTGTGATCAACTGAATGTATTAAGTTGCTTTGAAATATATAAAAAAAAAAAAAAAAAGGTCAATTGGATAGAGTCTGGTACAATATAATTGTTAGGCCTCTTGCACACGACCGCATGGCTTTTTCAGTATTTTTCAGTCCGCAAAAAAGGATCCCCAAAAAATACAGATGACGTCCGTGAGCATTCAGTTTTTTGCGGAACGAAACAGCTGGCCCCTGATAGAACAGTACTATCCTTGTCCATTATGCGGACAATAATAGGACATGTTCTATCTTGAATGGAAATATGGAAACGGAAGGCATATGGTGTACCTTCCATTTTTTTTTTTGCGGATCCATTGAAATGAATGGTTCCGTATACGGAACGCAAAAAACGGAACGTAAACGGAAGAAAAACGTTCTTGTGCAAGAGGCCTCAGGTTGAAAAATACACCAGACACACTAGGTTGTGATCAACTGAATTTATTTAATTAAATTTTTTTAAAAGGTTCACTATAATATACACTATTATAAGTATTTATATGGCTTTATAAATGACCCCCAGAGTGCAGGTCACAAATAGCAATTACACTGGAGAACTCAAAATGCACTCAGAACTCCATCATATGACATTTTAATACAATATGGTTGAATGCTAGTGATTTTTATATTTTTTTTTTGGTGGCTCACTGGTTAGCACTGTTGCCTTGCAGCGCTGGGGTCCTAGGTTCCAATCCGACCAAGGACAACATATGCATGGAGTTTGTATGTTCTCCCCGTGTTTCCGTGGGTTTCCTCTGTGTACTCCTGTTTCCTTCCACACTCCAAAGGCATTCTGATAGGGAGCTTAGATTGTGAGCCCCATTGGGGACAGTGTGATACTAATGTCTATAAGGCACTGCAGAATATAGCAGCTATATAAGCGAGTATAATAAATAAAAATAAATAAATATAGAGTTCAGGACAATATACTGTAACTGTGATGCAGAACAATTTGTTAGATACACTAGTCAGTGATCAACTTAGTGTAATTAACAGTATAGCTGTGACACAGACCAATATGTCACACCATCAGCACCAAAATTAATATTATAAAATAGTTGTGTTTGCGATAGTGAATTATGTGATAAAGGTTGGGGTGAGTAATAAGAAATTGTATTGTATAGCTTTAAATGTTGCAGCACTGACAAAAATGGCTGCCAGCCTCCTTGACTAAGTAACACAATGACTTATCTCTTAATGAACTGATCTCATATTTTCCTCACTGTGAAACAAACGCACTGGCACTTAAGGGCCCTTTACACAGGCCGACAATTGAACAGATTATCGCCAACGAGCGTTACTAGTAACGTTCATTAGCGATGATCTTGCGGTGTAAATGCACCTCCAATTACCCGATCAATGAGCGAAACAGTCGCTCATGGGGTAATTGGATTTTTTGTGCAGCACAAAACATCATCGTTTCCCAGTGGCAGATTGTTCTGTGTAACCACGATCTGCTGCCAGGAGACAAGGGACAGTATGGGGAAGAGTGATGGCATTGGTTCTTCAGAACACTCTGGAGAAGCTAGAAGTGATCTCTGCATGTAAATGCATTGGTCTCCGCCACTAGCGATCAGCAGATTTTCGGGAAGGAACGCTTTCTTCCCAACAATCTGCTATATCATTGTCCTGTGTAAAGGGACCATAAACTAAACATACATAGGCCAATGATCAGGTCATTTATAGAATGCATCTTCTTGATAATTCTCCTGTGTAAAGGTGCCGCCAGTCACCCAATGAAAGACCGAACACTTGTGTACGTTTATACATGGGCGTAGCTATAGGGGGTGCAGAGGTAGCAGTTGCTACCGGGCCCAGGAGCCTGAGGGGGCCCAAAGACCCTTGTGCTGCATAAGAAGACACACAAAGCACTGAGAGAAGGGGGGCCCAAGCTGAACTCTTGCACCAGGGCCCATGAGCTGTTAGCTACGCTCCTGCGTTTATAAATTATTCGGAGAAGCAATACATCAATGAATAGCATGTGAATATCCGAGTCATGTCCTTTTTTCTATAGCATGTCATATTTGCAGTTCTGTTCCCTAATTTTTTCCATCGTATTAGAATTAATCTCATTCAACCTAGGTGTTTTTACTTAGCGGGAGACTGCATATGGGTTAATATCTACTTGGTCTCAGTCTGGTTTTTGATACCACTTGGAAAGGTAAGGATCCACTCAAAAGAGGCCACCTTTATGTGGCGAGTGGGCCTATGCATTTTTTTCAAAACATATACAAAGTGCTTTGTGTACATGTTTAAAAATTATGCTGAGATGGATCAATGGATAGCATGTGGATGTGCGATCCATATATTTTCTTTCCTACGGGTGGCAATATATTTTATTGTATAATTGCAATTTAGTGGATAAACACCACAGACAATGTGAAACAAAAACTTACATTAAGGGCTCATGCACACGACCATATGTATTTTGTAGTCCTCAAAAAATGGATACACAAAAAATATGGATGCAATCCATGTGCATTCTGTATTTTGTGGAACGGAACAGCTGGCCCTTAATAGAACAGTACTATCCTTGTCCGTAATGAGGCCAATAGTAGGACATGTTCTATATTTTGCGGAACGGACATACTTAAGCGGAGTACACAGAGTAACTTCCATTTTTTAGCGGACCCATTGAAGTGAATGGTTCCACATACGGTCCGCAAAAAAAAGGAGATAAGGGAGATATATATATATATATCCCTTATGTGTGTGTTTATAGCGCCCTCCGTGTGTCTAATTAGATATTAACTGTTGTGGGCACATCTATGCTAATCACAACTGTAACTCCACTATAAGCAAAAAAAATATTATCTGTGCAACCAAAGCAGCTTAAATCTAAAAAATATACCATACTGTCACCGCCGGCCCTGGGAAAGATCTTAGTTCAGATAGACGGAAGGCTCAGGAGTCTATCTGACAGATCTCTCTTGTTTTCATTGTTGCCGACAGGTTTCCACCCCTTCGCAGATGCTGCTCATTATCAAGTTGGGAGGCTCTATATATGTTCTGCCTCTTATTTGTTACCCTGTGGCTGATATTTCCTCTGTGGAGGGCTCTGCTTGTTTGGTGGTTCTCCTGATCCAGTTGCTTCTCAAGCTAAGTCCTTTTTCCCCTTTTCCTGGTGTGTTTGTTCTGACTAGGCCTCAGAGAGACACTAACTCCTTCAGTGTGGAAGGAGCTGGTTGCCTCTTTCCCTGTACCCTAAACTGAGGGTTTGGTGCAGTGTTTCAGCAGTCAGGTTCCCGCGCATGTGCATTTTTTACCATTGAGATTTGCACATGCTGTCAGCAGTTAGGGAGAGTTTAAGGGATTGCTAGGTGGTGACCTCCCTGTTTCCTAGGCTTGGGGCCTAGTCTCCTGTTGTTTTTCTGTGGTCTCCTTTGGTTGTCTTT
Organism: Bufotes viridis; assembly: GCA_033119425.1. Taxonomy (NCBI): domain Eukaryota; kingdom Metazoa; phylum Chordata; class Amphibia; order Anura; family Bufonidae; genus Bufotes; species Bufotes viridis. The sequence continues at coordinate 114,670,863 of CM065594.1, forward strand.
CCTCCCACATACTACCCGTGACATACCATATTTGATCATTTTATAGTAAATCTCAAGGTCTAAACACTGCTGTTTACCAGTATGGCCATATCCACCCTAATGGATTGTGAATGAAAAAGGAGATAACAAAGAAAAATTGTTAAGACCCCTCTCCAGATTGTTGTTCTCCACTGAACCCCAAAAGTGGAAATATGTGCTGCAGGCCATTCTGTGTGTATTTATACCTTGCTGCTGGAAGATGAATACTCGGCAGATTTTGTTGTAGAAATTTCTATCCACATGCCTGACACCAAAACAATGCCATTCAGATGAATAAAATCATTTTCATTTGAAAAACATTTTTGCAACAAAATCTGCTGCATGTGAAGGAACCCTTTAAGGGGTTGCCCCATTAAAAATATTCTACATTTTTCAAACCAGCTCCTGGATCTGAATACTTTGCATAAAATTAAAAAATGTATAGTATAGTTGCAGAGTTATTTATTGAAATACGGTACATCTCTATAGCGCCACTTGCGGTTTGCTCTTTTTTTTCTAAATTCTTTGTCTAGCTCATTGAGATGGAAGCACATGCTCAGTTCCAACTTCTAGCCTTTAACTGCCACCAGCTTCAGCAGAAAGGACATACCCCTGAGCTGCCAGCTTGAAATAAATCTTGCAGAGCAATTGGAGCAAAAAATGTAAAGATCTCTGGATCCATGTGAGGTACAGGGCTGGTTCTAAGTCTGCTGGGAAAAAAATGTTGTCTACTATATGATATCTGGTTTTCATTGTTAGCTCTTTAGCTGATTTCTACATAGTCCATGGAAGTTATGAGGCCCAAGCACTATACTATGTTCAATGGGGTATACAGCGCGTGCCTATCCTAGGCTCAGCATGCACAGAACTATCACACCACTCTGTCAACCACTAGTACCAAGCCCAATAATGTATACTAGAAAAAAAAAGTAAAAACTTCTTCTAACACAGGTACTGTTCTGCGGTAAAATTCTACAATGGATCTCTCCTTTCCGATGTGTAAAACATTTAATAAAATGCCAACATCATGGGAAAGTGTGAACATGAAGTTTATGATGTTCAACAAGACCTGACTCATGATCAAAACATTCCCCATACAAAATAGAAAAAAAATGCTTCTCCCTAGGGCCAAACCCCTAATGTTTTTTCAACAGGACCTTTCATTGTACAAAGTTTTCCAGATTCTAAACCTAGGGACAGCTTCTCACCTGTATGGATTCTTAGATGTTCCACAAGATTTGATTTCCGGGTAAAACATCTTCTGCATTCTGAACATGAAAATGGTCTTTGCCCAGTGTGAATTTTTTGATGCTCAACAAGATTTGATCTCTGGGTGAAACATTTTGCACATTCTGAACATGAATATGGCTTTTTACCCGTGTGAATTCGTTCATGTTTTACAAGATCTGATTTCCGGGTAAAGCATTTCCCACAATCTGAACATGAAAATGGTTTTTCCCCTGTGTGAATTCTCTGATGTTTAACAAGATCTGATTTCCAGGTAAAACATCTGCCACATTCTGAACATGAAAATGGTTTTTCCCCTGTGTGAATTCTCTTATGTTTAACAAGATCTGATTTTGTGGTAAAACATTTCCCACATTCTGTACATGCAAATTTTCTTTCATCTCTATGAATTCTTTTGTGAATAGACAGATTAGATTTCTTTTTGAAACATTTCCCACATTCTGGACATGAAAATAAATTTTCATTTCTGTGAATACTTTTGGGCTTAGACAGATTAGATAGCGTTTTAAAGCACGTCTCATATTCAGAACAAGGAAATAGTCTTTCTTTGCCATGTCCTCCATTTTGTTTTACAGTCTGTGATTGACTAGATGAAGACTCCTTGTGATTAGTGGGATCAGTAGAAAGATCTCTGCTGTTAAGGACCAAGGGAACATTTGGTGTGATGTACTGTTCTCTATAATTATCTTGAATAATTCTGCCACCTAAGCCTCCATTATATGAAGATAAAACAAAATCTGTGGGTAATAAAGATGAATATTTTAGTATTAAAAAGACAGATTGGGGGAGATTTGTCAAAACTGGTGTAAAGGAAAACTGGTTAAGTTGCACATAGCAACCAATCAGATTTCACTGTCAATTTTCCAAAGGAAAGGTGCAATCTGACAACTAGGCCAGTTTTCCTTTACACCAGTTTTGATAAATCTCCCCCATTGGATATGTATAGTGCTACTATACAAAGTTTCCCATACATGAGAAATGCCAGGGCAAATTATCAAAAATATTTTTCTGATCAAATGAAAACATCCAATAAAGCAATTTGTCACTAAGGATTTAACATGTCTAGACCATCCGTTCAGCAGATCTATTTAAAGGCAACAGTTTGCATCTGTTTTACATAGGCTTTAATGTGAAAAAATTGCAAAGTCTTCTATGCCTCTGGAGAAAGTATCCTCCTCTTTATCCTCCATTCTGACCTTTAAAATGGGTTGTAATTGTGTGTTGTTATTTTTAAAAAAAAAATCTTTCCATGGTGTCAAAAAATAATGGCTCCCTATGTCTCTCTGCTTCCCTTTTAGTGACCATCAATACGCCAAAAAATAGCGAATCAGGAATTGTCTTTCCTTAACTGCATTCACGGAACAGGAAAAATATTTTTATTCTTTAATAGTTCAGACATTTTTAGAGACTACTATACCCACTATGTTTATTTGGTATTGTAACCCATATAATGTAGATAGCTGTACTTTAGGTACTCATATCACTTAGCTTACAGCTGACAGTCTTTCCTCCCAACACCCCCATACACATAGATGCTTGGCTTAGCCGAGAATATATGTGTTTTCAATGAGGAAAGGGTGATATACTGCTGCCAGAGGAGTCCAATATGCCTGCTCTTTCTCTTTCCTAATATTTACCGTACCCATAAAGATTAGTGGGTTCAGCCAACTTTCCCTTAATGTGTATGAGCACCTTAAGGCCTCTTTCACACGAGCGTCATGTTTGACACCCGGATAAAAGGCGGGTGCGTTGCGGGAATATGCACGATTTTTTCGCGCGGGTGCAAACGTTTGTAATGCGTTTTGCACACGCGTGAGAAAAATCGCCATGTTTGGTACCCAGACCCGAAGCCGGACTTAATCACTGAAGTCCGGTTTCGGGTATTCTGGAGAATTTATTGTTTTCCCTTATAACATGGTTATAAGGGGAAATAATAGCATTCTTAATAAAGAATGCATAGTAAAATGAAGTGGAAGGGGTTAAAAATAATAAAAGTTACCTTACCTTAGCCACTTGATCGCGTAGTTGCGATCTGTCCTCTCTTTCCCTGCAGCATCTATGATCTAAAGGACCTGTGATGACGTCACATCACATGGTTCAATCACATGGTCCATCACCATGGTAAGATGGACCATGTAATTGGACCATGTGATGTGACGTCATCACAGGTCCTTTAGTTCTTAGCTGATGCTGGGAAAGAGAGGACAGATCGCAACTACGCGATCAAGTGGCTAAGGTAAGTTAACTTTTATTATTTTTAACCCCTTCCACTTCATTTTACTATGCATTCTTTATTAAGAATGCTATTATTTCCCCTTATAACCATGTTATAAGGGAAAATAATAAAGATCTGGTCCCGTTGCTAAGCAACCATGCGGGAAAATTGCACTGCATCCGCACTTGCTTGCGGATGCTTGCGATTTTCCCGCAGCCCCATTCACTTCTATGGGGCCTGCGTTGTGTGAAAAACGCACAATATAGAGCATGCTGCGATTTTCACGCAACGCAGAAGTGATGCGTGAAAATCACCGCTCATGTGCACAGCCCCATAGAAATGAATGGGTCCGGATTCAGTGCGGGTTCAATGCGTCCTCCTTACACATTGCACCCGCGCGGGAAAACTCGCCCGTGTGAAAGGGGCCTAAGACTTTCCAATGTAGCTAATCCCTTTACCCAGAATGTTTTAGCTAGCAACATTTTCCAGTGTCTTAGATCAGAGCAATATTTGAAACATCTGGTGATTTCACCCCGATCTCTCAAGCATGAGGGCTGTATTATCTGGTCATTACTTACCTGGACTGATTGCTGTAGATATTGTCTCCTCCTTACATTGTTGATACCCCAACATACATGCTTCTTCTTCTCCTACTATAACTTCAATTTTGATGTTATTAAGATCATCATCCTGATTCAAAATGTCAACAATGTACAATTCAGGAAACTGATGGAAAGCCATACTTAGACTTACTACAAGCAGATATTGAATTTCAAATACTGTCCAACATCTCGTTAAGGCCCCATTCACACCCCCTTCTTAACTGCAATTAACTAAAATATTAGAGGAAAAACTGGGAAAATTATGAAAATAATTTAGACATATTTTCTTTCCCATCAAATTTTTTCTGTTACAAAAGATTTCAAGACAAAACATTTCTAAAACCATTATTGTATATTTGTACTGTTTGTGCAATTTACCTACTTGCTGGGCTCACTGAAAGACCTAAAATAACTGGAGGTCATTATAGATTTTGGAAGACTATTTTTCTATTGTTGGTTTTATTGCACCATACTCATAGAACAGATGTTGTACAGTGCAAAAACACTAGACATCTTCAAAGTATCTATTTTTTAATTTTTATTTTTTAGGAAAGCTGAATGACATTAGGTGAAGAAAAATGAAAAAAAAATGAAAACCTTTGATTCAGTGGCCTATTTTTCACATTCACAATGTGGCTTAAAAACACACACACATTGCCACACGTTCATATACTTCTGCTGTTTAGAATGATACCTGATATTTGCTTTTTACATCTCGTTTGGGCTCAAGATTTCAAACAGGACTGGAGCACATTTTGGAGACCTATTTTTCTACTGTTGATTTTATGGCAACAAAAAGCCAGAACAGATGTTGTACAGTACCAATGAAAATCGCAGAATATAGAACATGCTGCGATTTTCACGCATTCGCATCACGAATTGCAGCCACGTGCAATACTCGCTTGTGTGAAAGTGGCGCTAAACCGTTGGCTATTTTTGGAAAACTCAATGGAAATAGATGGAGAAAATGAAAATAGCTTTTTTCTCTAAAATTTCTTTAATTGAGTGGCTATTAAATACAGTGCATTTAATGGAACTAGTATACTATTACTAAAAGTAAGACTTTTGTAATGAAAAGATGTGTGCACGAATACAAAAAGATGTATATGCGGTGACATGATGTAAGCAAAAGATCACTGTACACCAATAATACCAAAGAATATTAGTTTTTTTTCTCAATCAAAGAAAAGGTGTATATGAGTATATATCGTACACACAAAAGACTTATACTAACTGTAGCTAAAACTAATGACTATTTTTTGGGGAAATGTATGAGTGTCTATTTTATACAGTCTGGGCAGGCATGGGTTAAATGACCATAACAGCAGGAACACTTTCTGCTGGGTTGTGAAGTAAGTTTGTAGCCAACGGTGTCTCTTACACCAAGAATATAAAGATCTTAGCCGAGAGAGAGGATGTGTTGGCTTTTTATAATGTTCTTGCATTCATACTTTTTTTTTACCATTGATTATTGTGACCGTGATCAAATTCTCGGTAACCCTGCTGATTGGTCTCCAGGGTCTTCACTGTAACTGCAGCTATATAGTAACAGCGCAATCACAGCAATCTGCAGCACCAGTAGATCATAATGTAACATGATGCTTTTATATGTCAGGTTACATTTTACAACCTACCGCCATGACGTATGTAGTCATAGAGCTGTAAACAAGTGGCAAGTGAAACATATGTAGCATTTACCTTATAATCCTTTTGAACATTGTGCCTTTCTCCTGGACAATCCTGGGAATAAATAGTGCTTGGACAACTCTCTGGTGTACTTTTCTTGCTAAAGCCATCTGTAGGAAACACACAGACTGCATAGATTGATATGAGTTATATGATGACCTGCGTTTCTAGGAAGCCCTCAACTGAACTGCTTTCACCTTTACAGTCAATGAAAGTCTACTCTTACCTGGTGATGGGAGTAGCTGGTTATTCTCCATCATGATGTCTTTGTACATTTCTTTGTGCTCTTCTAAGTACTCCCACTCCTCCATAGAGAAACAGATAGTGACATCTTGACACCTAAAAGAAACCTGTCATACATAAAGATACATCATCATCATCCATTGGTGTTACTATATAATCTTCTAGAAATCCCAGCAGCGCTCACCTCTCCAGTTAGCAGCTCAGTGATTTTGTTGGTGAGGTCCAGGATCTTCTGCTCATGGATTTCTTCCTGTATCAGGAACTGAGGTGGAGGCTCTGTGATGGGGCTCAGATGTCCAACCCATCCTTCAGACACCATGGCTTGACAGTGTTCACTAGATGTCTTCTTCACTAGTGCGTAATCCTATTTATGAAGATACACATTAAAGCAGTTGTCAGACATAAGTGAAAAATGAATGGCAGTCAGGAAAGTATTTAAGAAAAAGGAAAAACATAATTCACAATGTTGAGAGTCCCACAGTTCCTTCCCACATTACGGCTAAACCAAAAAAGGTTTGGCACCATGTTAGCCAGTAGAAAACAGGTTTATTGTTCTCATTAAGCTCATAGGAACGCTCATTACCGATGACCTAACTGTGTAATACTGCCGTTCATCAATAAGCTCGTTCATCGGGCAATCCAGATTTTTAAGCATAAAAATCATTTGTCGGCGGTGGATTGTGCTGTGTAATCACCGGCAAACAGTGATTCAGCATGGGGACAAGTGTTGGCATTAGTTCCCGACAATCGTCTGCCAGATCGTATAGTGTAATACCAGCCTTCCTCACTCTAAATATCACAGTCTGAAGAAACAGCAATATTTATTTACAAAAAGAACAGAGACATGGTGTGTAATAAATGGACATTCGAAAAAACAACAGACTATCAGAAAAAGCTTGAGAATGAGTCCTTAATTTGCTTACAGATAAGCGGTGTGGAGTTTTTATGGTCTCTAAACTGATGTGAGCTCTGAGACCTGGTGCCCCCACTATTTATAATGTAGATTATTTAGTTCTTTAGTCCTTTTAAGGCTACTTTCACACCAGCGTTTTCCCTTTCCGCTATTTAGATCCGTCATAGGATCTCAATAGCGGAGGAAAACGCTTTAGTTTTGTCCCCATTTATTATCAATGGAGACGAAACTGAACTGAACGGAATGCACCAGAATGCATTCCATTCCGTTTGGTTGCATTCCCATGACACACACAAAAGCGCAGCAAGCAGCGTTTTTAAGTGCGTCCTGGAATGCGGAGCAAGACTGATCCATCATCACTCACAATGTAAGTCAATGGGGACGGATCCGTTTTCTCGGACACAGAAAACAGATCTGTCCCCCAGTGACTTACAATGGTTTTAGAGACGGATCCGTCATCGCTATTTTAAAGATAAAACAACCGGATCTGTTCATAACAGATGCAGACAATTGTATTATCATGACGGATCCAGCAAAAACGCTGATGTGAAAGTAGCCCTAATATGACTACTTTTATGTGTTCTTCATTGTACCCCAGGCTACAAAAATGCTTAGCCACAGAAAAGTGTACCTTTTTCTCTTTAATCCCTTGTTGACATTTGACATACTAGTACGTCATGATGATCATGTCACCTTGCACCAAAAAAGTGTAATATTAAACAATCAAAAAAATCATATGTAGCCAAAAATGGTACCAATAAAAACGTCAACTCTTCCCGCAAAAAACTAGCCTCCACACAAGACTATTGGCAGAAATATAAAAAAAATATGGCTTTTAGAAAATGGGGACACAAAAACATGATTGCTTTTAATGTGTAAAACTGAAATAAATTTAAAGAAAAATATCACATGCTCTCCCTCCTCAGGTCAACACCAAAAAAAACTGTGCCAAAACAGATATTTTTTGTCACCTTGTCCTAAAGAAGTATAATATTGAATGATCAAAAAAAATCATACGTACCCAAAAATGGTACTACCTGTAATAAGAAAGTCAACTCTTACCCCAAAAAATGAGCCCCTACACAAGACGATTGGCAGAAAAGTAAAAACAATATGGCTTTCAGAATATGGAGACACAAAAATATTTTGTCTGTAACAACTTGCTCTATAAAAAATAACAGATGATCTATCCCTGTGATGGCTAACCTTCAGCACTCCAGCTGTGGTAAAACTACATCTCCCGAGATGCACATTTGCTTGGCTGTCCTCAGAACTCCACAGAATGTAGCATGCTGGGAGTCGTGGTTTCACCACAGCTAGAGTGCCGGAGGTTAGCCATCACTGATCTATCCTGTCAGGTGAACACTATAAAAAATTAAAATGGTGCCAGAACAGAAATTTTCAGTTACCTGGGCTCATCAAAAGTGTATTATCGAGCAATAAAAAAAATCATATGTACCCCATAAAAGTACCAATAAAACTGTCACCTTATCCTGTAGTTTCCAAAATAGGGTAACTTTGTGGTGCATCAGGGAGTCTTCAAATGCAACATGGCAACTTAAAATTATTCCAGTGAAATCTGCCCTCCAAAATCTATATGTTGCTCCTTCCCTTCTGCACCCTGCTATGTGCCAATACAGCCCAGTTTACGGGGTGTTTCTGAAAACTGCAGAATCAGGGTAATAAATATTGAGCTTTGTTTGGCTGTTAACCCTTGCCATCTTACAGTAAAAATGGATTAAAATGGAAAACGCTGGTGCCGCATGTTGCTTAATGTGGAAGAGAAACTTAAAAAAGGTCACTGATCCGACTCCCTCACTGGTCCGAGTCCTGGTTCTAATCCTCCCTAGTTCCCAATCTGCTTTAGAACTTTTAATTATTTCCTCACTCTCCCCTATAGTATTAAAAACTGCCCAGATTAGTCTGATCGACCACTTCTGAGCTGCAAAGCCCAAAACCCCCACAAAGTCCCAGACACCAACAACACAGGGGTGTTGCAAGGGTTTCAAAAGATCCAGGGCCCAAGGCCCAATGTATATGGCCCAATTATCTAAGTTCTTGAACTCAAAGGTTTTTCCTCAAAGGTTTTCATTTTTTTCAGTATTAAAACACAAGAAAAATCATCCAAGTGTGGTATCGTTGGAACCGTACTGACCTGGAGAATGAAGATAACAGGTCAATTTTACCACATAGTGTACAGTGTAAAAAATAAAAATAAAAACCTTTATCAGAATTGTGTTTTTTCCCAATTCTACCGCATTTGGAATTTTTTCCCCGCTTTCTACTACATAGTATGAAACCGTAAATGGTGCCATTAGAAAATACAACTTTTCCCGCAAAAAATAAACCCTCATAAGGCTATGTGAATGTAAAAATAAAAAAGGACTATGGAAGGCGGGGAGTGAAAAACGAAAACGCAAAAATGGAAAATCCCAGGGTCCTTAAGGGGTTAAGACAACATGGGGAAGTGGTTTCAGGATGCAACAGATGTGGCAGTCATATGGCCTATGAGGTGGCAGTGTCTTGCCAGCCCTCTTGTAAAATACTTCTGCACAGCTGGAATAAAATGGAGACAGACACTATAACGTTGGGGAACTTGAGGCTTCTGGACAGGTAGTACAGTAGCCAGACAACAGGCTCTTCAAAGACTTTATGGAAGTTTGATAAGAAATTGTATAGATTATAGGTCAGACAGTCAACCCGTTCCCAAAGATTCTCTGGACAGGAGGGATACAAAGAAAGACACCTTGGCCAAGTCAAAGAACTACTGAGCCTCAAATTGAAAGTGAATGGTCCAGTGGTTCACAACAGGTTTTAGTATCTCCATATTTGTGAGATGGCAGTGTGAAATGGAGGGCAAAACACCAAGAGGAGAAGGGTGACTGTAGAAGAGGGACAGATGCTACGCTTTGAGAAGGCGGAGCAGGAGCAGAAAACGCCAAGAAGTCCAAACAAGCAGAAATCATGGACAGATACTAGAGTAGCTGCCTCTGGCCATTTTGTTGATTGGTCAATTCCTTAAACAAGCCCTGCAATCCCAATTTTTTGGGCCAGTCGGAGAAATGGCTTGAGAAAACTTATGAAAACAGAAGTGGATCTGCTGTGCCACTGAACAGATATGATTTGGAGGAACTCCTTAGGGCATTATCTAAGAGGCCCCTCAGGTCTTCACCCTTTAAGCCCACTGCAGGGGAACCACCAGGCCAATACCTCTTGGAGTAGCCTCTGTTCAGTTGCTGCTGACCCAAATGGGTCAAGAAAACACTGATTCCAAGCACTGAGGGATCAGACAAAACGGTAGCGATGAAACAAGCGGAGGTCAGGACAGACCGTTTTTGAGTAATCCAGTAAACAGGTCAGGCAGGACAGAAAAGAGTGGATAAAAGGAACAGGCAGAAATCAGATTAGGAAACAAATGGTCAATTCTAGTTAACAGGCAGAGAACAGGACACAAATGAAAAGAAGAATGCCACACCTTGGCAGGAAACTAGAAATGGAACCTACTCCTCAGGCACCTTCCCACAGGAGAGGGTGGTTTGACTACACTAGGGAGGATAGTCAAAGGCTGGACAGAGTAGGCCAAACACACGCTGGCCCTTTAACCACTTCAGCCCCCCTAGCTTAAACACCCTTAATGACCAGGCCACTTTTTACAATTCTGCACTACGCTACTTTCACCGTTTATTGCTCCGTCATGCAACTTACCACCCAAATGAATTTTACCTCCTTTTCTTCTCACTAATAGAGCTTTCAATTGGTGGTATTTCATTGCTGCAGACATTTTTACTTTTTTTTCTATTAATCAAAAATGACCGAAATTGTTGCAAAAAAATGACATTTTTCTCTTTCTGTTGTAATTTTTTTTTTTGAAAACTACATTTCTATATAAATTTTTCTCTAAATTTATTGTTCTACATGTCTTTGATAGAAAAAATTCAATAAGTGTATATTTATTGGTTTGGGTAAAAGTTATAGCGTTTACAAACTATGGTGCAAAAAAGTGAATTTCCGCATTTTGAAGCAGCTCCGACTTTCTGAGTACCTGTCATGTTTCTTCAGGTGCTAGAATGTCAGGATAGTATAAATACCCCCCAAATGACACCATTTTAGAAAGAAGACACCCCAAAGTATTCGCGGAGGGGCATGGTGAGTTCATGTATCATTTCAGTTTTTTTCACAAGTTAGCGGAAAATGACACTTTCTGAGGAAAAAAAAAATATAAAGTTTCCATTTCTGCTAACTTCTGGCAAAAACAAAACAAATAAAATCTCCCATAGACTCACTATGCCCCTCAGTGAATACCTTGGGGTGTCTACTTTCTGAAATGGGGTCATTTGTGGGGTGTGTTTACTGTTCTGGCATTTTGGGCGGGCTAAATTGTGAGCAGCCCTGTAAAACCTAAAGGTACTCGTTGGAATTTGGGCCCCTTTGCACACCCAGTCTGCAAAAAAGCGTCACTCATGTGGTATCGCCGTACTCAGAAGAAGTAGGGCAATGTGTTTTGGGGTGTATTTTTACATATACCCATGCTGGGTGAGAGAAATATCTCTGTAAATTGTCAACTTTGTATAAAAAAAATAAAAAAGTTGTCATTTACAACAAAACACATACGGATTAGTGACAGGGGGGTGACAGGGGGTGATCAGGGGGGTGACATGGGGTGATCAGGGGTTAATCGGGGGTAAATCAGGGGTTAATCAGTGACGGGGGGGGGGGTTGGATGGGGGGGGTCTGTGTGGTGATTGGTGCACTTACATATGTTTCCTTTGGTGGTCCCAAGCAAAAGGGACCACCAGAGTAGCGAGCAGAAGGCATATCAGACGCTGTTAACAAAACAGCGTCTGATATGAGATTTTTTTTAACTTCTACAGCCTGCCAGCGCATGATCAGCGCTGGCAGGCTGTAGTTTAACTTCTCCCCGACGCGATCCTGTGAGCACGCGTGCGCTTTTACAGGAAATCTCGCGTCTCGCGAGATGAGGAGTGAATGCGTCCAGGTCAGGAGGAATAAACCTGCCGCCGCCTGGACGCATCCGTGCGTTAGGCGGTCCAGAGCCGGTTAAAAGCTGCAGGATGCCTATGGGCAGACAGAGGCACTGCAAGTGAAGAGCAGGTTGCAGACCAGAGTAGAGTGAACAGAGCAGCGAGGCACTGATGGGCACAAATAGCCAAAGCACAGAAGCAGGGAATTGGGAAAGCACTCCGGTGTCACAGAAACAGAGCGACAGCAGGGGCCATAAACCCTCAGCATCACACAGACCATAAGAATACACACGTCAGCTGCTGCAGAACCTGATAATACACACATAATAACACAGGATTGCTGGGGCCTTCTCAAACAGCTGATTGGCAGGGGTCTAAATGGGAATAAAAGAAACATTTGAAAAGTGCAGCTGCCTTTTTAGTGCTTGCTTTAAAGGGGTTGTCTGGGAATAAATAACTTTTCACATGCGCCCACAGCCTGCCTCAGCTATGCAAAGATTCATACTTACCTGCTAACCGCAGCTCTGGTCATGTGCAAAGTGATTGGCTGCAACAGAACAAGTGACCATGCTCATGCTGGAGAGGAAGTAAACAATGTTTACCGGCGGACGGACACACAGAAGCCAGTGCGCAAAACTGGAGCTGCAGGTAGCAGGTAAGTATGAATCTTGCCATAGCAGAAGCAGGCTACAGTCTCCTGTGAAAAGTTACTTATTCCCAGACAACCTCTTTAACGCCGTCTTCCTGTTCTGTCTAGAATTTCTGAGATGGTCAGTGGTGAACTACTCCCTCAGCAGTTTTTACTGCTGAGCATGTGTAGCACAGTTTCAGGCACTGTAACTAAAGGCCTTGGAGCAGCATAAAAATACCTAGTATAAGGGACTGGGTAGAGGTGAGAACTGATTATCGATCACCAGAACACTCTGCTGATCACTGTTTTTGATAAATAGGAGCCTTATGGCGGATATACAGTGCACAATTGTGTGGCCAATTATCGGGAACAAAGACTTCTACGAACACTCGTTCTCAATAATAGGCCTGTGTAAATGTGCTGCCGATTAACTCATGAGCGAGCAAAAGCTTGTTCATTGGGCGAGTTCTTTGTCCATGCAGCATATTAAATCATTATTTGTGGGCAGCAGATTGGATTCTGTGAACAGCGATCTGCTCCCCAGAAACATGAATCATCCCCATACAGTGGAGGAGATTCTTACATGTAAAATACAGCTTTTTACCCCCACTGACAAGCAGGCAACTATCAGGAAGGAGCAGTGCCTTCCCAAAAATTGCCTGCTCGGTCTACGCATGTAAGTGCTCTATTAGATTGATAGAACATTAACATATTTATGAGTAACATTTGTAAACTTTTCTAAATTCCTATGAAAGTTAATAAAATAATCACACAATATTAATAAAAGACAATGGGGGAGATTTATCAAAACTGGTGTAAAGGAAAACTGGCTTAGTTGCCCATAGCAACCAATCAAATTGCGCCTTTGTAAAAAAACAAAGTGGAATCTGATTGGTTGCTATGGGCAACTTTGGCAGTTTCCTGACTCCGAATCCAACTCCACCCAAAACTAGCTTTGACTCTGACTCAACAACTCCATCTCCAGAGCCCTGTCACATCTCTGTTAGGGGCCTCTGCCACAGATCAGGTAGAAATAGTGTAGCATGCTCTCTGAATAAAACCTCATCAGATCTCATTAAAATTATTGGGATCTATTGGGTGCTGTTGTCCATGATGTGCCAGATCCAGCACTCTAGTCCTATTACAGCGCAAAACAGGGGAAATTACCTGAGGAGATGTGAAGAAAGACTAATACAGACCTCAGATGCTGCAGAACATTGTAATAGTCATATCAGGATAAAAGTACATGAGGAAAGAACTATAAACCCCAGCATGTCCAGGCTGCTATTATAGGATATCAGTGAATAGAGTAAAAAGGGAAGTAAAAGTTGGCCCACGGAAAAGTAGCCAGTCTCCAGCGATAGTATGACAAGATGAACGAGCAAGTGGATTGTTTTTTTTATTACCCACAAGTCACAAAAGATGCTGACAGTGGTCCCCGTTCACGTCTATGCATCTCTGGGGACGTCGGACTATGTTGACACTTTGTTTTAAATTTACCCACGGATAAAAATCGCACGTGGAAGTCTGGGGAATGTGGTGGCCATAACCCCTTGCTGAACCCGTGCCAGTGAGTTCTGTGAGGTGCGGCATGTTGCACCATCTTGTTGGTTGCCCCATCTTGTTGGTTGTAAAACTGTTCAAAGATGTCCAGGTAAATTGCGATATTCAGTTGTTTTGAAGAAAATTGGGCCCACAATTCGTGTTCCTGACACTGCGCACCAAACGCCAATTATGGAGCGCAGTCCAGAATGTTATTAGGGCTGTTAGAGGATATTACAGGTAGTGGATATGAAGAAACTACAACTCCCAGAATGTGTAGGATGCGATTATGGGCTTTCAGATAATAGTACAGAGACTGGATACAAAGAGAGAACTTCTGTTGCATACAAGTCACAGTGCATACGAGTCACAGTTACAGAAAGAAACAATACAAGAGGGGTGTAAAACAAAGGGGATAACATAAAAACTAAATTTAGGTCACTAAAAGATGTGGTTCAGGAATTCCTGCCAGTGGAGTTTTCAGCGATTCAACTTCTGATGTTGTAGCATGGCCCCACTCTCACAGACTCCCCCCTCCAAACATATCCAGGTGGGTTTCTAAAACTTTCCCTGGGCAAACACACCCTATGTTTCTTTTGCCCAATCGGATGGTTAACAGATAATGTTATCGGAGGTGTCCTGCGGTCCGGCCAATACATTTGGTGACTGGAACTAAATGGATCTAAGGCTTATCTCCAGTCTCTTCAAACAAAGGCAAGATGGAGCCTTACAATCCCATAATCCTCCACTCACCTTGCCCAGCCTCATAGAAAAAAACATGAGACCATAAACCAGCAGGGGAGCATCAACTGGCCAACACACTACAATTCAGCTTTTAACTCTTTAAAACACTGATTTATCATGCCTTAACTCCAGAGTTCTGGCTTCAAAAAGTGAAATTAGGTTTTTGTGACTTTTGAGCTCACTTGCATAAAAATGTGATTTTTTGCATTTCCATACCATTCACTCAAGTTTTGAAATATGGGAATATAAGTGGAAATGGTTAGCTATGTTAACGATCTTCACTCCAGATTTATCACTGGTACTTTTTTAAAAAGTTGAAATCTCACTCCAATAGGAGGGTGGAGTAGGAAAACTGGAGGAGCTTTTCTAGACTAAAGTATTAGGTTTAAGCATAAGACAAATTTATCAAACATGCGACATTTGATAAACGTCGCATAAAGTACACTAACAAAGAGTCAAGCAAAACTGACATCAAATATTCCCCTCATGATAAATTCCCCCCAAAGAGTCAATTAAAAATGTCATGTTTGTCACACCCAGTATTTCCCTGGCAACCAGATCTCACAGCTGCTGACAACCTACAGAAGAAAACTAAATCCATAATTTATCCTTTTTCTTCTCCTCCAGCACTTAGGTTCCACTCCTTCATATCACATAATCTTAACAGGTCCTTCACCACCACTTATACCCTGCACTGCTGAGCTCTGTCTCTCATGCACTGGTCACATAGTGATAACTTCATACAGGTCTTTTTCCACTACATTGTCTCTCCACCTGTCCTTTTAACCATAAAAATTGTAACCCCCATCCCAATGGCAAGGTAGCACCTCTAGGTGGTCACCTACCTTTGCCTACTTTTTTGTCCCAGACTTGCCATTCCCGCTCTGTGCTGTCAGTACCTGTAACCAGGTGTCTGTCTTTAGGTGCACCCCTCAAAGTGATGTCAATGCCAATTTTCCCTCACCTTTCCAGTCAGCAGGTAGATGATCTCCAGGGTGATATTTAAAATCCTCTTGGCCACCGTATTTCTGTTCTTATTCATCATTATTGGATTAGACAGGAAAATGATCTTGGCAAGGAGACATTAACTGGTAGGATGCTGTAGTGCCGATACCTGACTGGATAAAAATTTAGTGATTCTGTAAATGCTATGAAAGAGACCATCAGAGATACTGTAGCTGTCAGAGCCTTCTCTGCATTAAAGGGGTATTCCGTTGTGAGAAGCTATCCGCCTATGCCGGAACCCTCACCGATCATGGGAATAGGAACCTTGCACTTATCTGGCTCCCCAAAATAAATGGAGTGGGGGTTCGGCATGCGGACTGCTGGTCCATTCATCTCTATGGGAATTTAAGAAATAGTTGTGCGCTTTATTTGACTGTCTCCTGAATTCCAGTAGACATGAATGGAGCGGCATGCCAATCTGTTTATTCTGGGGGGAGGGGCCTGAGGGGTGTGGGGTCCCAGTGGTAGGACACCTACTTATATTAGGTGTCCCAGTAAGTGGGAGTCCTAGCATTAGGACACACACTGATACTTATCCTCTATCCTGTGGGTAGGGGATAACCTCTCACAACTGGAATACACCTTTAATAAGGCTGAAGATATCTTTATGATAGATTGAACATACACTTGAACAGAACTACAGATGATAACGAGTCTTTCTCCACTAACAGTTCCATCGTGGAAGAACAGAAGATCATTTACTATTACAGCATTATTGGGATTGAGTTTTGTAGAAACCTGAGTCTGTTGTTATACCCTTTACTATTACACTACCAGTACTAAACCTTCTTATTGCAACAAGTGCAAAAAACTTTTAAAAGTAATTATTATGGCTATGGAAGTACTATATGAGTTACTTAAAGTGGTTTGTCCAAGATCAGGCAAAATGTAGCCAAAGGGAGAAAATGCCATAAAAAAAAAAAAACGACCCATTACTTACCTGGTCTACTGCCATTGTTCCAGTCCCCCCTTTGGGCATCAGTGATGATGTGATGTCACTGAGGCAGGGTATTTACTGACTAAGTAATGGAGTAATGTGGTTTTTTTTAAATGCCATTTTTCCCCCTTGGCTAGATTTTGTGTGATCTCTGACAAACCCTTTAAAGGGGTTCTCTGGGAATTAGGAAAATACAATTACTTAAATATAACTTTATTATAAATATATTCCCAAGTACCTTTTATTAGCTATAGTGGCTCGTTTTTTGTGGGGAGCAATCATCAGCAGAAATAAAATGGCTGCTGTCCTATCGATATTCAGGATCATAATCCCTGACAAGCAGAGCAGAGAGGAGGATGAGGCAGTTCTTTAGCTTAGGCCTATTGCACACGACACAGCCGTATGGATTTGCGGTCTGCAAAAAACTGATCCACAAAAAAAACGGATGACATCCATGTGCATTTCATTTTTTTCCAGAATGGAACATCTGGCCCCTAATAGAACAGTACTATCCTTGTCCGTGATGCGGACAATAATAGGACATGTTCTATCTTTGAACAGAACGGAAAAACGGAAATATGGAAAAGGAATGCTTACGGAGTACCTTCCTTTTTTTTTTTTGCGGACCCATTGAAATGAATGGTTCTGTATACGGAACGCAAAAAAACGGCCCGTACACTCGCCAAAAAAAGTTTGTGTGGAAGAGGCCTTAGTGTTGTGAAGTAACTTGTCCTGCTGTGTGATTAGGACAGGTTTTCTTTGTATTAATAGGACGGTGGCCATTTTATTTCTCCTAATGGTTGCTCCCTAAACAAAACAAGCCATTTTTACTAATGAAAGATATTTGGGAATATAGTTATAATAAAGTAATATTTAAGTATTTTCACTTTCTTAATGAACCAAATCACATGATGTTTGTATGTACTAGTAATCTTGGTACCCCTACACTATTCATCTAGTAGGAAGTTGAAGCGCAAGTCTGTATGATTTAGGTCCAGAGGTGTAATGTAGGCACCATTATATGAGCCTATGTATATGGTGTGTGAGGGCCAGAGGAATAGTGCAAGCCTCTGTATGGGGCCCTCACAAATAATTTGTACACACATGCAAGGCTCTGAGGACCACAGGAGGAAGATGACCAATATAGTTGTAGAACATGCAAACACAATGTGCTAGCCCTCAGTGGTGAATGAGTTCTCAGTTCTTATAAAGTAACTCAGAATGTACAGGCCCCCAGGGCATTTAGCTTGGGGGACACATGGGGGCAATGTCACCAAATTTTAGTATTTTTGTATAGTTTTTGCTTCCCCCCTCCCCCTTTGTTTTTCCCGCTCTTTTATTACAGGTTTACCTCAAGTTGAAAGGTTCTTTCAGCATCAGCTGGTTTTATCCGGTCTCACCCGAGACTGTGCTATGACAGCCAAGGATCTTCACTGATTGGTTCAGGTTGTTACTGGGGGAGATTTCCGGACAGCTGATTGGTGTTTATTTCAGCAGCGGGAAATGTTGGTCCTTAAATTAGGGGTTTCGGCAGCTCTTCTGGGCCAGTGTTAAGAAGACCAGATAATTGCTGGATCTGCAGGATGGAGACTTTGCTGCGCCGGCTGATAGAAAAGGCTGAAAGCGTAGGAGGAGAAGATTGGTTACCAGCCTGCCTGGAGATGTCGCCGCTTCAACATCTGCCACCTTCTCCGCTGACTTCACCGCTTCGCTCGCCGCTGCCGCTGTCCCCTCCTGAATTGCCATCGCAGGGTGGGAGAGGACCGCAGGATGTTATCAGCCTGGAGCTGCAAGTTCAAGTAATCGAGCCTGTGGCTGGTCGGAGCTGAGAGGAGGGGTTAAATATGCACCCATGCAAGAGAGCTCGCAAAGCTAGGGCTGTTTATACCCCTCCCCTGGCATCTGGCTACATGCGGAGCAGCTCTCTCCATAATGTGGCTTCTTCCTCTCGCCGGCAGAGGCAGCGGTCCTTGAGGACCATAGAGAGTCGGGTACAGAGCGGCCCCAGTCAGAAGAAAGACGAGTCCAGCAGCAGGAGGAGGCCCCAGCAAAGGATTCAGGAAGCTGCCTGCCCCTTAGTGACGGCACAGAACAGAGCCAGCCTGCTGGATGACACGGATTTATAGATGCTGCCTGTTGCGGAGCTCCCATTGTCTGTGGTTGAGCTATCTCCGGGTCCCCATAGAAGCTCAAGTCAGCCTCTGGCTTCAACCTCTGGACGAGTCCAGGAGGAGCAGAAGAATGATAAGACAGTCAGTGTTGTCCCTGTATCGGAGTCTGCTATTTTATCTGATTTTATTAAGCTAGTGGTAGACTGGGCTGGCAGGCAAGGGGTTAATGCAGTGGGCAGTCGAACCGTTAATGCAGCTGCAGATGTATGGAGTGCAAGCTCCAAATCTCTTAATGCTGATGGGGTACCTCTTTTGGAAAAAGGAGTTGGTGTTAAAGAGATTTGTGTTAAAGAGGCTTTGGCATGTGAGGTCTCAGCAAGGAGACAATTTAGCGTATGGAGTATGTGGACATTATGTCGCTATTACTATCAGCTAAAGAGCATGTGGCTAAGGCTGATATAAAGGAGGATAAAGGCGATGACGAAAGAAAACGCGTCATGCCCAGGTCACTTAATAACTGGCTTTAAGCTTTCTGTATATTTTCAGCTGTACTAGACGAGAAGCATCCATCCTATTTCAACATCTGGATATCATCATTGAGGCCTATCGTAACTTTGGAGGCCTGGCTTGGTTTTATTATGACGAAACGTTTAGTCAGAAGCTGGCAGTCCACCCCTCTATAGGGGGTAAAGGACATACAGTAGGTTTGTGGGTGAATCTAATGTTACCACAAAAATCTGTTCCTTTTAAATCTGGAAACTCTTCTCAATCTGCTTTAAAAAAAGGGGTTTGCTTTGCGTTTAATGAAACATCATGTAAATGGCTGAGTAATTGTTGCTACAAGCATGAATGTTCCTTTTGCGGGGGCGCCCACCTCTTGGTGCTCTGATTCAAAAGGAATTCTCAAATCTGCTCAACAACAGCTTGGTACCAAGGAACAAGTTCTCAAAAGCATTGAGTCCACTGAATTTGTCCGCAATGCGCCCTTGGTTAGAGCGTTACCCAGATCAGCAGAAAGCTAAATAGATTTTTGACGGGTTTAATGAGGGGTTTGTTATACCCGAGTTCCTTGGTAGCGGCTGTTGCTGGGTTGACAATTTAAAGTCAATTTATATTCATAGTGATATTGTAAGACTAAAATTACAGAAAGAGTTGGTTATAGGTAGAATTGAGGGTCAATTTAGCAGCCTGCCTTTTGAAAATTTCAGACTTTCTCCTTTGGGTATTGTACCAAAGAAAGAGTCAGGAGAATTTAGACTGATACATCATCTGTCATTTCCAGAGAAGCATTCTCGAATGACATGGTGGATAAGTCCTGTGCTACAGTGGAATATTCTTCTTTTGATGAATTCTTTGTTCTCATTTACTGTTGAATTTTTTTTATATCTGTAGTTGCTTTGGTATTCCAGTTGCTGTAAAAAAAAAAAGTTTTTCCGAGTTGTTGTTTAGAATTTTTAGGAATTACTATTGATACAATTAAGATGGAATTTAGGTTACCGGAAGCAAAATTAGATAAATTGAGATATCTGTTAGTCGCATTATTAAGGAAAAAGAAATGTACTCTGAAGGAAATGCAATCGGTTTTGGGTTCGCTTAATTTTGCTAGTAGAGTTATCCCCATGGGAAGAGTTTTTCAAAAGTCCTTATTTTTCCACCAGGGGTTTTATATCTCCTAGCTCGCATATCCAGCTTACGAAATGCTTGAAAGATGATCTTTATATCTGGTTAGAATTTTTACAGAACTTTAATGGCTCTAGTTTTTGGCAAGAAGAATTAGTAGATTCTGATGTTTTAGGTTTATTTACTGATGCTGCCGGGAGTTGTGGATACGGGTTTTTTGGGAAGGTAATTGGTCTGCGGAGAAATGGCCCGATTCATGGTTTACTTGTGGTGTGACAAAGAATATTGTGTCTTTAGAGTTACTTCCTGTAATTGTTGCGGTAGCAATTTGGGGTTCAGAATTTAGGAATAAGAAGATTGTGTTTCACACGGACAACAAAGGTGTTCTTTTTGCCATTAACACTTTATCGTCCAAATCAGAGTTAGTGGTTAAGCTATTAAGGCACCTGGTGCTTTTTTGTATGCAATGTAATATTTGGATCAAAGCTAAATATGTTGTAGCGTCAAACAGCTTAGCCGACTCTATCTCACTTGCAGTTTGTGAAGTTTCGGCAACTGGCTCCGGAAGCAAATCAGCAATGGATTCCATGCCCTCGTCATCTATGGGACCTTATTTGGGAATAATTTCAGATAATATTGAACGCTTGTTAGCACCCAGAACATGGGCTGCTTATGCAGCCGCATGGCGTGATTGGTTATTATTCAACACGGGTTCTGATGATGATTTTAGTAATGTCTCTGATAAAGGTTTATTATTTATTGCAAGTTTGTGTGACAGGCAGTTCTTTTTCGGCGGTCTCTTTTTGTTTTAGGTATTTCGTTCTTTTAAAAATGATATGGTGAGAAGCCCCAGTCTGCTTGTTTTCAGATTAAACAAATATTGAAAAGGTACAGGAAACGCTTTTCCAATGTTGATAATAGGCCTATTTCTAGGAGGCCTATTTCTTTTCAGAGGTTATTAGATTTGTATAATGTTTTACCCAAGGTTTGTTTTGACAGTTTTTAAGTTTTGAAGTTTTATTATTCAGGACAGCATTCATTTTCTTGCTTTAAGAATTGGGGAATTGGTAGCTGTCAGCAAGTCTGTCTGTTCTGGGTTAGCTTGTTCAGATGTGTCAGTTAAAGAGAGCTCAATAGAGATTTTTCTGAGACATTCTAAGATGGATCAGTTTGGGAGAGGAAGGTTTATTAAGTTGAATTGGTGGGTCGGTTCGGTTTTATGCCCAGTGTCTATTGCAAAGTCATGGTTAGCAGTTTGTCAGTCCTTGTCGGGTCCTTTTTTATTACACAAAGATTGTTCTCCTTTGACTAGATTTCAGTTTTGTTCAGTTTAAAAACAATTTTTTCAAATGCATTGGGTCTCAGTTCTCTTAAAATATCATCCCCTTCCTTTAGGATTGGTGCTGCTACAGAAGCGGCCAATTGTGGTCTGGATGAATCAGTGATTCGCAGAATCGGGTGTTGGGACTGTCACAGAGTTAGGCTTTATGTTAGACCAGATTTAATGTTATCAGACTAATGTAATTTCTATTTTTGCAGGCTGTCAATTTATAGTCTGGATTCTGGGCCACTCATTTATATTCTGGGCTCAGAAGCGAGCTGAAAAGCGATCTTATTCTACCTTTCTTTTGACAGTTCATCATTGCAGATATTTTGGTAGGGTAGTAGAGGACTAGTTTGGAAAAGACTGTTGGTTGAAATACAGAAATTAATTGGTAGATGGCCTTCGCCGAATATGAGTATTATTCATGTTGGTGGTAACGATATAGGCAAAGTAAAGACATGTGATCTTTTATGGGAAATGAAGAGAGATCTGGCTTTGCTACAATGCATGTTGCCCAACGCAAAAAAAAATTTCCGGGAATCGTTCCTCGGCTAAAGTGGGCAGAGGCTGATTCCAACTTCTTAGAAAAAATTAAAAAGCGGGTGAACCGAGCAATAGAAAAATTTCTCCCATTGCTTGGTGGTTTTAGTTATAGGCATGTGGACTTAGAAGGATATGTCTCAGATTTATACAGATCCGATAACGTACACCTGTCCGAGGTAGGTATCGATATATTCAATGTGGGTTTGCAGAATACTACAAAATGGCTAGAGTGCTTGTGGGGGGGCCTCGCCTTTTTAAGGCTTGACTTGGGGAGCTGTATCACTCAGCTATTGCTGAGTGGATTTTGGTAATTATTGGAGTTTTTTAATGGTTATTTATTTAATGAAATTGAACTTTTGCGGATCTATTCATTCTCTATGGTGATGGAATGGATGCGGAGAGCAGCTGCGGACAAGAATAGGACTTCTCTATTAGTGCCGGCCATGTGCAGAGTTGGTGTTTTGTGGTCCGCACTTCTGCGGACCGCAAAACACCTGCGGACATGTGAATGGACCCTTAAAGTGTGTTATTTTAAAGTTAAAAACATAACCATAGCAAAGGCAGGTGCACTCTGCGACAATACTAAACCCTCACACTGATAAAATTGAGGGGTTAGTTCGACATATCCTACTAGGAGGACATGTCTTAAGCTCGGACACCACGGCAAGGTCCCTCAAGTAGCCCGAGGCCCTACCACTCAACCTACCTGTGCCGTATGGGCGATACCAGGAGCCGTTGGGCATTACGGGAGCGTAAGGCCGGACTCACAGACAGCTCACCAGTGACCTCCAGCATGTAACCATGCCTGCAATGGGAGGTGGGAGGTGCCTGTGAGCCCCACCCGAGACCGGCTGATATGGCCTAGAGCCTCCCAGGTGCACCTGAATGTAGCCTGTAGATGAAAAGCAGGCACATTTAAATCGGAGTTTATACACCTCCAAACATATTATACAAACCATTAGAAAATGTGGTGTGGTGTTTAACAAGAAGGATATGCTCAACCCATATGCAGTTGTGCATGTATATAGGGGAGCACATCCTGCACTTGTAGTCCGTTGCTAGGGGTGGTAGGGCCTCGGGCTACTTGAGGGACCTTGCCGTGGTGTCCGAGCTTAAGACATGTCCTCCTAGTAGGATATGTCGAACTAACCCCTCAATTTTATCAGTGTGAGGGTTTAGTATTGTCGCAGAGTGCACCTGCCTTTGCTATGGTTATGTTTTTGATTGTTCTCCACATCCACATTATTGTTATCGTATGTAGGATGGTTATTGTGGTACTTGTAGTCCGTTGCTGGCATCTTCCATTGTATGCATTTTTTGCTGTTGATTGCCCCTAGCAACGGACTACAAGTGCAGGATGTGCTCCCCTATATACATGCACAACTGCATATGGGTTGAGCATATCCTGCTTGTTAAACACCACACCACATTTTCTAATGGTTTGTATAATATGGTTGGAGGTGTATAAACTCTGATTTAAATGTGCCTCCTTTTCATCTACAGGCTACATTCAGGTGCAGCTGGGAGGCTCTAGGCCATATCAGCCGGTCTCGGGTGGGGCTCACAGGCACTTCCCACCTCCCATTGGGCCTATGGGTTTATTTTAAAGTTACCCTTAATAAAGCATTGCGACCGAATACACAGCTGTCCTCAGCTCACTGCGACTGCGCTGAATACACAAGTGGACGGCGTAGGCGCGGGATTTCGGAAGGCAGGCAGTGCCAGAGGCATAAGAGCTGCGCTGCCTGGCCTGTCACACAAGAAGAGGGGCATGGCCGCAGGTGGGAACACAGAGCCTCTAGGAGCAGGGGCAACTCCCTCCCTGCTCCTAGAGGCTAATTTGCATATAATATAAAGACGTTTTTTAGCCTTATAAAAAGGTAAGAGGGGCATATGATTAACATTATTAGGATGGTCTGACATTGGCACATGGCTAATGTCAGACAGCTTGTGATGCCCAAATCTGGTGACAGAAACCCTTTAATGAAATTGAAGTTTTTAATTATTTATTAATTTATTGATTCATTAAAGTGTGTTATTTTAACCACTTCAGCCCCCCTAGCTTAAACACCCTTAATGACCAGGCCACTTTTTACAATTCCGCACTACACTACTTTCACCGTTTATTGCTCCGTCATGCAACTTACCACCCAAATGAATTTTGCCTCCTTTTCTTTTCACTAATAGAGCTTTCATTTGGTGGTATTTCATTGTTGCTGACATTTTTACTTTTTTTGCTATTAATAAAAATTTAACAACATTTTTGCAAAAAAATGACATTTTTCACTTTCTGTTGTAAAATTTTTCAAAAAAAACTACATTTCTATATACATTTTTCTCTAAATTTATTGTTCTACATGTTTTTGATAAAAAAAAGTCCAATAAGTGTATATTTATTGGTTTGGGTAAAAGTTATAGCGTTTACAAACTATGGTGCAAAAAAGTGAATTTCGGCATTTTGAAGCAGCTCTGACTTTCTGAGCACCTGTCATGTTTCTTCAGGTGCTAGAATGCCAGGAAAGTATAAATACCCCCCAAATGACACCATTTTAGATAGAAGACACCCCAAAGTATTCGCGGAGGGGCATGGTGAGTTCATGTATCATTTCATTTTTTTCACAAGTTAGCGGAAAATGACACTTTCTGAGGAAAAAATAAAAATAATAAAGTTTCCATTTCTGCTAACTTCTGGCAAAAAAAAATAAAATCTCCCACGGACTCACTATGCCCCTCAGTGAATACCTTGGGGTGTCTACTTTCTGAAATGGGGTCATTTGTGGGGCGTGTTTACTGTTCTGGCATTTTGGGCGGGGCTAAATTGTGAGCAGCCCTGTAAAACCTAAAGGTACTCGTTGGAATTTGGGCCCCTTTGCGCACCCAGGCTGCAAAAAAGTGTCACTCATGTGGTATCGCCGTACTCAGAAGAAGTAGGGCAATGTGTTTTGGGGTGTATTTTTACATATACCCATGTTGGGTGAGAGAAATAGCTCTGTAAACTGACAACTTTGTATAAATTTTTTTTAAAAGTTGTCGTTTACAGCGATATTTCTCACACAAGTATGGGTATATATAAAAATACACCCCAAACACATTGCCCTACTTCTCCTGAGTACGGCAATTATCATGTGTGACACTTTTTGCAGCCATGATGCAAAGGGGCCCTAAACCAATGAGTACCTTTAGGATTTTACAGGGCATTTTTACGCATTTGGATTCCAGACTTCTTCTCACGCTTTAGGGGCCCCTAAAATGCCAGGACAGTATAAATACCCCACATGTGACCCCATTTTAGAAAGAAGACACCCCAAGGTATTCTGTGAGGGGTATGGTGAGTTCATGTAAAATTTTATTTTTGTCACAAGTTAGTGAAATAAGAGACTTTGTAAAAAAAAAAAAAAAAAATATATCAATTTCCGCTAACCTGTGCCAAAAAATAAAAATTCTGTGAACTCGCCATGCCCCTCACGGAATACCTTGGGGTGTCTTCTTTCCAAAATGGGGTCACTTGTGGGGTATTTATACTGACCTGGCATTTTAGGGGCCCTAAAGCGTGAGAATCCAAATGCGTAAAAATGCCCTGTGAAATCCTAAAGGTACTCGTTGGAATTGGGCCTCTTTGACATCTTGGCTGCACAAGATGTGCACTCATGTGGTATCGCCGTACTCAGCAGAAGTAGGGCAATGTGTTTTGGGTGTATTTTTACATATACCCATGCTGGGTGTGAGAAATATCGCTGTAAACGACAACTTTTTACATTTTTTATTCAAAGTTGTCAATTTACAGAGATATTTCTCTCACCCAGCATGGGTATATGTAAAATACACCCTAAACACATTGCCCTACTTCTCCTGAGTACGGCGATACCACATGTGTGCCACTTTTGCAGCCAAGATGCGCAAAGGGCCCTAAAACCAATGAGTACCTTTTAGGAGGGCATTTTTACGCATTTTCTTCTCACGCTTTAGGGCTCCTAAAATGCCAGGGCAGTATAAATACCCACAAGTGACCCCATTTTGGAAAGAAGACACCCCAAGGTATTCCATGAGGGGCATGGCGAGTTCATAGAAGATTTTTTTGGCACAAGTTAGCGGAAATTGATTTTTATAGTTTTTCTCATAAAGTCTCCCTTTCTGCTAACTTTTGACAAAAGTTAAATTTTTCACGGACTCACTATGCCCCTCAGTGAATACCTTGGGGTGTCTTCTTCCAAAATGGGGTCATTTGTGGGGTGTTTGTACTGTTCTGGCATTTTGGGCGGGGCTAAACTGTGAGCAGCCATGTAAAGCTAAAGGTACTCGTTGGAATTTGGGCCCCTTTGCGCATCTTGGCTGCAAAAAGTGTCACACATGTGGTATCGCCGTATTTAGAAGAAGTAGGGCAATGTGTTTTGGGGTGTATTTTTACATATACCCATACTTTGTGTGAAAAATATCGCTGTAAATTGACAACCTTGTATAAAAAAAATTAAAAAGTTGTCATTTATAGAGATATTTCTCTCACCCAGTATGGGTATATGTAAAATACACCCTAAGACACATTGCCCTACTTCTCCTGAGTACGGCAATACCACATGAGTGACACTTTTTGCAGCCAAGATGCGCAAGGCCCGAATTCCAATGAGTACCTTTAGGATTTCACAGGGCATTTTTACGCATTTGGATTCTCACGCTTTAGGACCCCTAAAATGCCAGGACAGTATAAAACCCCACAAGTGACCCCATTGTGGAAAGAAGACACCCCAAGGTATTCTGTGAGGGGCATGGCGAGTTCACAGAAAAAATAAAAAATTTGGCACAAGTTAGCGGAAATTGATTTTTATTTTTTTTTTACAAAGTCTCATATTCCACTAACTTGTGACAAAAAAATAAAATTTTGCATGAACTCACCATACCCCTCACGGAATACCTTGGGGTGTCTTCTTTCTAAAATGGGGTCACTTGTGAGGTTTTTGTACTGCTCTGGCATTTGAGGGTCTCCGCAATCATTACACGTATGGCCAGCATTAGGAGTTTCTGCGATTCTCCGTATATTGAGCATACGGGTAATGAGATTTTTTTTTTCTGTTCAGCCTCTGCGCTGAAAAAAATAAATAAATGAACGGCACAGATTTTTTCATTCGCATCAATCAATGTGGATGAAAAAATCTCTGCCAAAATCAGTGACTGCGGTGCGGTGGGCTGGGCGCTAGCTACCTAACAAGTAGCTAACTAACTGGCGGTGATAAGGGACCCTTATGCCCCATTCACACGTCCGAAATTCTGTTTGCAGAACGGAATTGCGGACCCATTCATTTCTATGGGGACAGACTTTGTCCCGCTCGGATCCGGAATTACGGATCCGCACTTACGGGTCTGCACTTCCGTTCCGCAAAAATATTGAACATGTCTTTTTCTTGTCCGCAATTGCGTACAAGAAAAAGCATTTTCTATATAGTTCTGGCAATGTGCGGATCTGCAAAATGCGTAAAGCACATTGCCGGTGTCCGTGTTTTGCGGATCCGCATCGCGATCCGCAAAACACATATGGACATGTGAATAGAGCCTTACAGGGGGTGATCAGTGACAGGGGGTGATCAGGAAGTCTATATGGGGTGATCAGGGGTTAACAAAGGGTTAATAGTAGTTATAAAGTGAGAGGGGGGTTAGTGTAGTGTTTGGTGCAACTTTACATTGTTACCTGGTCCTCTGGTGGTCGATCCCAGTAAATGGGACCACCAGAGGACCAGGTATTAGGTATATCAGACGCTGTTAGCAACACAGCGTCTGATATACCACTTTGATCTCATTTATTTTACATTTACAGCCTGCCAGCGATTGATCATCGCTGGCAGGCTGTAGTACAACTGCAGAGCCGCGCTCTACTGTGAACGCGCGCGCGCGTGTGCGTTCACAGCAGATCTCGGCTCTCGCGAGATGACGCACGGATGCGTCCAGGAGGAATAAACCTGCCGCCGCCTGGACGCATCCGTGCGTTCGGCGGTCGGGAGCAGGTTAAGGTTACCCTTAATAAACCATTGCGGCCATTTTTATTCCAAAATGAGGTGTTATGTCGTTATTTATTAGATACTATGGGTCATTTATTAAGTTTGAAAGGGGTCATTTGCCCCCATGAACCCTCTATAGAGAACCGGAACCTCAAACCACTAGTCTATTAGTTGTGGGAGTCATATCTGGACCATCAAATGCACTTAGGCTCTGTTAAGAGCACTTTTGGGTCATATTTATACCAAAAGTATGTAATCATAAGCATATAAACTTGCATATATCTGACACTGACTCCATCATTTGTAAAACATATACTGTGCTCTATACAGTTTTTGGTTTCGTGCATAATCATCTTGTGTTGAAAAGTGTAGTTGATGCTTTCCATCACAATTAGATAAAAGTTTTGGGGTTTATGGTGTGTTAGACTAGAGTATACAACAGAATAGGCTTCCAGTGTACACATGCAATACATATTTACAGCTGTGATGTGAACAGAGCCTTACGTCCTCCTTGGGTGAGTCCACAAGAGTTCTCATCATCCAGCGTCTGAAGTCACCATGTGCGTCAGTTGGAGCCTGGTAGATGATAACCATTAAAGCATGGAACTATTTTTAATCAAGATTTCTAGACTTTTTACTGCTTATACACATTTCTTACACAGGCGTTTTCTACCAGGAAACATAAAACAATAAGGTACAATATCCATAGTACAACACAAAACCATAATACACAATCCACAGTAGTACACAAAAATGAAATATTCATAGAGTAAAAAAATATAGTACAATCGATACAGTATTTCCACATGCATGCTGTATATACATCCACTATTGAACAGTATAGGCATGTGCATACTATATACCCAGAAAGTGTATAGATATATATATGTACAAATACGGTATATATAAATACAAATCACACATGATCTGATTACTAACTTGTTTGTAGATGTTACTTCCTAATGGCTACAGGACCTTTGATGACATCACAGTCATGTGATCAGTTACATATTTAACCATGTGTGACTGATCACATGACTGTGATGTCATCAATGGTCTAGTAACTATTGGACTTTTGATGATGTCACAGTCATGTGATCAGTGATGGGAGGGAGGAGTAATGGACAGTATAGCAGCTGTGTTATGTATCACACGTCTTCTGTGCAGCAGAGGTGTGTATGTAATGTGCTTGCAGTTGGTTACTTTATGGAAGCTATAGTCTGTGGTGCTTTCATCAGAGTCCTGTCAGAAAGTATAATATATGTCCTTCTAGCCTGCTTGACCACCAGGATTGTGTATTATTTTTTGGTATATATCGTAATCGTACTTTACTTTCACACTTGCGTTATTCTTTTCTGGCATAGAGTTCCGTCAAAAGAGCTCTATGCCGGAAAAGAACTGATCAGGCATATCCCCATGCAATCTGAATGGATAGAAATCCATTCAGTTTGCATCAGTATGCCTTCCGTTCAGTCACTGTCAGGCATTTTGGCCGGACATAATACCGCAGCATGCTGCGGTATTATGTCCGTCCAAAATGCCTGATCAGTCGCCGGAATGCCGGATCCGGCATTAATTTACATTGGATTGCATTAGTGTCGGATCCGGCATTGTGAAACAACTGAAGTTCGGATCCGTCCTTCCAGTCTGCGCAGGCGCAGACCGGGAAAACTGTGAAAAAGGCTGCAAGACAGATCCGTCCATCCGCATGACAAGCGGAGAGACGCATCCGTTCTTGCAATGCATTTGTAGACGGATCCGCACCCGGATCCGTCTACAAATGCTGTCAGTTGTCACACTG
Organism: Bufotes viridis; assembly: GCA_033119425.1. Classification (NCBI taxonomy): domain Eukaryota; kingdom Metazoa; phylum Chordata; class Amphibia; order Anura; family Bufonidae; genus Bufotes; species Bufotes viridis. Next base: position 114,701,012 of record CM065594.1, read on the forward strand.
AACGGCGGATCGGGCTGGCAGCTCCGAAAACGAAACTGCCTGCCGGATCACACGAACGCAAGTGTGAAAGTACCCTTAGTATATAAAAACATAGCTGGTGCTGTAGCCTGTTGGTAATAAATGTTGCAGTTAGTTGTCTGTAGGCAATGTCACATATTTGCAACATCTCTCTAGTCTTTGAAACAAATGTCAGTTTATTAAGTCATCACTAGTGAATCTAAGACCTTGTTCATATTTTGTGTCCATTTGACGTCCGTGAAAAAAATCAGTCCGTGTTTGGTCCATGTGTCCATTATATGCCCTCTGTATGTCATCCGTATTCTACGTAGTGGTCAATGAAAAACTGACCTAACGCGGATGCAACATTTCTGTTTTTTTCACGGACCCATAGACTATAATCGACATGTTTGGTCATTGATCCATGGTCAGTAAAATAATACTGATATGTGAACAGGCACATTAAAATCAATGGGTGCATTTGCTGTCTGCAGAAAATACAAACAGCGCATGTCAGTGAAAAACAGAAATGTGAATGGGGCCTTAAAGGGTTGTTCTGCACAGAATAATTTTTAGGAAAGGTGGGTCAATGCTGTGATTGGCGGAGCAGGTATCTCCTGACATTTTCTGTGTGTTGCAATGCGACCAGGAAGCAGAGACCAGTGGGGACCCAGTAAGGCCTGGGCTACACTGTGACTTTTTGTAGCATGATCCTCAACATATGGCAAAAGATAGGACATGTTCTATCTATTGTGGTGCATGGGCACGGATCGGAAGCCCATGGAAACACTCAGAAGCCCTTCCATGGACTTCCAGGTTAGTACCTCTGCACCGCACAGGATAGAACATGTCCTATCTTTTTCCATATGCTGTGGATCGTGGACACATTCAAGGGTCCGCACTGCAGTACAGAGTTCACACAGCCGGAGCCCGTGGACCCGTTGTTTGTGGATTCTATTTACTAACAGGGTGACTTCTGAAGGCAACTGGTCACACTGGATTTTATTTAGGGGTATCAGAGTACAGGTGGCTGAATACAAATCCACACTTTTCAGATTTCTATTTATTAAAATATTTGAAAACCATGTATCATTTTCTTTTCACTTTACACATACTTTCTACTTTGTGTTGGTATATCACATATAAAATCCCTAAAAATACATTTGTTTGTGGTTGTAACTACTTTTCAAGACTCTGTACTGTATGTCTCAAATGCGGCCTCCATTACATCTCTGCAGAGGTTGTTACACAGCTTTCCCAGGCTGCTGAATCCCAAAGTTATGTAGCGACAAATCCCTTCATATAGCTAGACCAACTTGCTATTCAGGGTTCTAGAAAAGCAGAGTGACAAGATTGTAGAGCCTTGCCCTGGTACATTAAATTCACACAATATATCAGGGCAGCATTGTGTGCATCTTATTTAACCAATAGGCTGCCATTACCAACCCGAGCAGCTTGTTGCCCAACTCTCCCAGACTGCAGAATGTCAGATACCTTGCTTATCAATTGGTAAATCCCCAGTATTGTAGAATGCCTGTGACAAATCCTCCATGCTGTAGCATAGTGTAAGAGGGCGCAAGGTGCCGTCATGGACGGACGATACGTGTCACCGAGGTTCCTGGCCTCGGTGAGGTGAGAGCCGGGTTTTATGTGTCAGCAGCAGCTAGTGCTGCTTGACATTTACACTGGGTTCAGACCTGAGCGTTTAGAAGCCTAGCGTTTTATGCGCGTTCAAGATGGGCGTTTACGGGCGTTTTTTTCAAGCGTTTTGGTAAATAGTGTAGGCGCGTTTGACGCGCGTTTATGTGATTGACTGCATAGTTGGCCAATGACCTATGATATAGTTTGGCCAATCTGAGTGCTTTAGAGGTGTGACATTCCATGGTGGCTGATTCAGCATGTTGCAAACTTTGTAAAACGCGCATCCATAGGCGCGTTTTACGCTGCACAAACGCCCGAACAATACGCCTATCGCGTTTCCAATTGAAGTATATTGGCACCAAACGCTCGAAAAAAGCCCGAATTAACGCGAACATACTTGCTTATGCGTCGGACGTTTATAGGCGCCTACGAACGCGCATAAAAACGCGCAAGTGTGAACCACCCCCATTGGAATGCATGGTTCCTTTACTGTTGTGCGTTTTTATGTGCGTTCAAAAGCGGCGTTTTACGCGAAAGTGTGAACTGAGTGTTATAGTTAGTTTGGCTGCAAAGCCAATCCGGGCCGGCTCTTACTGGGAGTAGGCAAAGAGTTGGGTGGGTGCCTACTCCCCACGGTCCAGGCCGGACTTTTGCCGGGCCTTTAAAAGGCAGCCTCCTCAGCAGCTGAGAGAGTGTGATTGTCCTGGAGCTGCAGATGGTGTTGTGGAGCTCTCTGGGCTGGAAGCAGGAGCCCAGCAAGGAGGAGTGCAGACGGCCTGGAAGCCGGAGGTGGATTATCTTGCGGCTGGGCCGACAGCCAGGTGCGAACCCGCACCTAAAACCTCCCAGGTGATTAGAACCTGTGTTTGGACATTTTGTTTTACTTCACGTTTTCTGATGTGTGTGATTTAACACCAAGTGACTGTTCGCTGTTTATTTTTGATGCAAGTGTGAATAAAACACTGTTTGCTGCACCTTCTGGACTCCCTTTTGCCTCTATACTGCACCCGCACCGCTGTCTACCAGAGCGACTCCCCACAATAGTTAGACAGATTTTTCATCCAGGGACCTTGGAAAGCTGGATAACGTGTTAGGCTATTTTCACACTAGTGGCAGGGGAGTCCGTCAGACTGTTCTGGCGGGTGAACAGCCTGTCGGATCCGTCCTGCCGCTAGTTCAAGTGTGCCCCCGGACTACTGCTCTGTCCTCGACTATAATGGGGGCACGGGCGGAGTTTCGGCGGCAGTGCACGGCGAGAGGCCGCTGGCCTAAAAGTACTGCATGTCGTACTTTTAGTCTGGCGGCCTCTCGCTGTGCGCTGCCCCCGCCCTCATTATAGTCAATGGGGATGGAGCGGCAGTCCGGGGGCACACGTGAACTAGCAGCAGGACGGATCCGACAGGCTGTTCGCCCGCCGGAACAGCCTGACGGACTCCCCTGCCGCTAATGTAAGAGTACCCTTATGTGGAGCTTTAATAGAGACTGTTAAATACTAAGGGGCACATTTATTAAGACTGGAATTTTATTCACCAGTCTTAAAAAGGCCTTGTGCTGGCGGTGGATCTGCCGAAGTTATGTAGAGGCGCCGGCCTCTACATAACTTCGGAGTAACCACTGTCTATTTTAAATGTAAGGCTACTTTCAGACTAGCGTTTTTGCTAGATCCGGTAGGGTTCAGCAAAAACGCTTCCGTTACTGAGAATACAACTGTCTGCATCCGTTATGAACAGATCCGTTTGTATTATCTTTACCATAGCCAAGACGGATCCGTCATGACCACCATTGAAAGTCAATGGGGGATGGATCCATTTTCTACTGTGTCAGAGACAATGGATCCGCCCCCATTGACTTGCATTGTGGGTCATGAGAGATGCTGCGCGGACGTCTTGCTCCGCATCCCAGGACAGAAAGCAAACCACAGCATGCTGCGGTTTGCTCTCCGGTATGAGAATGGAACGGAATGCATTTTGGAGCACTCCGTTCTGTTCAGTTACGGTTTGTCCCCATTGAGAATAAATGGGGTCAAAACTGAAGCCTTTTTTTTTTCCGGTATTGAGACCCTATGACGGATCACAATACTGGAAAATATTAATGCTAGTGTGAAAGTAGCCTTAGACAGCTTCCCTGCTGTCTTACATTTAGACCATTTTCTACACCTAAACCAGGCATAGAAAATGATGAACGAGATGGGCCGGCCCCTCCCCTTCTCAGCCCATAGCATGCCCCCTTTTTTAGACCTGGCGTGGAAGAAGTCACAGATTCTGCTGCAACATGGCATGCAACAGAATCTGCAGCTGATATACGCCACAAAAGTGGCATATATCTGTTTGTAAATGACCCCCTAAGTCTTCCTAAATAAATCCTTCAATAAAGTGCCATACTTAGGCAGATTTGCCTTTCAAGTTCCTGGAAAAGCTGGGTAACTACCATTTGGAACTCTAATAGGCTACAGAATACTAAATGTATCAAGACACAATACTACAAGAAAATTTAAACTAGCACACCCAAAGTCACAGGTGCACATCCATAAAGCTAACAAGCAGACAGCAAATAAAAAACGTACGGCAGCACACGATTACACATGCTGTAGAGGGAAGTGCATATATTGGGAATATATATATATATATATATATATATATATATACACACCAGCCTAGTTATTATGCTCTCCCCCACCTTCTGTTTAGGGATTGTTTATGACATGGGTGTGTGTGCCATTGTGTACCTGGGGGAATGCTCTCATTTGCACATTGGACAGGAATTCTGTTGTACTTTTGTCTGTACAGATCCTGAGCCTTAAGGGGCCAATTGGCAATTATCTGTTACAGTCTGAGTCCATGTGCAGCATTCTTTATGCTTTACTTCACTTTGTAGTCTGGTCTGTCTCTTAAGGGACCAGGGAACTCTACTTCCTGGCTTCTGAGGCATCAGGCTGTGGCCTCCATATCCAGCAGAGCTCTAGCTGAAGGTGCTCTAGCTGGCTCGCTTTGCTTAGCTGGGGCATGTCCAATGGCGACGTGCCCAGCCCTTGATTCCTTCCCCTAGCAGGGGGTAAGCTAGACTCTTCCCTAGCAAGTGGTAAACTAAACCTGACCTCTAACTAACTAGTCCCCTTCTCTCCTTAGAGGGAGAGTTAGAATGGAAAGAAGGGTTCCATTCTCTCTAACTGTAGCTCTGCCATGCTTGCTGCCACCTACTGGTGAACCAGGTACATTACAATTGAACATAACAGCTGCATGGAAATAGGAATGCACATTGTGAAGGACTTGGAATAAATACATATGATGAAATGAGGTTAACCAATAAAGACAGTAGCAGGGTGCAAAGGAGGGGCATTACACATGCATTCTGTCACACACACAAGATCATGTCATATCCCTTCGTCTTAGGTTGAGGAGGGGGGAGGTGGGCTCCTATGGGCTTATATTAGCCCAGGCCAGAACAAAAGGACTCTCTCTTTTGGGCTCATCACCACAAACAGAGAAAGGACTTTACACATGGAACAGTGGACATGAGTTGAGCCGAGCAGCCCCTCCAGAAACAGAGACTATGAACGTTGGAACCCCTTTACCCCTGTATCATTATTATTAACCCTTTCCCACTGCCACCAATATATCCATACTCTCTGCAATATTAACCCCTACATTATTACTAACCCTTTCCCACTGCCACCAATATAACAAACCCCAACAACACCCCTACCCTGCCATATTCCACCAACGCCCATTAATCCCCTTCAATACCCGGTCCCTGCATTTACCCCTGCAGTGCCAGTATCACTGCATTTAACACCTGCATTACCCTGCCCCTGCATTTACCCCTTCAGTATCCTTATCACTGCATTTAACCCCTGGATTGGACCCTGTAATCCGTGTATAGTGTTTAACCCCTTGTAGGGACAGTCTAGCGTCAGGTGGGAGGGTGCTGCTGTGGTTATGTGTAAGTGTGAGTGTATATCCAGCTAGATTTTGGGGTGGAATTATAGTTGGGATTGTATAGTGATAGTGTAATTAGGTTTATTATAGTGCTGTTAGTGTATTACCGTGTGTATATATATATATATATATATATATATATATATATATATATATAGATTCCAGAGAAGAGGCAGCACTCCTGAGTTAAATGGTGATGACCCAATTTATTCCAAGGCAACGTTTCAGCCTACTCCATGAGGCCTTTGACAAAGGCCTCATGGAGTAGGCTGAAACGTTGCCTTGGAATAAATTGGGTCATCACCATTTAACCCAGGAGTGCTGCCTCTTCTCTAGGATCTATATATGTGTGGAGGATTGTCCGTCCTCCTGAAGATTTTGCACCCGCCAAGCCCTTTGGATGTGCTGCTGCCTATATATATATATATATATATATATATATATATATATATATTTATATAACCATTAATATAAATATATATAGATATAGCAGAAATAATTGCAAACCTGTTATTGTTTTACTAAATACTTTATTATTTAAATACAGCTTATAGTCTTTTGTCGCTGCCGTAATTCAGTGCACGCAGTTCAGGAAAGAGTTAGAGCAACAGGTAGAATAAAAGAATAAATAGGAGGAGTCAACAATAGCATATTTCAGCCTATTTATTAATATTAATTATCTTTCTTTCAAATCTTTTTTTATTAAAATACAATCAAATGGAGTAGCAAATGACAAATGACAAAAACAGGGGGCAACAAGCCCACAGATCAGAAGCTGTTACAGAGTTGTACAATATTCAGTATGGTTTAGGGAACTCAGGACAGAAGTCCTTCAGAAAAACACAACAGTATCTGTAATTTCTGCCATACAACTATACATCTATACATCACCTGAGTATCATGAAATACGGGCATCAATGAAGGAGAAGCCGACTAAAGAGTTTACTTTGAACTAGGAGATTGAACCCATTCTAACCAAGGAGACCAGGAGTTAAGGAATTTATCAGGTGCCAAATGTTCCCCGCTTGGCAACTCCTCCATTACACAAATTTATTGAACTTTAGCTTTCCATTGAGATATCGAGGGAGCGCATATAGAGAGCCAGTTTAATGGGATTAGCAATTTAGCATCAGCTATAAAGTGGGAAGCGAGAGAGTATTTAGTTAGGGGGGAGGGGGGGGGACACATCTGAAAGGTTTAGCAGAACCAGGCGCGGAGAAAGCTGGGTAATGTGAGGGCACAAACGTCTAATTACCCCTTCTACTCCCTCCTAGTAAGACCTAATAATAGGGCAGGACCACCAGACATGTAAGGCTGTGCCAATTTGTTTATGGCACCTCTAGCAGATAGGGGACTCACCTGGGAATTGTTTATGGATAATGTCAGGAGTGCGATACCATTTAGCGATCATTTTAAAAGCATTCTCTTGCACCTTAATGCATCTTGAGAAACCTTGTGCATTCCTAAGGATATTTGTTTGTTCAGAACCAGTGAACTGTAACTGCAAATCTTTCTCCCACTGGCTCAAGAAATTTGGTTAAGCTAGTGACACTGCCTCCAAGAGTTTATTATATACTAAAGAGATGACTTTCTTTCTAGGTTTTGCAGCATGTGGAGAAACGGGGAAGGACCGTTAGGGAGCTTGAGTGAGGAGGACAATGAGTAACAGGCTGGTAAGATGCCTCCCAGGGAGGTAGGAACTTGATTACTCCGAACAACACCAGGGGAGGAAGGGGCTAACCACAAATGGCACCACTCCGAAGGAAGAAGCAGTTGTCTTGCAATTATACACCCTAACTTCATACAATGGGGGTTAAGAACCTCCGAATGTAAGCATATCTGGATAGCTCTATAGTACAATAATATATCCGGAAGCCCAAACCCTCCCTTCCCAGGAGGAAGAGCTAATGTGTTGTAGGATATCCTAGGTTTTATACGATTCCAAATAAAATTAGAGATCAATTTACGTATTTGGGCTAAATAATGCATGGGGAGCGCGATGGGGAGGGTCTGAAGCAGATAGAGGAGCTTTGGTAATATAAATGTTTTGATTAGATTGATCCTGCCCACCCAGGACAGATAAGGGAGTTTTAGTTCCAGAAGCATTTTGCTCACATTAGACAGAAGGGTTGGGTAGTTATGTTGGAACAACATATCAGGATCTTTAGTAATGTTCTCACCCAAGAATTTAATAAAGGTGTCTGTCCAGGAGAATGGGTAATTCTTGGACAAGAGGGCCAAGATCTGATCAGGAACATTAATACCCAAAGCTGAGCACTTGGATAAATTAATCTTGAAGTTCGAGATCCGGCCGTATCTGTCTAATAAATCTAGTAGTTCTAGGAAGGCAGTCTCCGGGTCAGACAGGATCAACAACATATTATCTGCGAATGCAGAAATTGTATGACAATCCCAACCCACCCGCACCCCCGGGATATTCTCATTTTGTCTAATTGCTTGAAGAAGGGTTTCCAGGCAAAGGATAAATAGAGTGGGGGAGAGGGGGCAGCCCTGTCGTGTCCCGTTTGATATATTAAAGTATGGGGATAAAATACCATTCACTCTAACCCTGGCATGCGGAGAGGAGTACAGGTACAGCACAGCCCCTACAAATATTGGAGGGAAACCAAACTTGTATAGGGTAGCCTCCATAAACTGCCAATCGACTCGATCGAATGCTTTTTCAGCGTCTGTGCTCAACAGCGTGAGACTCCTGTTGGCCCTGATGGCATGCTGAATCAGTAGTTGGACTCTAAGTGTGCTGTCCCTACACTCCCTCCCACCTACAAAACCAGACTGTTCTGGGGAAATGAGGCGTTGAAGAAGTGGAGCCACCCTATAGGCCAGTAATTTGGCCCACAGCTTAGTATCCACATTAAGGAGAGATATGGGCCTATAATTAGATGGCAATTCAGTATCTTTATTAGGTTTGGGGATTACTACTATGTGGGCTTCTAAGGCCTGTCTGGAGGGCAGGGTGCCCGATAATAAAGAATTAAAATATCTCACTAGTTGGGGGCCAAGAACAGGAAAAAATCTTTTATAATAAACGGGCGGCAAGCCGTCAGGACCCGGGTTTTTACCTGAGGGAGTAGAAAAGAGGATTTTCTTCACCTCCTGTAGAGTTACTTGGGAGGACAAGGATTCAACCTCCTGCAGAGACAAGGATGGTAAGTTCAGAGATTCCAGGAAGTGCGCAGTATGCGTCTTCTTGTCACCAACAGGAATGGCCTCACCTAGGTGGAGATTGTATAAGGAGGAATAGTAAGAGTTAAGAATTCCAGCTATTTTAGGGGCTTCTGACCATAGTACACCCTCCCCATCGCGCAGTCCTTTAATAAGGGTTTGCTCATTCCTTCTTTTAACTAAGACAGTCATCAACTTATTACCTCTATTGCCATGAGCATACTGTTTGTGTTTAATTTTTAAGTAAGCCTTAGCTGCTCTAGTGTTAAGGAGGCTTTTCAGCTCTGATCTCAGTGAGACTAAGGTTTCAAAAACCACCTCTGCCCGGGATCTTTTATGAACCATCTCTAATTGTGCAATCTGAGAGAGCAGGGAAGTCAATTTCGACATGCGTTTTTTTTTCTGGTGTGCACCTAAGGCAATGAATTCCCCACGAATAACAGACTTGTGAGCCTCCCATATAGACGTCGGGGATACATCGCCAGTAGCATTGTCAGAAAAATAATCCTCTATTTTCTTGGAAATCTGATCTAAGTGTGCTCGTGATTCAATGAGTGGGGGGTTGAGAGACCACGTCCATTCCCTTTCTGGAACCCCCGGAACACATAAAGAAACTGAAACCGGGGCGTGATCAGACACTGTCAAAGCATGTATCTCTGCTTTATCCACTGTAGAGATGAGGGAATCAGAGATTAGGATGTAGTCCAGACGTTGGTAGGACTTATGCGGGTAGGAGTAAAAAGAAAAATCACGTTTATCAGCATGTAAAGCCCTCCACACATCCCTTAGTGCCAGACCACTCAGCCCAGTAAGAACCCCCTTCAGTGCTTTGTATGAGATAGCGGATCTGCGGGTCGAAGTATCCAAAAGAGGATCTAAGGCCTTGTTAAGATCGCCTCCCACTATCAGTGTCCCAGAGGCGAAATCAGCAATAAGTTGTAAAGTTTGGCAAAGTCATTTGGCAGTTCCAGTATTTGGTGCATAGAGATTACAGAAGGTCACCTCTGTCCTCTCCAACTGCCCTTTGAGTAAAAGGAAAGGCCCTTCTGGATCCGCTAACTCAGCCGTCACAACGAAGGGGACCTCTTTAAGAAACCCAATACTGACTCCTCTGGTGGAGGAGAGGTCATAACAGGCATGAAACCATTGCTGAAATCGAGAGCGAGCTAGATTAGGGACATGACCCTTGCAGAAGTGAGTCTCCTGTAGCATCACTACATTAGGTTTGATGTGGAGCAATGTCTGGAAAATACGGCTTCTCTTAACGGGGCTATTACAACCATTGACATTAAAGGATACCACCTCTAACTTCAGGGAAGACATTTTAAGCAGAGAAAATAAGGGTGAGTATAGTTGTTAGAAGCTCCCTGATCCGCATAACATAATGTAAACAACATGGAATACATGAAAATAAATAAACTGAAAAATAAACTGAAAAACCTATGAGCTGAGAGAGAGAAAATAAGCCCAACAGATGTAAAATCAAACCAAAATGAGGGCTCAGTGGGGGGGGGGGGCTTTGCACTCAATATCGTGCATAGCCAAATCTACCCAAGCAACAGAACGTCTCTCACAGCCCATCAGTAGAAGTAATTTAACTGACCAGCGATATAGCAGAAATGTCCAACAGCCTGTAAGCGGTTTGGGGGGGGGGGGGGGCGAGGGAGGGGGGGACATAAGGATGCTGAAACTACAGTAATAGAACAAGTCTGCGCTGTATTAGGGGACCCGAAGATAAGTGTCGCCACGGTGGTATAGGACTTGGATCTTCAGCCATCATACATTGGAGTCTGGCCTAGTAGAGCCCGCACGGCGGCTGCTCTTCTGCTTGCGTACTGTCGACCAGGCCGTCGGAGTAGGTAATGGAGGCAGATCTTCATCCAGAGGGATGGGTAACCAGGAGGAGATGGCCATTGGTTCCAAATGCAGCGGTTCCCAAATGCCCTGTAGGTCCTCAGGTGCTCGGATTGTGAACCTCTTATTGCCGGCTGAAATGAATAGGCCAAAGGGGTAAAGCCAGCGGTATGCAATCTTAGCAGACCTCAAGGCGTCAGTAAGAGGCTTCAGCAATCTCCTCTTTTGGAGCGTAGCAGTGGAGATATCCTGATAAATCTGGATAAAGGATCCAAGTAACTCAAGTTCTCCTTTAGCTCTTGCTTTCTGTAAAATGGCTTCAGTGTCCCGGTAGCTGAGCAGGCCGCAGATGACATCTCTGGGGTTCTCAGAAGGAGAGGGCTTAGGGCGAAGTGTCCTTTGTACTCTTTCAATCACAATCCCAGCAGCACGAGTAGGGCCCAAAAGAGCTGAGAATAGATCATTCATTATGGCAGGCAAGTTTTCCTCTGCAGAAGCCCCAGGTAGATGTCTAATTCTGATATTTTTCCTCCGGCTTCTATTTTCCTGATCTTCTACGATAACAGAGAGTTATTGATAGCTGTGCGGTGAGCCTCGAGGGTAGATCTCACAGCCCCATTGAAGGCAAAAATAGTCTCTTGATGGTTCTCTAGTGACTCAACTCTGTCGCCAATATGGCGGATCTCGGCTTTGATAACAGAGAGGTCAGCGGCAATAGGAGCCAAGGCTTTGAGCAGCGCTGCATCCAGGTAATCCCGGGTAATCATAGGAGAGTCTCTCACCTCGCCTTCAGTAGTAGGAGTCCCTTCATAATCTTGGCGCCATCTTGGAGGAACATGCGCTGGGCTGGTGCTGATTGTGGAGGAATTTCTCCATCTCTGCCTGCGGTGTAAGAGGCACCGATGTTTTGCCCAAGGTCCCCACTTTATTTTTCGGCTGGATTTTAACCATGCCTAATGGTTAGTGTGCATAAAAAGGGCTGTGTAGAGGCTTGGTGGCGGGAGCGCTACGCACAAGCTTCCACAATCTAGCGCGGTCAGACTCCGCCCCCCATTAATATTAATTATCAATATTAACTCCAAATATTAATATTAATATTCCTTTTAACATTGGCTCAGGTAGGAGACAATAATAATTATTAATATTCAGTATTGATATTAATAATATTTATTTTACATTGGTGAGCCAGGCCCACTGCTAGGAATTTGTTTCTGTGTTTGGCTTTGGTGAAGAAAATCACTTACTCTGTGAACTAGTCAGGCAAGAGAGACATGGACAGTGGATTCTGTGCGTCCAGAACCTGATAGGTTGGATAGGTAACTCAGTTTTTCAATCGGAGCTGAAAACAGAGCAATATCTACAGCAGAGGACCTAAATCTTTTGTTTTTGTATTTTAATGATTTTTTTGTTGCTTTACATACCCCCTGAACACATGTGAGCGTCCATAGAAGAAGTCGCATACCATGGCTTTGAGAGAACTATCACCGTTGGTGCTGATCAGAAGAAGTCCGGCTGGTCAAGAGAAGGCGTTCCAGGTACTAAAGGACCTCCTCCAGGCAGCAAACGAAAGACAGTAAAAGACAGCACCAGAGAAGATGGCATCTCAAAAAGTAAGTATGGACTTCTCCACACTACAGCACTTAGCAAAACACAGCACATTTAACCGTATCCTCCCCACTACGTACAAGTCAACAGAAATGCTGTGGTCCGATTTGTTGACACACGCTTGTAGTCATGACAAGATCAACAAACGGACGGTATTGAATAAGGCAACCAAACGGCTTCAGATGCTGGCCAAACTTGTGCATACATTTTAGGATAGCATTTGCAAGCCAGAGCATGTTGCACTGGTGTCTCGGTCAACAGAGAAAATTCCTCCGAACATTTATTGCCAGTGCTGTGCCATTAATTCGAACCAGGTTTCAACATTACGGACATAGCTGGCAGAGAATGTATGATCTACGGTTGACCGAGAGACGCAGATGGCTAGAATAAAGTCACAGTTAGTAGAGGGGGGAAATTGAGGCTCAGTTGACTCAGTCGTATGCTGAGGTCAAGGCCTTCAAGGAACGGGCTGCCTCTACTGACGTGATGGTAGCCAAATTGAATGATGAGGTTGCTGATGACTGGCATGCAACATGTCATCAACAATTTTTTCCAAAATGGTGCCGGCCCTTTCTTTTTCATTAAAGTCATGGCCAGAATCTCCAAAAATATTGCCCTGTCCATGGCAAAAAGGGGGAGTCCAGTCTGTGATAGGCCAAATCTCCCAAAATTTGAGCCTATCCAGAATTACAGAAACTGTTCCATGATTTTGGGAAAAAGAAATATTTTGACAAATGCATCCTTACGGATGTAACAATTCAAAAGTAGGGAGCACCATTGCAGTGTAGACAGACCTAAGCCATACAGGGCAAACGTCAGATGTTTTACCTGTGCTGGCTTAGGTCACATAGCGAAACATTGCATAGCAGGTAAGTACAAAACACACAGGACAGGAAGCCAAGTCAGGGTGTTTTAGGTGTGGGAACAAAGAACACATTGCAAGGAATTGCCCTTGTGCAAGTAATTGCAATGTGTCCAGTAGTAGTAACCAAGTAACAAATCGTGCAGTGGGGCCTAGTCAGCTTGGCCATAAAGGGGTTACCTCTCAGCAGCATACGCCTCACCAGGTGCTGAGGGGTCAAAATGGCCAATCTAGGCTAGGAAATATTTGACACCCCTGTACTATTTGTTACACCGTTTGTTCCCCGTTTATGTCTATGTCATGTGTTTTTGTTATCTGTTTGTATGTTTTTTTTATGTTGATGGCGGTAGTCCTTGTTTATGAATGTGTTTCGCCGAGCTCATTTTTGTAGTTTGCATTCCCTGCCGTGAGTCCAGGCGCATTTGTTTTAGATTTATTCTTGTGTCTTCTTTGTGTAGAACTGTGTTATACTGTGGACTGAGGAAGGTGTTGGTTTGCAAACAGAAAACATTGGTACACGGTGCAGTGTAATATTATGTTATGCAGCCAATCCATCAGATCTGGACAGGTAGCGCAGTTTTGTTCAAGGTTTCTCGGCAGGGCTGTGTTATACTGGGGACTAGGGCGAACAGGCAACATTGGTGTAATGTGGTGCGCACTGAATTCTAGTCTGATCAGGTAACACAGCTCTGATTGGGATTGGACGCAGAGTGATTGACAGCAGAGTGTGGCCTGTGTGTTTGTGTTGTGGAGTCCTGAAGAGCCAGGGCAGGACTTATGCCATGGATTCTGCTGGCCTCCACAAGACAGGATGACAGGGGGAAATCAGCTTTAGTACACATGAGTGGACAAGGATACAGTGCCATCAATTGCAAGATGGTGCTTCATCCACAGCTCCCCTCGGATATCCTAACCTATTAAGGTAGCCATCCTTATCTGTTGGTGCAGAGGGATGTGAAGCAGAAGACGCGATCCTCTGAAGGTAGGGTGTTCATACACCAGGGTTAGGATAAATAGGGGTCCTGTGAGATGAAGGGCAACCCAATACCTTTCTCTACTCATGGGTCAAAGATATTGGTGCTGGTATAGGACAACTAATTGCACCGTAAGGGGAGAAATCCCCTAGGAGCGCCTGGTATTTTCTTCTGTCATAGGTATGGTTACTATGGAGCAGAGGAAAAACCCAGATGACGCCACAGAAGATACCTGCTATCCGCCCTGACACTCTGTTGAGGCTCCAGAGGATCCCACTGGGTTTTGGCGGTCAGCAGAGGTCTCAAAAGACGGGGAACTGCCCCACAACCCAGCGGGAGCATTATCTCCCATGCTTTGGAGAAAGACTTGGAGGCGTTCGGGTGGAAGAGCTTGTTCGGATCTACATTTCAATCTTCTTATTCAGCCAGTGAAAGTTCCCCTAGTTCTGGTTATCATCATCTACATTGGACTGTGTATCGGAAGGTCAAGAGACTTGCTGACCAGTTACACAGAACCAGACGGAACTTCACAAAGTAAACCGTAGGAGGCTCAGGACATAACTCCTACAAAGTCCTGAAGGGACCTCATGGACATATTTGTGTATATATATATCTATTGTTCATTTTTAGGATTTTCTACTTGGTTTCCTATGAGGGTTCAGGATGTATAACATATGCAAACCTGTAACTCCATAGTACTGTGTATATATAGATTATGTGTATGTTTGCCATCTGTGTACCCATAGACACTCAAGGTACAAGTGTGTGACAGCCTATAGAGCTCACCCGGCACACTGCGGTGAGTTGGATTCGCTGTACACATTTGTATCCTGTAGTCTTTTTCCCGTGGACAGGTGGGTCTGTGACCTACCTGTCTTTGGAGGTGTAGAGAGATCTGCCAGGTTGCAGGAGTCTCTATGGGTACACACTAAATTTATTTGACGGGAGGGGAAGGTGAAATGTGTTTTGTGTGTGAATGGGGATTAGAGTAGGGCATGTTAGGGACAGGCCCCTTTTGTTCGCCATTTGCCACCGCAAACCCTGTAACGGTGAAGTTCGTAAGGGAAGGGCTGGATGGTTAGTGTGGCAGAGGTATTTCCCCCGGTTAGAATTTAGGTACCTTGACATCGCCTCACTTAATGGAAAATCTGACCTGCCTTGTAAAGACCTACTTATCTGTCCATGGGGAGGTTGTCACCGCTGGAAAATTGATTGTGAGGGTGAACCCGCTCCTGGTCACGATATTCTTGTTTCAAAAAAGTTGGTGCAGTTGGGAAAGACTGCAAGGGTCAAGCCTGTCCGGAAGTCAATAGGTCACGCTGGTCGGGAGGGTAGACGTTCTGGTTTATTGGACCTCCTCGATGCAGCACGCAAGGGACAAGTAAGACAGTAGGAGCGGCTGACACTGATACGTTCGAAGCAGAAGATGTACAGACCTTGGGGTGGATACCTGAAGATCCGCAGTAGTACCGAGAGACGGTAAGGGTGTGGTCACTCCAAACTCATCGGAGTGGCCGACACCGAAAGACAGTTATCTGAAAATAAGGCCAGTTAAGTTGACGACAGCCAATCCTGTGGATAGAAGAGTTTGGGTTTACGGTGAAAAGCAGGTCGGTGAAAGGTCGGGATGGATGATGTCTCGGTACCTAAGGATCAGTGTATACTCCAGTTCTTCCTGAACTATCACTAAGAATGGGGTTGAGTGGGGCAAATATGTCTAAACCCTTCTCCTCTAAGTATTGTCGTATTTCCGATAACAGGAGGATTGTTGAGGAAGGGTTGAAATATGGGCGCATATATATATGCTTGGGACCACCAGAGGAAAAAAAAAAAAAGTGCACCAATCACCACACACCCAAAACACGGACACCGGCAATCTGCTTTTCCCATTTTGCGGAACCGCACATTGCCAGAGCTATATAGAAAATGCCTTTTCTTGTCCGCAATTGCGGACAAGAATAGGACATGTTCTATATTTTTGCGGATACAGAAGTGCGGATCCGCAATTCCGGATCCGAGCAGGACAAAGTCTGTCCCCATATAATTGAATGTATCCACAATTCCGTTCTACAAAATTTTGCGGAACAGAATTGCGGACGTGTGAATGAGGCCTAAGGGTCCCTTAGCGATCGCAGCTTTACAGCTTTCCCCTCTTTTTTTTTTTTTTTTTGCACATTTTTTAGAGATTTTTTCATCCACATTGATCAATGTGAATGAAGAAATCTGTGACATTCATTTTTTTCTTTCAGCCCAGCAGCTGAACGGAAAAAAAAATTCTCATTACCCGTATGCTCAATATAAGGAAAATAGCAAAAACTCTGAATTTTGGCCATACGTGTAATGATTGCGGAGACCCTCAAACGCCAGGGCAGTGGAAAAACCTCACAAGTGACCCCATTTTAGAAAGTAGACACCCCAAGGTATTCGCTGAGGGGCATAGTGAGTTCATGGAAGTTTTTATTTTTATGACACAAGTTAGCGGAAAATGAAATTTTTTGAAAAAAAAAAATTCCATTTCCGCTAACTTGTGACAAAAAATAAAAAATTCCATGAACTCACTATGCCCCTTAGTGAGTACCTTAGGGTGTCTACTTTCCGAAATGGGGTCACTTATGGGGTGTTTCTACTGTCTGGGCATTGTAGTACGTCAGGAAACAGGACAGGTGCTCAGAAAGTCAAAGAGCGGAAACTCACTTTTTTGCACCATAGTTTGTAAACGCTATAACTTTTATCCAAACCAATAAATATACACTTATTGCATTTTTTTTTAATCAAAGACATGTAGAACAATAAATTTAGAGAAAAATTTAAATTGAAATATAGTGTTATTTTAAATATTTTACAACAGACAGCGAAAAATTTAGTTTTTTTGCAAAAATTTCATCAAAAAAAGTAAAATATCAAAAAAAGTAAAAATGTTAGCAAGAATGAAATACCACCAAATGAAAGCTGTATTAGTGAGAAGAAAAGGAGGTAAAATTCATTTGGGTGGTAATTTGTATGACGGAGCAATAAACGGTGAAAGTAGTGTAGTGCGGAATTGTAAAAAGTGGCCTGGTCATTAAGGGGGTTTAAGCTAGGGGGGCTGAAGTGGTTAAGGTATAAATAGGCGGAGTCATCAGTAGACGACTACACCTATTTATGAATATTAATTAGTGATACTTACATAAATATTAATAATTAATATTATTAATCTCATCCTCGATATAATTAATAAATAAATTAAATAATAGGGCCCAGCACTGAACCTTGGGGTACACCACTTATAACCCAGGATTAGGGTTGAGCGAGCCCGAACTGTAAAGTTCGGGTTCGTACCGAACTTTAGGGTTTTTGGTACCCGGACCCGAACCCAGACGTTTCTGTAAAAGTTCGGGTTCGGGTTCTGTGTTCACATACACAAGATCATGGGATTTCTTGACGTTTTATGAAAGGCTGCAGGGGAGCCAATCAACAAGTATTTCACTACCGGCCACCCCACAAACAGAGGATGTGGCAGCAATGCCACCACGTCCGTCACCTTCAACAAGCAGCACCACAATGTCCCATGGCAGCGTTCAGCTGTCCATCTTCGAAGTACCCACCTACCCACCCGCGATCCCTGGCCCTGAATGCCATCATTTCAAAATTCCTAGCCTTTGAAATGCTGTCATTCTGTCTGGTGGAGACACCTTATGGTCTTGCCTGTCCCACAGTATGTCGTTCCCAACCGCCACTACTTTTCCAGGCGAGCCATCCCTTACCTGCACAAACAAACGGGGGACAAAATCAGATGTGCACTGCTCAATGTCATCTGTGGCAAGGTCCATATAACGACCGATACATGGACCAGTAAGCACGGGCAGGGACGTTATATCTCCCTAACAGCACACTGGGTAAATGAAGTGGTGGCTGGGCCTGAGGAAGATAGCTGTTTGGCGCATATCCTTCCGCCACCTAGGATTGCAGGGCATTTCTCTTTGCCTCCTCCTCCTCTTCCTCTTCTAACACCTCCTCATCCGGTTAGCAGAACACCTTCACCACCAACTTCAGCACAGCCAGGTGAAAATGACAGCAGGCAGTTTTGAAACTCATCTGTTTGGAGGACAAAACGAGCAGGAGCTGTGAACAGGCATGGAACAACAAACCGATAAGTGGTTGGTGCCACTTAGCCTGTGTACAGTTCCTGGGCTCCTGTGAACAAGGCAGACATAGCAGAGCTGGAGAGGGTTCAGAGGAGGGCAACTAAAGTAATAACTGGAATGGGGCAACTACAGTACCCTGAAAAGTTATCAAAATTAGGGTTATTCACTTTAGAAAAAAGACGACTGAGGGGAGATCTAATAACTATGTATAAATATATCAGGGGTCAGTACAGAGATCTCTCCCATCATCTATTTATCCCCAGGACTGTGACTGTGACGAGGGGACATCCTCTGCTTCTGGAGGAAAGAAGGTTTGTACACAAACATAGAAAAGGATTCTTCACAGTTAGAGCAGTGAGACTGGGGAACTCTCTCCCTGAGGAGGTGGTGATGGTGAGTACAATAAAGGAATTCAAGAGGGGTCTGGATGTATTTCTGGAGTGTAATAATATTACAGGCTATAGCTACTAGAGAGGGGTCGTTGATCCAGGGAGTTGGATTCCTAAGTTCTTATTGCCTGATTGGAGTCGGGAAGGAATTTTTTTTCCCCTTAAGTGGGGAAAATTGGCTTGTGCCTCACAGGGGTTTTTTGCCTTCTTCTGGATCAACTTGTAGGAAACAGGCCGAACTGGATGGACAAATGTCTTTTTTCGGTCTTATATACTATGTTACTATGTTATTTTAGTGCACAAAAAATTGGGTCCCCATTGACTTCAATGGGGTCCGGGTTCAGGGTCAAGTTCGGGTCCACAACTCTCTGGGCACGGTCTTTCAGCTAGTTTTCAATCCAATTACAAACTATACTTTCCAAGTCTATAGACCTTATATTACCTATTAAACGTCTATGAAGGACAGTATCAAAAGCCTTTGCAAAATCCAGAAACACTACATTTACGGCCACCCCTCTGTCCAGGCTACTACTCACCTCCTCATAAAAACAAATCAGGTTAGTCTGACAACTTCTGTCTTTGGTAAACCCATGTTGGTTATCACTTATAATATTATTATTTACAGTCACATACTCCTGTATATAGTCCCTTATGAGTCCTTCAAACATTTTTCCCATAACAGAAGTTAAACTATACAGTCTACTTATTGCTATAATTATATATATTTATATCTAAGGACATATAAATATATATACTTATAGTCGCACACAGTTATACATTAACAACACTACAATACACCTAATACTACACTACACACAATACAATATCTTTCCCAAAATCTACCTAAACATTACACTTACATACACATTAATAGCAGCAACCCACCCAACCTGGCTACACACTGTCCCTATGGAATAAACGCAATATAGGTGGTTGTGGCACTGCAAGGGTAAACACATGCAGGCCAGGGATATAGCAGGGGTAAATTCTCTGCAGGGACAGGGCAATGCAGGGCAGGTGCTATGGCAAGGGTTAAAGCTCTGCAGGGCAGGGATAGGGTACAGGGCAAGGCAGGGGTTAGCAGGGCTGACTATGGCAGCGGCAGTCCAGTCAGGGCAGGGGTTAATGGCCAGCAGGGGCTGGAATCCAGGGGTTATACAGGGGGGTGAATATATTGGTGATTGGTGGTTCAGGGGTTAATAAGGTTATTCTGGGGTATGTAGGGCAGTGGGATATTGGTTGTTCAGGGGTTAATGCGTTGGTGGTATAGGGGTACATGTGGGAACCAAGGGGTTAATAACGTTGTTGGTATAGGGGTTAATGATACTTAGCCAAGCTTGTTTCTAAAGGATTATCCTCACCCTATGCTCGTCGTCAAAGGGGTTAATTCCTGCTTGTAGACCTGCTTGTTATTCCCTGCTTGGGGCTCGGTTCATCTTCCCTCTTCCACCTTTCTCCTCCCAATGGGGGCCCCTCTCGGTGACCTTCTTCCAGCGCAGTGCTCCCTCCTTCCTTCCTCTGCTTGGGTTCTCTCTCCCCCCTAGCGCAACATTACCGCCACGCTCGCTCCCGATCTCCTGCACGCATGCCTGCAGCCAAGTCCACGCGGGCTGGCACGGTGATATGACATCACCACACCAGCCCACGTGTCGTGGCGTGCACTTCCAGGTTCGCGCTTCCAGGCGGGGGGAATGCTTTGATCCTCCCTGCTTACCTCCGTTGCAGTAATTAGGGCACCGGATGTATTAAACAAACAGAGGCAGGGGAACTTATACATGCCACAAAAGGCTTCAGAACATATAACTTCACCGCTGAACGGCAAATATACTTTTATTTTGCCACTATTAGACGACAAAAAGGGCTTTATATCATATAACTGCACCTCTGAACGGCAAATATATTTTACTTTTGCCATGCATACACGCCACCAAAGGCTGTGAGAGATGGGAATCCATTTTTTCTCTGCGTACAAAGGGTCTTGGTAGAAAATTACAGAATGCTGACATGGCACTCGCATGCCCCCATTATCTGTGTCTTGTTCCTTGAAAATAACATTTTGTTTCAGTTTTATGTCCTTGTATAATAACTTTTCTTGAGTTTGGATTTGCTGACAACGTATGCTAGCTGTCTTGTGCTATTGGATGACTTACAAATGCCTTCTTCAGTGTTCCTTTACATCCTGACTGACAGTATTTGTTTGCATTCACATTTAAAGGCAACCAATATACCTGGACTGTTTAACCTAAGGTGCACAGAATTCACCTACCATGTATATGCAGGCTTTGCAATCTGTTCTCACTAACTGGACACCTCCTGGATCGGTTGTTCTCCTTCAGTATGTAGATTATCTGCTTTTATGTGCGGAGAATCTAAATATCTGTAAGGAGGCAGTAGAAAGGCTACAAGTACCCAAGGGAGCACAGTCTTTGCATGTCTTTTTGGGTCTTCTGTCATATTGCTGCCTATGGATCAGACATGCCTCTATGTTAATGTAACCTTTGTATGATTGCTTGTCATCTGTACCATTCCATCTTAGAGAAGAAGCTGTGAACAATTTTCATACACTCAAACTCTGTATCCTGTCAGCCCCTGCATTAGGCATTCCAAAGTATGATGAGAAATTTAACTTGTTCTGTTTTGAAATGCAGGGTTGCAGTACTGCTGTGATTACTCAGAAACATGGAGACCGTCAATGCCTAGTGGGATACTTTTCAGCCAGACTGGATTCTGTCGCTCGAGGTGCCCCCTCCTGCATTAGGGAAGTCGCGGCAGTGCAGGCAATGATTGAAAAAGCCTCAGAGATAGTGTTGGACTACCCGTTGATTGTGCAAACCCCCCATGACATAAAGTGTATTCTGACACAGGCGCAACCAAAACATATTTCTATGCCCTCTTGTTTCTTGTCTAGTGTTTTTGTCTTTTGTATCTAGATTTTTTGCATTTGTCCATGCGATGTTGAAGATGTGCTAATGTAAACACAATACGGTTGTCAACATGCCGCCTTTTGTCACCTTACTTGGCTGTATCTGGACGTATGTCATTTCTTTGAACCTTGTCTTAATAAAAACCTTGATTGAACCACAAAACATATTTTTATGGCTAGACAACTCAGACTCCAATGTGCACTCCTCGTGCCAGACAATATTTCTTTCAAAAAATGTACTACTCTGAATCCTGCTACTTTGTTACCAATCACATATTCAGAAATGGGGGAGGGTAGCACAGGTAGCCTTTTATCTGATTTAGCTGAAAATGATCCTTATAATTGTATACAGTTGATGCAACAAGAAACTTCTGGATTTTCTCATGTGCGTGAAAAACCTCTTGATAACCCTGCTTTTGAGTATTTTGTAGATGGAAGCAGGTTTATGGGAGAGGATGGCTGGTTCCACATTGGATATGCAGTGGTCACACAGCTTGAGGTAGCCGTTGCTGAACCACTCCCTCCGCACATGTCTGCACAGGAGGCTGAGCTGAAGGCACTCACTGAGGCATGTAAAATGGCTGAGGGAAAGAAGGTGAACATCTACACAGTCTCCAGGTATGCTTTTGGTATTGCACATGACTATGGACCCATATGGCGGGCTAGAGACTTTTTAACTTCTGTAGGTCAACCTATTAAAAACAAAGACTCTGTGCTTGTACTGATGAACTCTTTACTGTTGCTAGAAGAAGTTGCTATTGTCAAAGTCAAGGCTCACACAAGGTGTACCACGGCAGAGGCAAAAGGCAATGATAGAGCTGACAAGGCAACCAAGCAAGCTGCGCTCTGGCCACCGAGTGCTGATGCCACCCAGGTAAGAGCCTTAAAACCTGTGGATATATATAAGACACTGTCAGGACTCGAACCGGGAATCTCCCGCATTCCAGGCGGGAGCTCTGCTGACTGAGCTACCCATCATTCTGGACAGCTCCATTCTTGTAGACCTTGGTGTTCTACCTCAGACCCTAGTTCCCAGTGCAATCAGCTCAACTAGCCTCAGCCGTGCACTCCCTATTTAAAGCCAATGACATCACTTCCTCCTTGCCTGATTATTGTGCTCTCAGCCAAAGTCAAGCTCTGCCTCCTTCCAACTGCCTGAACTACGATCCTGTGAACCGACCGCTGCCTGCTTACCGACCACGTTTTTTTTTTTGGCCTTCATTGCTTGAACTACAATCCTGTGTACTGACCGCTGCCTCCTCTTGACCACGCTTCTGCCTTCAAAGCCCACTCTGGGACCTGCTGGTCTCCCTCCTGTCCAGCACTCCGGATTCCTCTCTACATTCCATTTTCCGCTGTACGCCGGATCCACTGTTATATACTGCATCCATTCCTTCACCTCATTTCTAGCAGTGTCACTGCCATTGGACTCCTTCCTCTCCCTGTGTTATACACCACTCCTTGCCAGCAAGGGGCTACAGTAAAGTAATCCCCCTAACAGAATAATCAGGCCCTTTAACATGGAGCCCGCTTTGACTCTCTTGAAAAAACAGGTTTTTGAATTTGGTACCACTTGCCAAAATAAATTTTCTACAAGATGTTGTACAAAGTCAACAAAAATAAATAATAGATTTATAGAGGCAACTCTTGAACATTCAAAGCCCCGCCGGAGATACTAGTATGCCACTACCATCCAAGTTCCATGGGGATCAACGTCATTTTCGAGGGTTCCTTAACCAATGCCGCATATATTTTAAAATGAACCCAGCTCCATTCTCTAGCGAACAAAAAAAGTGTTATTTATTATCAATCTCTTATCCGATGAAGCGCTTGCATGGGCTTCACCATATGTGGAAACCAACAGTAATATTTTAAGGGACCTAGATTACTTTATCTCCGCTATGAGTCTTGTGTTTGACGACCCCAACCGTTGTTCTACTGCGGAAGCCAAATACAACTTACGACAAGGAAGACGTTCAGTGGCGGAGTACACTGCTGAATTCCGCCGCTGGGTAGCAGACACCACCTGGAACCAAGCTGCTCAAAGAAGCCAATTCCGGCATGGTCTTTCGGAACAAAAAAAGGTTGCTTGAGTGGAGGCACCGGAAAATTTTGAGGACTTTCTTCAACTATGTATCAGAGTCTATCAGAGACTTACCGAAAGGAGAAGGGAAAAGTTTTGGGCATTAGGAAATCGGCCAACCTACTCTCCTAGTTCTCGTCTGAACCAATGCAAATCGACGCCGTATGAAAATCTTTAACTACAGCAGAAAAGGAGAGACAAATCACTGGAAACCTCTGTCTTTACTGCAGAAGACCAGGACATTATGCGATAAATTGCCCAAATAAAGTTCATAGAATAAGTGCCATCAGGGAAATTGAAGAACAGGTGGAACCAGAGATTTCATATCCTTCCCTTTCAGAAATAAACTCTATTTCCCCTCTAGCGTGGAAAGAGGACCAAGCAAGAATTCCCGAATCTCAATTCATGCTGCCAATTCTGATCAGAACTGCAAGTCTGGAGATTCCCTGTTCCGCCATGCTTGATTCCGGGGCCGGGGGAAATTTTATGGACATTACATTCGCACAAAAGAATTGTATTCCTCTGTTAAAAAAAATGACACCTATGGATATGGAAACAGTTGATAGATCACCTCTTTCTTCAGGACCAGTAACACAAGAGACAGTGGAACTAGAAATCCTCATCAATCACAGTGAAAATATCCATTTCTCATTAATCTCATCTCCCAAATTTCCAATAATTTTGGGAATTCCTTGGCTAGCAACTCACAACCGTGGAAAAACCATCGTATACACTTCCCTTCTGAATTCTGCCAGCTGAATTGCCTACGTGAACCCACTTCTTCACTACCAATAAACACCTTAAACCCAGAATAATCTGCAAAAGAATTACTACCTTCACAATACCAGGACTTTAAGGATGTCTGTGATAAAAAGAATGCAGACAAGCTGCCCCCCATTGTCCATACGACTGTCCAATTGAATTACTACCTGGAGCAGAAATTTCCTTTAACTGTATTTATTCTCTCTCTGATCCTAAATTAAAAGGAATAAAGAAATACTTGGATGAAGATCTAAAGAAATGTTTTATCTGACCATCCAAGATTTTTACTAAATTAGACCTTAGAGGGGCATATAACCTAGTCCGTATTCGTCCTGGAGATGAATGGAAAACTGCATTCATAACACACTATGGACACTTTGAATACCTCGTGATGCCTTTTGGCCTGTGTAACGAACCAGCTACCTTCCAACACTTTATTAATGACATTTTTAGGAATATGCTCGACCAAACTGTAATTGTGTATCTAGATGACATCCGAATCTTCTCCAGGAATTCAGAACAACATCGCAAAGACGTCTGCAATGTTTTACAAAGATTACGGGAACACCGTCTCTACATCAAACTTGAGAAATGTGAATTTGAGAAAACAACTATTCAATTTCTGGGCTACATCATTTTCCCAAAAGGTCTAAGAATGGACCCTAACACAATTAAAGCTGTAATAGAGTGGCCAACACCGAGAAATGTAAAGGATATACAGAGATTTATTGGCTTTGCTAACTTCTACCGGAAATTCATTCGAAATTTCTCCAAAATTATAAAACCAATTACACTACTCACTAAGAACGCAGTACATTTTGTTTGGACCTCTGAGGCTCAGGACGCCTTTACTCAATTGAAGTCCCTGTTCACACATGCACCGATATTATTTCACCCGGATCCCGAATTGCCATTTACAGTAGAGGCCGATGAATCTGATTCGGCAGTTGGTGCGGTGCTGTCACAGCGCTCAGGAGATAAAATTTTGTTACACCCTTGTGCCTACTTCTCTCGTCAAATGTCTCCATCTGAAAGAAACTATGATATCGGAAACAAAGACTTGCTTGCAATCAAGGAAGCCTTTTCTGAATGGAGACATCTTTTGGAAGG
Organism: Bufotes viridis; assembly: GCA_033119425.1. NCBI lineage: Eukaryota > Metazoa > Chordata > Amphibia > Anura > Bufonidae > Bufotes > Bufotes viridis. Next base: position 114,726,457 of record CM065594.1, read on the forward strand.
GGCCAACAACCCAGTAACCATTCTAACGGATCATAAGAACCTCGAATTCCTTCAAAATGCCAAGAGATTATCATCCAAACAGGCTAGATGGAGCTTATTCTTTTCCAGGTTCAATTTCGTAATTACCTACCATCCAGGCTCTAAAAATGGCAAAGCAGATGCCTTATCTAGGATGTTTTCTGAACCTACCCAGGAAAATAAGAGCCAAACCAAGATCTTATCGAAAAAAGCTTCTTAGGGGCCACTCATTCAAGGGATCTATTAAGCTTAATCAAGGATGGTTATGAGAATGATCCTTTCCTTAGTCACCCTACAGGGAATGTCAATCTCTGCTTTAAAGATGGGTATTGGATTCAATCAGATCACGAGTTATATGTACCAGAAGCAGCTCGACTTGATGTTCTAAGACTAAACCATAATTCAAAGCTGGCAGGACATCTGGGAGTTAAAAAGACTCAAGAGCTTCTATCCAGATCTTTTTGGTAGCCAAATTTTAAGAAGGATGTCAAAAGATATGTCTCTTCATGTCTGATTTGTGCCCACAATAAGACTCCACGCTTCTCCCCTTTAGGTTTATTGCAGCCTCTTCCCGTTCCTTCTCGGCCTTGGGGCTCTGTCTCAATAGACTTCGTGGTTGATCTGCCCCCTTCTAAGGGAATGAACACCATCTTAGTTGCCGTAGAGCGTCTTACTAAAATGGTTCACTTTATTCCCACTAGAGGAATTCCCTCCACAAAACAAACTGCCGAGCTCATGATTCGGGAAGTGTTTCATTTACATGGGATCCCTGATGACATGGTATCAGACCGAGGTGTACAGTTAACTTCTAAGTTCTGGAAAAACTTCTGCTCTGCTTTGGGGATAAAGATAAATTTATCATCTGCTTTTTACCCTCAATCCAACGGACAGACCGAAAGAACCAATTAAACTCTAGAACAATACCTTTGGTGTTTCATAACTTATCTACAAGATGATTGGATGGACTGTCTCTCCACAGCCGAGTTTGCATACAATAACTCCGAGCATGGTTCATCCGCTCACAGTCCCTTTTTTGCTAATACAGGCCTTCATTCAGTTTTCATTCCACTCCTACCAATCACAACTTCTCTTCCAGCAGTAACTGAACGATTAACTGCATTACAGAAATGTCAAGAAAAAATTACTGCAAGTTTACACAAGGCTCAGAGATGTTCTAAGCTAGCCACAGATAAACACCGAAAACCAACTCCTGCCTTTCGTATTGGGGACAAAGTATGGTTGTCTACTAGAAATCTAAAACTGAAAATTCCTTCTCCAAAGTTGGGTCAGAAATATATTGGACTATTTAAAATCTCTACCCAAATTAACAAAGTTTCGGCCGTCATTTGCCTCCTCCACCACCTATGAGAGTGTCTGGTGCAGAGGAATTTATAGTTGAGAGAATCTTGGATTCCAGAGTACACCGGGACAAATTACAGTATTTGATTAAATGGAAGGGTTATCGTTCGGACGAGAATTCTTGGGAACCAGAGGAAAATGTCCATGCTCCGAGACTCATTAGAGAATTCTATCGGCAGCATCCTAACAGACCGGTCCTGGGGATGCCCGGAGGTGATCCTGGAAGAAGGGGAGTACTGTCAGAACTCGAACCCGGAACCTCCTCATCATTCTGGACAGCTCCATTCCTGTAGACCTTGGTGTTCTACCACAGACCCTAGTTCCCAGTGCAATCAGCTCAACTAGCCTCAGCCGTGCACTCCCTATTTAAAGCCAACGACATCACTTCCTCCTTGCCTGATTATTGTGCTCTCAACCATAGTCAAGCTCTGCCTCCTCCCAACTGCCTGAACTACGATTCTGTGACACGACCGCTGCCTGCTTACCAACCACGTTTTTGTCTCATGCTTCATTGCCTGAACTACGATCCTGTGAACCGACCGCTGCCTGCTTACCGACCATGGTTTTGTCTCATCCTTCATTGCTTGAACTACGATCTTGTGTACCGACCACTGCCTCCTCTTGACCACGATTCTGCCTTAAAAGCCCACTCTGGGACCTGCTAGTCTCCCTCCTGTTTCCAGTCCAGCACTCCGGATCCCTCTTTGCATTCCATTTTCCGCTGTACGCTAGACCTCTGTTAAACTGTTATATACTGCATATATCCCTGCACCTCGTTTCTAGCAGTGTCACTGCCATTGGACTCCTTTCTCTCCCTGTGCTATACACCACTCTTCGCCAGCATGGGGCTACAGTATAGTAATCCCACTAACAGACACGCCGATTAAATTGTTTTAACAAGCCCCATCTGAAGAAAAAGAACTATGGACTAAACAAGGGGCTGGGACAGATGACCAGGAGAAAATATGGAGAAACAAAGACAGAATTTGTCTACCACGCCCTCTATACCCTGCTATGGCTCAGGAGGCACATGGGCCTACACATCTGTCGAAAGGTGCCATGGTAAGGGTGGTTAATGCAGGATGGATTGCTCTGGGATTTTCTACAGTAGCTGCTCGATTTGTACAAAGTTGTATGGTCTGTGCATTGAACAACCACAGCCAAGTGGTGAAGACTCCAAGCAAGCACACCCCTAGGCCACTTTACCCATATCAGAGACTGCAGATAGACTACATACAACTACCTCAGGTAGGAGTGTATAAATTTGTTCTCGTGTGTGTTGATCTCTTTTTAGGTTGGCCAAAGCCAGTGCCAAGAACACTGCAAAGAAACTGGTCAGTGAACTGATATGCAGGTATGGTGTTCCTGAGGTTATTCAGTCAGATAGAGGTTCTCATTTTGCGGGTGAAGTGATGAGGGAAGTTATGCAAGCATTAGGGGTGACCCAAGCTTTCCATACGGCTTACCATCACCAAAGCAGCGGCTGAGTTGAGCGCCTAAATGGCACACTGAAACTGAAAACACAAAAAGCCATGCAGGAGACCCAGAGGCCCTCGATAGAGTGTTTGCCATTGGCTCTATACTCAGTAAGGACTACCCCAAACAGGAAGACAGGGTTATCACCATTTGAGATCCTCTTTGAAAGTGCCCCTAGGCTAGGGCTGTACTTTCCCCAGCAGTTGCAGATGAATAATGATAGTTTGACCAGTTACATGTGGGCCCTCACAAAAAGGTTGGAACACACGCATAAACAAGTGTTTGCTTCACTACCAGATCCTGACTTAGTAGAAGGAACTCACAGTCTGCAACCAGGTGACTGGGTGGTAATAAAGAGGCACGTGAGAAAAGTCCTGGATCCCAGATTTGATGGTCCTTTCCAAGTTCTGCTGACTACACACACAGCGGTGAAAGTAGAGGGAAAACCTAACTGGATTCATGCCTCACACTGCAAGAAGGTGCTGAGTCCTGAAGATGAGGATCCTTGTACTGGTAGTCCTGTCTCTGAGCATCCAAGCTTTGCATGTGAACCTGAAAAATGACTGGGACAATGCCCTTCTAAAGCATCATCAAGTCATGTGTTTTGCTTACAGTTCGGGAATAGTTAAATGACAATAAAAACCAGACACATAAAGAATAAGTAATTTATTCAGTATGTATTAAACTCAAAAATAGCATATAGCACCTATATAAGGTCAGCATATATAAGAATAGCACTTCAGCAGAAACAACACTTACTTCACCGTCAAGCAGTCAATGATTATGACGCATCGGCATAAGCTTCAGGGAGTCTCCCGAGTCCGATGTGACGGGAATCTTCAACTAGACAAGCGTCCTCATCTAGTGAATCAGATTTGTGCACTCTTGACCAAGGAAACCTCCCAAGGCTATATACCAGTTCTCGTTACACAACCATGACTTGCATCCCACATGCCCACCGTGGGCACCTGGGAGGCGTTGTCAGTAAACGAGCCATCCATCCAGTCAGGAGGGGCCAACTCCCGCCAGGATGTTTTGGCTCTTGATGTGAACCGCGTCTCATTGTCTGATAACCAACATTCCATTAAACATTGCAAAGGTCAGCATTTCTATTAATATTATTCTAAAATATACTTATAATACAAGAGAGACTCCATTTTAGAATCCCATTCACGTTGCATTACATTTCCACCCTTGGAGTCTCTCATGGAACATTATAAGTCCCATAAGCAACATTCATGGCGCAAAAGGATGGAATGCATTGTATGCAACAACATATACCTACCAATATTGCAATGATGGTAAATATCACTCCAATAATGTATCTTATCTGTCCTATATCAGGCAGCCAACTGAAAAGCCAATCCCACCACCCTTGGTTTACATCTTGTTTGATGTGTTTTACCATGTCTTCTAATTGACCTATTTTATTTTTGATGCTATCTGAATGATCTGATAAATTGAAACAACACATTCTAGCAAAAGTAGCACATCCTATACCATGTCGCAATAATAAGTAATCAATAGTAGCTCTATTTTGTAAAATTGCTTTTTTATATGATTGTATATCTAACAATATATCCTGTAATATTGTACTAGTAACATTAATTTGTTTTACCATAAAGCAAGCTAGTTTAGCTATAGTCCTGTGGTTATATTACATTGCATATTTCTTCCCGATACTATTTTCTTACAACTATTCACCTTCCTATTACAGATGGAAGGTTTACTTTGATTCTGTATTTTCGCTTGTATACAAGATGGCATTAGTTTTTCATCACATGTAAAACTATAACAGACATTTGCAGCAGCAACGAGTCCAGTAATAATTCTTATCATATTCTCCTGCAAATATTCATAAGTAGAACAATTAAAGCATGCATAATAAGGGTTAACATGTCCATATATAATATATTTTTCTGTTAGATCAGTATCATTAAGTTGGATACGCAACAATTGTGTCCATATATCAATGGGGGTAGGTATTGCGACCAAACAAGTTTCCAAAATATTTGATGCAGACATAGTTGTCCGAAGGCAAAAATCTGTCAGGTTCAGACTCTTGGCTAGAAACAGCCACAAGTTCTCTTTTGTTTTCCATAAAGTCTCTTCTGCTCGATGCCCCACTTTCATGGTTCCCTGGTTGTTCCATATCCATATAACAGCCAGTAAGAAACTCACGGTTGGCAATAGCAGCTGAGAAAAATAAAGAAAAACATTAGTCTCGTAAATATACATTCCCCGACGGGGTAAAATTGTATCCTTCCTGTCCTGGTTTCATGGTAATCACCACATTATCTGGACCTTTTACTATCATCTCTGCTGAAACAGGAGGACCTGTATTTTCTTTAAGCCATCTCTTTGTTAGGGGCAAATCTAATATGGATGGGTTCTGTTGAAAGGGGCGTGTACTACCTTCCCATCCACTTCTACCCAAAGACTGGTATCCTTGGAGACTAAATCGGGGGAGTCCATCTTTGCTGTGCACAACAGTCTGGGCTACTCCAGTATCAATCAATAAAGGGACTACTTCTTTATCACCCAGAGTTAGGGATATCCTTGGGGCTACACTGAATCTGCTAAAAATGTTTAAAAGCACAGCCTATACTGGATTTCCTGTTTTCTAATCTTGATCTAACTTTTCTCCCTCACCTGTCTTTGTGTTGTCCTTATGGGTGTCTGTGGGGACGGACTGTGATCCGGGCAGGGTCAACACAGAATACAATCCTCCCGTGCGGTGTGGATGAGGAGTACCACACACAGCACAACTCACTCTCTCTCCTGAGTTCTGGGTCCCGCAGACTCTGCCGGTCCATCTCCCAGAACCATTATAAAATGGCAAACTTACTTTTCCCCACTTCAGTGAGGCATTTGGCATCAGGGCTGAAGCAATGCCCAAGGAACACTACGTGTGGTTGTCATCAATGAATCACCAATGCTGTTTGATGTTATTCTGCATTTTAGTTTACAGAAGTACCCAGCTTTCCTTAATACAGAAACTAATAGACTGGAACATGTGACTTCTCATCTTTCATGGGAGTGTCTTATAACCAGGGGATGGGCATAAGGGCTGTCGTCTGTAACATCCACCCCTATCCTCCTCCCTCCCCTCTGAGTCATCTAAGTCCACCCCTTCCAGTCGGACTCTCTGATCTTCTCTTGCTTGGTCAATTTTGTCTGAACCGTCTGTGTGGACAGATCTCTGATGTTAGCACAAACATTTAACATATAACACGTAACTACAAACATTAAACAAACAGATCTGACAATACAGGCATAGACACATGAAGGGCCCATAAACGTTTCATTGACTTCTTAAAAAAAAAAAAAGAAATGTAGAGCTCAATCAACACTTTTGGTACCAATAAAAATCAAAAATCTTCCAAGAAAAATAAAATAAAATTGTCAATGCGCATCTCCATACGTATTCACATTTTTATGTATTCATTTTCACAAACAGCTCATAACCACGCCCTTACATAAAATAAAATATGAATTGCATACACAGCTCTGCTAAAATATCCATCAGTTTTCACACATATTCGACTTAACTACAACTCGGAGCCAGGGGCGGATTAAGTGCATAATAGGCCCGGGGCTGTCTACCCAACTTAGGCCCCCCCCCCCCCCTCCATTTTAGGTTTCAGGTTTTTTTTCTGTGTGAAGAGGCTGCGGTGCTTTGTGAGCGTCACAGTCTCTTCCTAGGCCATATGATGTCACATTCATCGTTCACGTGGCCGAGGTGCAGCTCTGTCCCATCTGAGTGATTGGGGCTGAGCTGCAATACCAAGCGCAGTGCTGTCAAATGGACAGCGCTGTGCTTGGTAAGGAGCAAAGAGGCTGCGGCGCTCACTGGAACATCACGGTCTCCTCAAAAAGGAGTCTGACCCCCACCATCTCATAACTCTCTGTGTACAGATGTCATAGATGTTACCTGCAGTCCTATGTAACACCCCACATAACACAGTGATTTATTCTGTTATGTGGGGTGTTACATAGGACTGCAGGGAACATGTACAACATTATCTGCACACAGAGAGTTATCACTGGTATCTGGGCTGTTACATAGGGCTGCAGGTGAAAAATTAAAGTTTAAGTTGCCAAATTTAAAATACATATGATTATGATAAAGACTTGGAGGAGAAGATGAGACGCAGGTCACAGCAGTGAGGATACAGCACCACATACCTCTTACATCCAGGGACTTCTCCTGTCATGTAGATCTTCTCTTTCCTCTTCTCCTCCGTCTGACCCAGACCGCCATGACTAATTCTTTCAGCCGCATCTCGTCTCTACAGAGTTTGTTACACAGACACGTTAGATTTCTCATAATTGGGGTCATTTATCAAACTGGTGTAAATTAGAACTGGCTTAGTTGCCCATAGCAACCAATTAGATTCCACCTTTCCTTTTCCAGAGGAGCTGTTAAAAATGAAAGGTGAAATCTGTAGCTGTGGGCTACTAAGCCAGGTCTACTTTACACCAGCTTTATAAATTATTCCAAAGGTCCCTATAGTGTCTACAGCAGTTATAATGTCCCCTAGAATGCCCCCAGTAATAACAACACCCTATATTGTGCTCCAGGTAATAATACCTGTATAGTGTCCCCAAAAATAATGTCCCCCAATACCCCACACTGCCCTCATATAGTAATTTCCCCCACACTGCCCCATACAGTAATTTCCCCACACTGCCCCCATATAGTAATCTCCCCCACACTGCCTCTATATAGTAATTTCCCCCACACTGCCCCATACAGTAATTTCCCCACACTGCCCCCATATAGTAATCTCCCCCACACTGTCCCCATATAGTAATCTCCCCCACACTGTCCCCATATAGTAATTTCCCCCCACACACACAAACTGTCCCCATATAGTAATTTCCCCCACACTGTCCCCATATAGTAATCTCCCCCACACTGCTCCATATAGTAATTTCCCCCACACTGTCCCATATAGTAATTTCCTCCACACCGCCCCTATATAGTAATTTCCTCCACACTGCCCTCATATAGTAATTTGCCCCACACTGCACCATATAGTAATTTCCCCACACTGTCCCATATAGTAATTTCCTCCACACTGCCCCTATATAGTAATTTTCTCCACACTGCCCTCATATAGTAATTTGCCCCCACACTGCACCATATAGTAATTTCCCCCACACTGTCCCATATAGTAATTTCCTCCACACTGCCCCTATATAGTAATTTTCTCCACACTGCCCTCATATAGTAATTTGCCCCACACTGCACCATATAGTAATTTCCCCACACTGTCCCATATAGTAATTTCCTCCACACTGCCCCTATATAGTAATTTCCTCCACACTGCCCTCATATAGTAATTTGCCCCACACTGCACCATATAGTAATTTCCCCACACTGTCCCATATAGTAATTTCCTCCACACTGCCCCTATATAGTAATTTCCTCCACACTGCCCTCATATAGTAATTTGCCCCCACACTGCACCATATAGTAATTTCCCCCACACTGTCCCATATAGTAATTTCCTCCACACTGCCCCTATATAGTAATTTTCTCCACACTGCCCTCATATAGTAATTTGCCCCCACACTGCACCATATAGTAATTTCCCCCACACTGCCCCCATATAGTAATTTCCCCACACTGTCCCATATAGTAATTTCCTCACACTGCCCCCATATAGTAATTTCCCCCACACTGCCCCCATATAGTAATTTCCCTCACACTGTCCCCATACAGTAATTTCCCCTCACATTGCCCCCATATAGTAATTTCTCCCATACTGTCCCCATATAGTAATTTCCCTCACACTCCTCCATATAGTAATTTCCCTCACACTCCTCCATATAGTAATTTCCCTCACACTGGCCCATATAGTAATTGCCCCCACACTGCCCCCATATAGTAATTTCCCCCACACTGCCCCCATATAGTAATTTCCCCCCACACTGCCCCCATATAGTAATTTCCCCTCACACTGCCCCCATATAGTAATTTCCCCTCACACTGCCCCCATATAGTAATTTCTCCCACACTGCCCCCATATAGTAATTTCCCCCACACTGTCCCATATAGTAATCCCCCACACTGCCCCCATATAGTAATTTCCCCACACTGTCCCATATAGTAATCCCCCCACACACACACACACACAAACTGTCCCCATATAGTAATTTCCCCCACACTGTCCCATATAGTAATTTCCCCCACACTGCCATCCATTAATTAATTTGCCCCCACACTGCCCCCATATAGTAATTTCCCCCACACTGTCCCATATAGTAATTTCCCCCACACTGCCATCCATTATTTAATTTGCCCCCACACTGCCATCTATTAATTTGCCCCCACAACTGCCATCCATTAATTAATTTGCCCCCCACACTGCCATCTATTAATTTGCCCCCACAACTGCCATCCATTAATTAATTTGCCCCCAGAACTGCCATCCATAAATTAGTTTGCCCCCACACTCTCATCCATTAATTTGCCCCCACACTGCCATCTATTAATTTGCCCCCACACTGCCATCCATTAATTAATTTGCCCCATACTGCCATCCTATAACTTGCCCCCACACTGCCATCCTATAATTTGCCCCCACACTGCCATCCATTAATTTATTTGCCCCCATACTGCCATTCATTAATTTGCCCCCACACTGCCATCCATTAATTTACTTGACCCCATAATGCCATCCATTAATTTTCCCCCACAACTGCCATCCATTAACTAATTTGCCCCACTGTCCCTTAATATCTCCTCCCCCCCCCCCAAGTTAGCACATACACATAAAAAAAAAAAAGGTAATACTTACCTGTATGCTGAATGGTGTGGCAGGCGCGCGCGTACATCAGAGCGTGCGCGAGCGCCACCATACAGGCGCGCGATGACATCATCACGCGCGCCGCACGATGATGTCATCGCGCACGCCGGGCTTCTACCACCACACAGGCCTCAGGCCTACTAGGCCTGAAGCCTATGGCGGTGATAGGCGGCAGGGCAGGGAACTATACGCTCCCATGCCCCGCCGCAGTACGTGGGTGTTCGGGTCGGCGCTGGGCCCCCAGCGATGCCGGGCCCGGGGCGACCGACCCGAACGCCCCAATTATAATCCGCCACTGCTCGGAGCCATACCCATTCACATTCCACTGAATCATTTATGTCTTCCAACCCAGCCACAAACTTGCAGCACAAACAAACACAGCTTTCCTGGAAACAGACACACCACACCCAGAATTGCTCATGGTCTATGTCCCTGTTGTGCGGTGTTTTCCAATGTCTTCTGGTCTTCACTCTGTGGTTAATCAAATCTTATAAAAAAACAGCATAAAGTTATAATCATACAGTAATTTTGTTAAACCCAAATCTTCCTATATGCCACGTGGTCTTAGTTAGTGTTGCACATATATAATAATTTTTATTAAAAGCTGGATTCCCACAGTACGCTGCTTGGGAAAGAAGAAAGAAAATTATTAAACAATTCTTCGTCTTGTATAATGTTATTACACATATAACATCACTTATTCTGCAGGATTCCCTCCCCCTTTCTCTTTGCCTGCTTCTCTTATCTTAGGAATGTTTCTCTGCTAAGGCGGGGGAAAGTGAATCCCACCACAGCCCCAAGGATTCACTCAGCTTTCCTGAGACTTCGAGATAAACACAGGGGGACGGGACTATTTGAGACTTTCTTTAGGCTTTCTACAGATTCTCACAGTCTGGAAAGCAGAACTACTTCAACAGAGATATCTTTCTAACGCCTTCATCTTCTTAGTCCTAACCACACATCTACTGGCACACACTAGGTACAATACCTATCCATTAACTGACCATCCTTTACTGCTATAATCTCTAATGCTAGAGCTACGGATCTTTCCTATCTGGACACACTTATGGTAACAAAACAAAACTTAACCAGTTCATTTCTGAACATTTAACACCTTTCTGATTGTAGACACTCGGCCGCTTTCTTTCTTGCTAGTGCCATCAATTAACATCCTGACACTGCTCTGTTTCCTCACTCAGCTTTCAGTTCTCCATTAATATCACATCCTATAATCTCCCTCTTCCCTTGCTACTAGCTAGGGGGCTGTATATTCTTCTGTCCAATCTCCTAGATCACTTAATTCTCGTACTGCTTGTATGACTTCCTCACATCTCTTTCCCACCTGATTAATCAACAAAGTCATCATCACTGATTTGTAAGCAGGTGGAGCGGTTTTTATCAGTCTATTTCTCATACTGGTAGAAAAATTCTCATCAAGGTATGATTCGGGGGTGGCAACTGCTAAAGACAATTTCATGGCTTCTTCCATTATTCTTTGTATGCATTCTTTTAATGAACGCCACATATTAGTATTTTCAGGCCAGTCAGCGGGAGTGGGGTATCTTAAAGTAGCCCCCGCTGTTACCACAGCTAACAATGAGGACTCGTGTTGTACGGTAGCCCAATCTCTCATAAATCCCTGCACACTTGGCTCATGACAGATAGAAAGGAATTTTAGAACATCTGCATGATCTACCATGACGGTTTGCACACCGTCATTCACTATTCTCACAAACCAGGACAACAATTTTTCCCCTGATTTCTGAGAATATCTACTAAGGATATCGCCTATCTCCTGTGTAGTATAATCATTCAATATAGCAGTTGTAGTCAGGTCTGTCACCTGACCCTGATCATCATATCTCCTTTTAGCTTCCCTTCGAGTAACTGGCTTTGCTGTTAGTTTTGGAGGATCTATGACAGGATCAGGTGGATCCTCCCAATCATCATGGGGTTCATCTTCACTAGTTGATGAGAATACCGAAGCATCCACATCTCCAGGATCCCAATCCACCCCAGCACTTGCTACAGCTAAAGCAACTCGTTTCTTATTTAATCTTCCTCTCCTTTTCTTATATTTGTACTGGGCTACACGACATGCAGCTTTTTCTGCTATGTTTTTATACTGAACCATCTTATCAGCCAGCAGCTGCTGTTGACATTTATGCAAACTTTCTTGTGCTCCTGTCATAGCTATTTGCTGTTCCAATTCAGCTACTTTAGTTTTCAGAGCACTATTCTGTTGATCCATAAATCTATATGCGCTCAACAACAACCAACCCTTTCTACAGAGGGATTTGTACTCATCTCCTTTCTGCATAGTTATTCTAGACATACATTTAGAAACATCTGCTGGTGAATAATCATGCAGCTGTCCATCACAATTTTCTCCAAGTCCAGTACCTTTTCCCCACTCTTTAGCTAGGACAGAATATGGAGTCTGCTCCCATCCTGGAATAACATCACTAGCTATGAGGAGAGCTTCAGCTTGTTTTCTCTTAAAAAAACTGGTCATTGTCACAAACTATCCCACTTCTGACACCAAAAATGTTTTGCTTACAGTTCGGGAATAGTTAAATGACAATAAAAACCAGACACATAAAGAATAAGTAATTTATTCAGTATGTATTAAACTCAAAAATAGCATATAGCACTTATATAAGGTCAGCATATATAAGAATAGCACTTCAGCAGAAACAACACTTACTTCACCATCAAGCAGTCAATGATTATGACGCATCGGCATAAGCTTCAGGGAGTCTCCCGAGTCCGATGTGACGGGAATCTTCAACTAGACAAGCGTCCTCATCTAGTGAATCAGATTTGTGCACCCTTGACCAAGGAAACCTCCCAAGGCTATATACCAGTTCTCGTTACACAACCATGACTTGCATCCCACATGCCCACCGTGGGCACCTGGGAGGCGTTGTCAGTAAACAAGCCATCCATCCAGTCAGGAGGGGCCAACTCCCGCCAGGATGTTTTGGCTCTTGATGTGAACCGCGTCTCATTGTCTGATAACCAACATTCCATTAAACATTGCAAAGGTCAGCATCTCTATTAATAATATTCTAAAATATACTTATAATACAAGAGAGACTCCATTTTAGAATCCCATTCACGTTGCATTACAGTCATGTTAAAGAACATGACATGTGCGGATAAATATAAAAACTGTTGGATGTGCACTCACAGTCCTGTGAGTTAAAAGACTATGCCTTATCTGGCCATTCCAGTACCGTGGTCAGAGCTAGCCTATATGAACTGCAAAGACTTCCTATCGATCAGGAGGCCAGAAAGTGATAGCCTCAACTTTAACTCTACAGCAGTCCCCCTCCCTATTGCAGTGTGGGTAGAGGCCCCTTGGTGGCAAGCCAATGTTACCACCCTGAAAGACAAAACTGATCAAGTATGGGATGTGTTGGGGATGCTAAACCAGACCAATGATGTCCAGTCTCAGCTAATTGTGGTAACCAACCAGCACACCCTAGTCTTGGATTATCTTACTGCCAAGGAAGGAGGAATGTGCCAGGTAATAGGTCCCGTCTGTTGCCATTATATAGACCCCCCCAAGGTAATCTCCAGGTAAGAGCAGGAATAGAGAAAATGAAGGAGATGCATGAGAAATGGCTAGAAGCACACAGTATCAAGAATGATAATTGGTGGGGGGACACATTTTCATTCCTAAATCCTGCAAATTGGTTGAAAGGTCTTGGAGGTTGGTTCATGGGAATTCAACAAGCAATAGTACAAGTAGTAATAATAGTTTTAGTAATATATATTATTATTAAAGTTGTTTTAATATGTGTCAATAAAATGGGTACAAGAAAGGGACAGTTTCGAGATTATTGAGACAATCTGGATGACCACGTCTCCTTCAGGGAATCCAGGATTTACACTGGCAGGTGGGATTACCCCATCTGAAGTACCTAAATTGTGAGAGATGGGAATCCATTTTGTCTCTGAGTACAAAGGGTCTTGGTGGAAAATTACAGAATGCTGACATGGCACTCATATGCCCCCATTATCTATGTCCTGTTTCCTGAAAATAACATTTTGTTCCAGTTTTATGACCTTGTATAATAACTTTTCTTGAGTTTGGTTTTGCTGCAAACGTACGCAAGCTGTCTTGTGCCTTTGGATGACAGCCAATAAACTTGCTATAAGAAGTGTATGTTTTGAAACAATAAACAGACTACTTGATTCAAACATTTTGACTGTGTCAGTTTTCTCTGTGCGCACATGAAACCTCACTGGATTTGGAGCCCGATAATCATAGAGGAAGGGGTAATTGCCCCAACAAGGCCTTAGAACATATAATTGCACCGCTGAACAGCAAATATATTTTTCTTTTTCCACTTATACACGCCCCAAATTCTTTAGAATATATAACTTCACCACTGAACGACAAATATATTCTTCTTTTGCTAATCAACAACAAAAAGGGCTGTAATTTTAGCACTTCACCACACAATGGCTAATAGGCCCTTTTTTCCCTACTAATATGAGCCAAAAAATGCTTTAGAACATATAACTGCACCGCACAAGGGCAAATAAGACATAGAAATATTTCCTTGTAATAAACCCTGTAAATGGCTGTATCAAACAGCACTTGTACTCCAATAACAAGAACGGTTTGCTGGAATTACAGAGCATAATAGTTATTCGGGTCCCTGGTCTGTGCAGCAAGGTGTAATAGGATTGTTCCTATTACCCAGGCTGTAACCTCCCCTACTAAACCCTGTTCAACATCAATGCTGTGGAATGATTATAAATGCTGTGGAATGATTCCTCCCTATTCTTTCCCTACACCTTGAATAATCTTTCAATGAACTTGTAAATCGTTTTTTTGAGCACAATTTAGTTTTTTTTAGCACTGTCCCTAGCGCCTGCTGACGTCTCTCCCTACACTAAGTACACTGAAAAACAATTATGGGTGATCCCGCCTTCCCAGAGTTCCTTGCTCCATGTCCTCAAACGTGCAGGAGCCATTTTTAGGAAAAAATGCGATTCGTTACCACGAAGCGTGAGGAAATTTGGATTTGAAGCAAACTGAATAATTCCTGAAATTCGGATCGAATTCCACTTCGTCAGCTTCGATTCGCTCATCTCTAATGTCCATGTTGACTCATCCTGGTCAAATCTACAATTTACCTCCTCATAGAGACTGATTAAACTAGTTTGACAGGACCGATCCCTCATGAAGCCATGCTGATACAGGGGTGTTTGCCATCTGGTTCCAGCGATTTGTCTATTTTAATATTTTTTTAGATGCCACTGCACTTCTTCTTGGGTCAGACAGGCCACTTTTAATCTGAAATTTACTTTTACACTCTGCATTTAATCTGACAGTTAATTTTTATTAGTGAATAAAGTAAAGTAAAAAATATTTAATAGATTTGCTTTTACCTCATCGCTCTCTACAACTCCTCCCTCATCTCTCTCTAAAGGGCCAACACTTTCAGGTTTAAACTTTTTACCATTTATATAATTGAAGAACATTTTAGAGTTAGTTTTATTGTCTTTGGCAATAAATCTCTCTGTATCCAGCTTGGCTGCTTTTATTTGTCTTTTACATATTCTATTTTTTTCTTTCTTATAGTTTTTCAGGGCTTTTTTGCAACCTTAATGTTTGAGTGATTTAAATGCTTTCTTTTTGTCATTCATTGCTCATTTACATTACTATTTATCCACATTGTTGTTTTTTCTTGTTCCATACTGTTTTATTCCCATTAGGTATGTACCACTCGCAATTAGAGTTTAGGATGCTTTTAAAAATATCCCATTTTGTGGATGTATTTTTATTTTTGAGGACTTTGTCCCAGTTAGTAAGGTAATGGCCTCTCTTAGCTGTTCAAATTGTGCTTTTTGGAAGTTTGGTATTTTTGTTCCTCCCTGAAGAAACACTCTCTTGAATGGCAATTGGAAAGTTATTTTTTTATGGTCATTATTTCCCAGGTGTCCCCAACCTGCTCGTCTGTTGTTCTATCAGGTCTATTGGCTAGTACTAAGTCCAGTGTGGCCGTCCCTCTAGTTGGATTCTGATCCACTTGGGAAAGGTAATTGTCATTGGTTTTTGCCAAGAACCTGTTTCCTTTATGAGATCTACAACTTTCAGTTTCCCAGTCTATATCTTGGTAGTTGAAGCCATGTCTCATAATTCCCATTATGTCATATTTTTTACCCTACATCTTTCCTTTTGAACTGTTTTAGTCCCTCCCTCCATTCCATCCCCAGTCCCATTCCATCACCCCAGGTCACTTTCTGCACAATCTCTTCCCCTCCTATAATTTAACTAACCTCTCCTTCTCCCTAGTTTAAACACTCCTCCAACCTTCTAGCCATCTTCTCCCCAAAACAGCTGCACCTCTCCCATTGAGGTGCAGCCCATCCCTACGATAGACCATGTAGCCAACAGAGAAGTCATCCCAGTTATTCAGGAACTCAAACCCCTCCTTCCTACAGCAGTCCTTGCTCTGAGCTTGCAAAATAAATCATGACGATTCACCTACAGCTAACTTTGTCATTGGTTCCAATGTGCACCATGACCACTGTGTCTTCGACGGCCTCTCCCAGTAATCTGTCAAACCGAACCACCATATGTTGAATTCGAGCACCAGGAAGACAACACACTGTTCAACGGAAGACAACACACTGTTCAACGTATCGCCTATTTGTACCCCTAGTGATTGAGTCTCCCAATACCAACCCTTGTCTGGCCTGCCATGCTCTCCTGGTCAATCCTTAATGGAGCTGACATTCTCTGGGCTGGCAGAAGAAGTGTCTTGCTGTGGCAGCACCATTCCTGAACCGACATCTGCCTCATCTGCCAATCTTGCAAACTTGTTGGGGTGTGCCTTATCAGGGCTAGCCTCCCTGGTACTCTTCCCTTCTACCTATATCATTTTCCTGATCCTCCATGCTACCATCCTCCCAGAATGCTGCTCAGTGAGCAGTAAACTGTTGCATATTGCCAAGGTATCTCAGTGTTGAAATTCACTTGTATAGATTGTATAGATAGAGGATCTGGGATTCCAAATGTGCAATTTGATCAAATTTTGCACAACAATATGGACCCTCAAACAGCTATTCCAGGACAGTATATATTCCACAAGAAGTGCCAAATTGCCTTGTCAGTTTTGGAGCATATTCTTGCTAATAGGGATTACACAAGAGAACAAGAAAAATAATATAATGCAATGAAATGGTAAACAACTCACAATGTATTCTCTTCCTAAAGTCCTTGAATCTAAAGTCACTTATCTTAAGTCTATACAATTCAAACATTTACTTACGATCAAAGACTCAAAAGCTATTTTTTTTTTAGTCTGCATACTCGCAGACAACTTCAAACCAGACTGCTAACTTTTTTTCTTCTGGATTCAAAAGCTGCAGGAACTGTTTTCATATCACACTTTTGTCTTATGTTTAAATTCTATGGACAATTTTTTTAATGCATTGTACTCATTTTGAGCCAAAATCATTTTTTCAGTTAGTCTTTATTAAAAATGCTGAGAGCCTTTCTCTGTACAGCCTTGAGATTCTCTAGTAACATGCTCTGTATTTTTACTGTGTACCATCAGGCAGCTCAGCTTCTTATCTCTGACCAATAACACTCATTATAGCTCAATTCTTATCTTACTGATATGAATGTGGCTTAACTACTACAGGACCGCCTAACGCAGGGATGCGTCCTGCGGGCGGTCCTGTAGCTCTGAGTTGACGCGTCGGCGCGTCATCTCGTGAGAGCCGAGATTTCATTTTGGAAAGAAGACACCCCAAGGTATTCGCTGAGGGGCATAATGAGTCCATGAAAAATTAAACTTTTTGTCAAAAGTTAGCGGAAAGGGAGACTTTGTGAGAAAAAACAATAAAAAATCAATTTCCACTAACTTGTGCCAAAAAAAAAATCTTCTATGAACTCGCCATGCCCCTCATGGAATACCTTGGGGTGTCTTCTTTCCAAAATGGGGTCACATGTGGGGTATTTATACTGCCCTGGCATTTTAGGGGCCCTAAAGCGTGAGAAGAAAAATGCGTAAAATGCCCTCCTGAAAGGTACTCATTGGAATTTGGGCCCCTTTGCGCATCTTGGCTGCAAAAAGTGTCACACATGTGGTATCGCCGTACTCAGGAGAAGTAGGGCAATGTGTTTTAGGGTGTATTTTACATATACCCATACTGGGTGAGAGAAATATCTCTGTAAATTGACAACTTTGAATAAAAAATGTAAAAGTTGTCGTTTACAGCGATATTTCTCACACGCAGCATGGGTATATGTAAAAATACACCCAAAACACATTGCCCTACTTCTCCTGAGTACGGCGATACCACATGAGTGACACTTTTGCAGCCTGGGTGCAGAGGCCCTAAAACCAATGAGTACCTTTAGGATTTCACAGGCCATTTTTATGCATTTGGATTCTCACACTTTAGGGGCCCCTAAATGCCAGGTGAGTATAAATACCACATGTGACCCCATTTTGAAAGAAGACACCCCAAGGTATTCCGTGAGGGGTATGGTGAGTCCACAGAATTTTTATTTTTTGGCACAAGTCAGCGGAAAATTATTATTTTTTTTTTAATTTTGTTTTTTACAAAGTCTCATATTCCACTAACTTGTGACAAAAAATAACATTTTACATGAACTCACCATACCCCTCACAGAATACCTTGGGGTGTTTTCTTTCCAAAATGGGGTCACATGTGGGGTATTTATACTGTCCTGTCCCTTTATACAAAGGGGCCCCTAAAGCGTGAGAAGAAGTCTGGAATCCAAATGCGTAAAAATGCCCAATGAAATCCTAAAGGTACTCATTGGTTTTAGGGCCCCTTTGCGCATCTTGGCTGCAAAAAAGTGGCACACATGTGGTATCGCCGTACTCAGGAGAAGTAGGGCAATGTGTTTTGGGGTGTATTTTTATATATACCCATACTTTGTGTGAAAAATATCTCTGTAAACGACAACTTTTAAATTTTTTTATACAAAGTTGACAATTTAGGCCTCATGCACACGACCGTTGTTTGTTTCTGCGTCCGTTCCGTTTTTTTTCACGGATAGGATGCTTCCCCATTCATTTCAATGGGTCCGTCAAAAAATGCGGATGGTCAACCGTTTTCCTTCCGTTTCCGTGATCCGTGTTTTCATTCCGTCAAAAAAATAGTGCATGTCCTATTTTTTTCACGGTCGCGGACAAGGATAGGCATTTTTACAATGATCTGCCATAAAAATCGGATCCGTCAAAAAAAACGGTCCGTCATCCGTTTTTTTTGACGGACGCGAAATTTCAAGGAGGAGCGGACGCGGAGGCAGGCAACGGTCGTGTGCATGAGGCCTTACAGAGATATTTCTCTCACCCAACATGTGTATATGTAAAAATACACCCCAAAACACATTGCCCTACTTCTCCTGAGTACGGCGATACCACATAAGTGACACTTTTTTGCAGCCTGGGTGCGCAAAGGGGCCCAAATTCCAACGAGTACCTTTAGGTTTTACATGGCGGCTCACAATTTAGCCCCGCCCAAAATGCCAGAGCAGTAAACACACCCCACAAATGACCACATTTCGGAAAGTAGACACCCCAAGGTATTCACTGAGGGGCATAGTGAGTCCGTCTGAGATTTTTTTTTTTTTGCCAGAAGTTATCAGAAATTGAAACTTTTTTTTTTTTCTCAGAAAGTGTCATTTTCCGCTAACTTGTGAAAAAAAATGAAATGATACATGAACTCACCAAGCCCCTCCGCGAATACTTTGGGGTGTCTTCTATCTAAAATGGTGTCATTTGGGGGGTATTTATACTTTCCTGACATTCTAGCACCTGAAGAAACATGACAGGTGCTCAGAAGGTCAGAGCTGCTTCAAAATGCCGAAATTCACTTTTTTGCACCATAGTTTGTAAACGCTATAACTTTTACCCAAACCAATAAATATACACTTATTGGACTTTTTTTTATCAAAGACATGTAGAACAATAAATTTAGAGAAAAATTTATATAGAAATGTAGTTTTTTTTTAAAAAGTTTACAACAGAAAGTGAAAAATGTCATTTTTTTGCAAAAATTTCGGTCATTTTTGATTAACCACTTAAGCCCCCCTAGCTTAAACACCCTTAATGACCAGGCCACTTTTTACAATTCTGCGCTACACTACTTTAACTGTTTGTAGCTCCGTCATGCAACTTACCACACAAATGAATTTTACCTCCTTTTCTTCTCACTAATAGAGCTTTCATTTGGTGGTATTTCATTGCTGCTGACATTTTTACTTTTTTTGCTATTAATCATAAATTAACGATTTTTTTGCAAAAAAAATGACATTTTTCACTTTCTGTCACAAAATTTTTCAAAGAAAACTACTTTTCAATATAAATTTTTCTCTAAATTTATTGTACTACATGTCTTTGATAAAAAAAAAATGCAGTAAGTGTATATTTATTGGTTTGCGCAAAAGTTATAGCGTTTACAAACTATGGTGCAAAAAAGCGAATTTCCGCACTTTGACTTTCTGAGCACCTATCATGTTTCCTGAGGCACTACAATGCCCAGACAGTAGAAACACCACACAAATGACACCATTTCGGAAAGTAGACACCCCAAGGTATTCGCTGATGGGCATAGTGAGTTCATGGAAGTTTTTATTTTTTGCCACAAGTGAGCAGAAATGAAATTTTTTTTTTTTTTTTACAAATTCTCATATTCCACTAACTTGTGACAAAAAATAAAATTTTACATAAACTCACTATACCCCTCACAGAATACCTTGGGGTGTCTTCTTTCCAAAATGGGGTCACTTGTGGGTAATTGTACTGCCCTGGCATTTTAGGGGCCCCTAAAGCGTGAGAATCCAAATGCGTAAAATGCCCTGTAAAATCCTAAAAGTACTCATTGGAATTGGGGCCCTTTGCGCACCTAAGCTGCAAAAACTGGCACACATGTGGTATCGCCGTACTCGGGAGAAGTACGGCAATGTGTTTAGGGTGTATTTTTACATATACCCATACTTTTTGTGAACAATATCTCGGTAAATCACAACTTTTTCCATTTTTTTATACAAAGTTGTCCATTTACCGAGATATTTCTCTCACCCAGCATGGGTATATGTAAAAATACACCCCAAAACACTTTGCCCTACTTCTCCTGAGTACGGCGATGCCACATGTGTGACAGTTTTTTGCAGCCAAGATGCGCAAAGGGGCCCCAAATCCAATGAGTACCTTTAGGATTTCACAGGACATTTTTACGCATTTGGATTCCAAACTACTTCTCTCGCTTTAGGGGCCCCTAAAATGCCAGGGCAGTAAAAATACCACACAAATGACACCATTTCGGAAAGAAGACACCCTAAGGTATTCACTGAGGGGCATAGTGAGTTCATGGAAGTTTTTATTTTTTTGCACAAGTTAGTGTAAATTGGATTTTTTTTTTTTTTTACAAAGTCACATATTCCACTAACTTGTGACAAAAAATAAACTTTTACATGAACTCACCATACCCCTCACAGAATACCTTGGGGTGTCTTCTTTCTAAAATGGGGTCACTTGTGTGGTATTTTTACTATCCTGGCATTTTAGGGGCACCCAAACGTCAGAAGCAGTTTGGAATCCAAATGCGTAAAAATGTTCTGTGAAATCCTGAAAGTACTCTTTGGAATTTGGGCCCTTTACGCACCTTGGTTGAAAAAAGTGGCACACATGTGGTATCGCCGTACTCGGAGAAGTAGGGCAATGTGTGTTAGGGTGTATTTTTACATATACCCATACTTTTGTGAAAAATATCTCGGTAAATCACAACTTTTTCCATTTTTTTATACAAAGTTGTCCATTTACCGAGATATTTCTCTCACCCAGCATGGGTATATGTAAAATACACCACAAAACACATTGCCCTACTTCTCCCGAGTACGGAGATACCACATGTGTGCCACTTTTTTCAACCAAGGTGCAAAGGGCCCAAATTCCAATGAGTACTTTCAGGATTTCACAGAACATTTTTACGCATTTGGATTCCAAACTGCTTCTGACGTTTAGGTGCCCCTAAAATGCCAGGATAGTAAAAATACCACACAAGTGACCCCATTTCGGAAAGAAGACACCCTAAGGTATTCACTGAGGGGCATAGTGAGTTCATGGAAGTTTTTATTTTTTGGCACAAGTTAGTGGAAATTGGATTTTTTTTTTTTTTGTACAAAGTCTCGATTTCCACTAACTTGTGACAAAAAATAAAATTTTACATGAACTCACCATACCCCTCACAGAATACCTTGGGGTGTCTTCTTTCCAAAATGGGGTCACTTGTGGGGTAATTGTACTGCCCTGGCATTTTAGGGGCCCCTAAAGCGTGAGAATCCAAATGCGTAAAAATGCCCTGTGAAAATCCTAAAGGTACTCATTGGAATTGGGGCCCCTTTGCGCACCTAAGCTGCGAAAAAGTGTCACACATTTGGTATCGCCGTACTCGGGAGAAGTAGGGCAATGTGTTTTGGGGTGTATTTGTACATATACCCCTGCTGGGTGAGAGAAATATCTCTGTAAACTGACAACTTTGAATAAAAAAAATGGAAAAAGTTGTGATTTACAGAGATTTTTTTCACACAAAGTATGGGTATATGTAAAAATACACACCAAAACACATTGCCCTACGTCTTCTGAGTACGGCGATTCCAAATGAAAAGATGCGCAAAGGGGCCCCAATTCCAATGAGTACCTTTTAGGAGGGCATTTTTTCGCATTTTTCTTCTCACGCTTTAGGGCCCCTAAAATGCAAGGGCAGTATAAATACCCCACATGTGACCCCATTTGGGAAAGAAGACACCCCAAGGTATTCCGTGAGGGGCATGGCGAGTTCATAGAAGATTTTTTTTTTTGGGCACAAGTTAGTGGAAATTGATTTTTTTGTTTTTTTCTCACAAAGTCTCCCTTTCCGCTAACTTATGACAAAAAATTCAATCTTTCATGGACTCAATATGCCCTCAGCGAATACCTTGGGGTGTCTTCTTTCCAAAATGGTGTCATTTGTGGGGCGTTTGTACTGCCTTGGCATTTGAGGGTCTCCGCAATCATTACATGTATGGCCAGCATTAGGAGTTTCTGCTATTCTCCTTATATTGAGCATACGGGTAATGAGATTTTTTCCGTTCAGCCTCTGGGCTGAAAGAAAAATGAACGGCACAGATTTCCTCATTCGCATCGATCGATGTGGATGAAAAATCTCTGCCAAAAATATGCAAGAAAAAAGAGGGGCCTGGCGATTGCCAGGACATAGGGCTCCGCCCAAACATCCATACCCACTCAGCTCCTATGTCCTGGCAAACGTGATTTCTCCATTCACATCGATCAATCGATCGGTGTGGAGGAAGACATCTTTGCCAGATTTTTGATACAAAGTGTTTGCCAAAGCATATGAACTCCAACACCTCTCCTCAGCTCAAATGCCAGGGCAAACATACCTGTCCTGCAGAGGAGAAATCTCGTCTTGCAGCGCCGCATACACCGACTTCACGTGTCTTCTGACAGCAGCGCAATGCTTCTGTCAGAATGCACATCAGTGCTGCGGCGTTTTCATCGGTTGGTCCGTTGATCTACCTGGAAAATAAAGGGTGGTTAGGCGGGAAAAAAAAAAAAAAAAAGAAGAAAAAACAGGCAGCAGGCACATAACTTGAACGTTACAAACTTTATAAAACATGAATAAAACCTGAACATGAAAAAAAACCTGAACTTTTAAAACCTGAACTAACTCAAGATTTTATTTTTCTTGCTACCTGTTATTTTTTTTTATTTTTTTAACCATATCACTCTTTATTTTCCTTGCAGAAACATCTCCTTTCCCATGGGACAATGTGTAAAGTGTAAATCACACAGAGATGGTGAGAAGTACATTATGCACTTTATCCCAAGTGAAAGGAGACGTTTCTACCGTTTCACACTTCTGCAGTAGCACAGCAGCACCGTACCCTATGTGTTAGGGTCTCTCAAAACCTAGTATCCTGAGAGACCCTCGAGCCTGATTATAAAAACTACCTGTGTCGTGCATTCCCTATCCTAAGTGTACCTGGGTGTGGTACTTCCGGAAACACTCCCCTAGGCATAGGGCAGGGCGGTCAGGACAGTCAGGACAGAAATAACGGGTGTCACGCCTTATTCCACTCCTGCTACAGACACGACATTTTTCGGGGTGACTGTTGGGTTGAGGTACCAGGAACGGCACTGGGAAGTGCCGCTCGTGTAGACGGCTAACTACACTGGTGGATGGGGCCACGGAACCTCCTGGATACAGGAGGTTCTCGATGATCTCTTCCTGAAATTTGAGGAAGGATCCTGTTCTCCCAGCCTTACTGTAGAGAACGTAACTATTATAGGCAGCCAATTGAATCAGATATACAGACACCTTCTTATACCAGCGTCTGGTGCGTCGGGAAATTAAATACGGGGCCAACATCTGATCGTTGAAGTCCACCCCTCCTATGTGGAGATTATAGTCGTGGACGGAGAGGGGCTTTTCAACGACACTGGTTGCCCGTTCAATTTGAATTGTCGTGTCTGCGTGAATGGAGGAGAGCATGTAAGCGTCACGCTTGTCTCTCCATTTCACCGCGAGCAGTTCTTCGTTACACAGTGCAGCCCTCTGCCCCCTTGCAAGTCGGGTGGTAACGAGCCGTTGGGGAAGCCCCGGCGACTAGGTCGCGCGGTGCCACAGCAGCCAATGCGTTCTAGGAACAAATGCTTGAAGAGGGCCACACTTGTGTAAAAGTTGTCCACGTAAAGATGGTACCCCTTGCCGAATAAGGGTGACACCAAGTCCCAGACTGTCTTCCCACTGCTCCCCAGGTAGTCAGGGCAACCGACCGGCTCCAGGGTCTGATCTTTTCCCTCATAGATCCGAAATTTGTGTGTATAGCCTGTGGCCCTTTCACAGAGCTTATACAATTTGACCCCATACCGGGCGCGCTTGCTTGGGATGTACTGTTTGAAGCCAAGGCGCCCGGTAAAATGTATTAGGGACTCGTCTACGCAGATGTTTTGTGCGGGGTATACAAATCTGCAAATTTCTGGTTGAAATGGTCTATGAGGGGCCGAATTTTGTGGAGCCGGTCAAAAGCTGGGTGGCCTCTGGGACGGGAGGTGGTGTTGTCACTAAAGTGCAGGAAACGCAGGATGGTCTCAAAACGTGTCCTGGACATGGCAGCAGAGAACATGGGCATATGATGAATTGGGTTCGTGGACCAATATGAGCGCAATTCATGTTTTTTGTAATGCCCATGTTGAGGAGAAGGCCCAAAAAAGTTCTAAATTCGGAAACTTGGACTGGTTTCCACCGGAAAGGCTGGGCATAAAAGCTTCCCGGGTTAGCGGTAATAAATTGTGTGGCATACCGGTTTGTTTCTGCCACTACTAAGTCAAAGAGCTCCGCAGTGAAGAACAGCTCAAAAAACCCTAGTGCCGATCCGATTTGAGCCGTCTCCACCCGAACTCCTGACTGGGCGGTGAAAGGGGGAACTACTGGTGCGGCTGAAGTTGGGGGCTGCCAATCAGGATTTGCCAGCACCTCAGGGACTCTAGGGGCTCTATGGGCCTGTCTGCGCGGTGGCTGCGACGGGGGAATTACTGCACGTGCCACCGTACCAGCTTCAACTGCCCTTCTGGTGCTCGCTACTTCACCATGTGTTACGGCAGTGCTGGTAGAAGGTCCAGGACGGGCTGCGCTGCTGGTGTATGCCTCACCACGTAATCCGGCAGCTCCAGCCCCACTCTGCTGCCCTTGAAGCGGATCCTGCGCTACCTGCGGTCTAGCGACACGGGGCCGGGTACGCCTGGTGCTATCAGGGACCTCAACCTCCTCGTCCGAACTTTGAGTCAGAGAGCCACTGCTTTCTACAGGTTGGTATTCTGACCCGCTAGATTCGTCAGATGAGGGTTCCCATTCCTCATCCGACTGGGTCAGAATCCTGTAGGCCTCTTCAGGAGAATACCCCTTGTTTGCCATTTGGGATACTAAATTTAGGGGTATTCCCTGAGACTACCCAAGAAAAAAGCAAGCCTGTCTTACAAATGGGAGTGTAGCGAAGTACAGAAGCCGCTGCGATTGATAAAAATATCAAAACTGATTTTTTATCGCCGCAGCGCTTATGAAGTGATTGTGCAGTGATACAAAAAAAAAATTTTTTTTGTCACTGCGGCGGGGCGGGCGTGGGTGAACGCAGGTGTGGGCGACCGATCAGGCCTGATCGGGCAAACACTGCGTTTGGGGTGGAGGGCGAACTAAAGTGACACTAATACTAATATAGATCTGACTGTGATCAGTTCTGATCACTTACAGATACTATAAAAGTATAAATGCTGATTAGCGCTACGCTAAACAGCGATCCAGTGACTGCGGTGCGGTGGGCTGGGCGCTAACGCTAACTACCTAACAAAGGGGCCTAAACTAAGCTAAGCCTAACAGTCAATCCAAGTGAAAAAAAAAGTGACAGTTCACAAAAGTGACACTGATCACTTTTTTCTCTTTCACTATGTACTGACAGGGGGTGATCAAGGGGTTAATTAGGGTGATGGGGGGTGATCAGAGCCTAATATGTACTGATTGGTGCACTTACTTGGGATCTGTGCTCTGTGCTGGGTCCAACCGATGAAAAGGACCCAGCACATGGCACAGATCCCTTATAAAACACATTTATTTGTAAATACACTGTAGATCACCATTTTCTATAGGTGATTTTAAAAATCACCAGCCTGCCAGCGATGATCATTGGCTGGCAGGCTGGTGACTCACCTCCCCCGAGTCCGGTGGTGCGTTCCATGTGCGTTCCACTGGATGCTGTAGCGCGTCTTCTCGCGTCTCGCGAGAGGACGCACGGATGCGTCCAGGAGGAATAAACCTGCCGCCGCCAGGACGCATCCGTGCGTTCAGCGGTCGGGGACAGGTTAATAGCAAAAAAAGTAAAAATGTCAGCAGCAATGAAATACCACCAAATGAAAGCTCTATTAGTGAGAAGAAAAGGAGGTAAAATTCATTTGGGTGGTAAGTTGCATGACGGAGCAATAAACGGTGAAAGTAGTGTAGTGCGGAATTGTAAAAAGTGGCCTGGTCATTAAGGGTGTTTAAGCTAGGGGGGCTGATGTGGTTAAATAAGTGTTTTTGAGCTATTAATAATTTAGAGATAAGGGTTATTAGATGACTGGAAAAAACTGAAAGTGAAAGTACAGTTCTCAAAGCTAGGCAGAAGTTAACCCTTTTGACAAAGCTGATTAATATTTTTAATAAAGACCAACTGAAAAAAATTATTTTAAGCCCAAAATGAGTAAAATGCAATCATAAAAAAATGGCCTCCAGAGGTGTACATAGCCTTTAACGTATACAAATATACACATACATTAAATGTCTGCTTCAGTCGGATTAGTTAATAAGATGAAAGTCACCACGGCACTCCAAAGGAATCTTCAATTTCTTTATTTAATCCAAGAAGACAGCAACGTTTCGACTATTCAAGTCTTTGTCAAGCTCTCAAATTACATTACCAAGTGAAGCTCAATATATACACACATTATCCCTCACGATAGGGTTCTATTGTAATAAAATTGTATACATTGACATATATATATTACGTGTTTACGACCCAACAGGGTACTTAATCATAGGTACTAATTATAATACCAGGAATATACACATGCACTAAGACACGCCTCCCAATTACGAAGCATATTAAAAAGGGACATAGGTGTGCAAATAAAACAGTAATGATTTAACCCCTTAAGGACCTTGCCATTTATTACCTTAAACCTTGTAGTTTTTGGGAAATTTGACGTGTCACTTTATGTGCTAAGGCCTCTTTCACACTTGCGTTGTTAGGATCCGGCGTGCACTTCCGTCGCCGGAAATGCCCTCCGGATCCATCACCTCAAGTGACCTGAAAGCATTTGAAGACTGATCAGTCTTCAAAATGCTTTCAGTGTTACTATGGCAGCCAGGACGTTATTAAAGTCCTGGTTGCCATAGTGGAGCGGGGGAGCAGTATACTTACAGTCCGTGCGGCTCCCGGGGCGCTCCACAATGACGTCAGAGCGCCCCATGTGCATGGATCACGTGATCCATGCGTGTGGGGCGCCCTAACGTCACTCTGGAGCGCCCCGGGAGCCGCACAGACTGTAAGTATACTGCTCCCCCGCTCCCCACTACACTTTACCATGGCAGCCAGGACTTTAGCGTCCTGGCTGCCATGGTAAACATTGAGAAAAAGCTAAACGTCGGATCCGGCGATGTGCCGAAACGACGTTTAGCTTAAAGGGGTTATCCGAGATATATTAAGTTAATCCAAACTTCTTTATCGATATATATAAAACATTTTTGTAATTGACTTACTTTAAAAATAATGCACCGTTTTCATTCTGCACAATGTTGACATTTGTGCACTGACGTCACCCTGTTTGATTCTCCGTCTTCATTCAGCACGGCTCTGGTAAGGATCGCGCATGCGCGATCCTTACCAGAGCCGTGCTGACAGATTCCACAGCGTTCAGGCTTTGGCAGCCCGCCCCTTCTTGGTCTCTGCTCTATTACCGCGACTCTGGTAAGGATCACGCATGCGCGATCCTTACCAGAGCCGTGCTGAATGAAGACAGAGAGGCAGAAGGGGCGGGCTCCAAAGCCTGAGCGCTGTGAATCGATCAGCACGGCTCTGGTAAGGATCGCGCATGCGCGATCCTTACCAGAGCCGTGCTGAATGAAGACGGAGAATCAAGCAGGGTGGCGTCAGTGCACAAATGTCAGCATTGTGCAGAATGCTAAGCGATGCATTATTTCAAAGTAAGTCAATTACAAAAATGTTTTATATATATCGATAAAGAAGTTTGGATTAACTTAATATATCTCGGATAACCCCTTTAAGGCCGGATCCGGATTAATGCCTTTCAATGGGCATTAATTCCGGATCCGGCCTTGCGGCAAGTGTTCAGGATTTTTGGCCGGAGCAAAAAGTGCAGCATGCTGCGGTATTTTCTCCGGCAAAAAACGTTCCGGTCCTGAACTGAAGACATCCTGATGCATCCTGAACAGATTTCTCTCTATTCAGAATGCATGGGGATAAAACTGATCAGGATTTTTCCAGCATAGAGCCCCGACGACGGAACTCTATGCCGGAAAACAAAAACGCAAGTGTGAAAGAGCCCTAACTTTGGAATGCAATTATCCAAACCATTTCTGAGATTCCCACGATACATTGTACTTCATAATATATTGCTATAGGAATCACACTCAATATATTCATAATAGATAATTCATTAATTGTATAAAAATATATTTATTAAAAAACTATATATTAAAAATATCAAAATAAAAACTAGTTACTAGTTTGAGTATGTAACCTCCTATAGATTTGTATTTATCTTCTCGTGGATTTGTCAGTGATACATGGGATACCCACACTGCGTGTGTATTCCCATAGACCGGTGACAACTCTCAATTTAATGACACCGCTCAGATCAGATGGGCATATATATTCGATATTGCACAATAGAAATAGTAATAATACAACACAATATACTCCCCAAAAATAAGGAATTCCTTATAACAATAAACATAAAAAATATAAACCAGAAGTAGTATAATGCTACTGTTCTCGTTAAATTCAATCTGACAGATGACCATGCCCATTTCCACCCATAACCACGCCCACTCCACCTATAACCACGCCTACAATCCCGCCCAAACCACGCCTAAAATGCCACCCATTTAAATCCGCTTTTATTCCTTTAGATACGATAAAGCGTCAGTAATTTAATTAAGCTTTTATTAACCCTTTAAGGACCCAGCCTTATTTCACCTTAAGGATCCGGCCATTTTTTGCAAATCTGACCAGTGTCACTTTATGTGGTGATAACTTTAAAACGCGTTTACTTATCCAGGCCATTCTGAGATTGTTTTTTCATGACATATTATACTTCATGACAGTAGTAAAATGTCGAAAAATTTAATTTTTATTTATAAAAAAATACCAAATTTACCAAGTTTCAATTTCTCTACTTCTATAATACATAGTGATATCACCAAAAAAAGTTATTGATTTACATTTCCCATATGTCTACTTCATGTATCGATCATTTTGGGAATGCCATTTTTGGGGACGTTACAAGGCTTAGAAGTTGAGTAGCAAATCTTGAAATTTTTCAGAAATTTTCTAAAACCCACTTTTTAGGGACCAGTTCAGGTCTGAAGTCACTTTGTGAGGCTTACATAATAGAAACCACCAAAAAATGACCCCATTCTAGAAACTACACCCCTCAAGGTATTCAAAACTGATTTAAAAAAGTTTGTTAACCCTTTAGGTTTTCAACAAGTGTTAATGGCAAACGGAGATAAAATTTCAGAATTTCGATTTTTTTTTGGGGAAATTTTTCCATTTTTAAATCAATTTTTTCCAGTAACAAAGCAAGGGTTAACAGCCAAACAAAACTCAATATTTATTGGCCTGATTCTGTAGTTTTCAGAAACATCCCATATGCGGCCGTACACTGCTGTACATTTTTTGTTACCTTGCCTCAAAAATAGTGTAAAATAGAGCAACCAAAATCATATTTACCCTAAAATAGTACAAACAAAACTGCCAGGTTATCCCGTAGTTTCCAAAATGGGGTCACTTTTTTGGAGTTTCTACTGTAGGGGTGCATCAGGGGGGCATCAAATTGGACATAGTGTCAAAAAACCAGTCCAGCAAAATATGCCTTCCAAAAACCATATGGCATTCCCTTCCTTCTACGCCCTGCCGTTTGGCCATACAGCAGTTTACGACCACATATGGGGTGTTTCTCCAAACTACAGAATTAGGGTAATAAATGTTGAGTTTTGTTTGGCGGTTAACCCTTGCTTTGTTACTGGAAAAATGGATTAAAATGGAAAATTTGAAAAAATATAGCTGTTTTGGGACCGTTTTTATTTTTTGTTATTTACATAGTTGATTTGACAGGTTGGATTGTGTGCTATTTGTATAGAGCAGGTTGTTACGGACATGACAATACCAAATATGACTACTTTTGGGGGTTTTTTGTTTCAGTTTTTCATAAAAACCATTTTTGAAAAAAATTATTTTTTAGTGTCTCCACAATTCTGAAAGCCATATTTTTAATTTTTATTTTTTGGGCGACTGTCTTATATAGGGGCACATTTTTTGCGGGATGAGATGACGGTTTGATTGGCACTATCTTGGGGTGCATATGACATTTTGGTCGCTTGCTGTTACACTTTTTGTGATGTAAGGTAACAAAAATGACTTTTGACACAGTATTTTTTATTTTTTTTTAACCTGACGGGTTAGGTCATGTGTTATTTTTATAGAGCAGGTTGTTACGAACGGGGCAATACCTAATATGTATACTTTTTATTTATTTATTTAAGTTTTACACAATAATATCATTTTTGAAACAAAAAAAAAATCATGTTTCAAAGTTTCCATAGTCTGAGAGCCATATTTTTTTATTTTTTGGGGAGATTGTAGGGTATCATTTTTTGCGCGATGAGATGATAGTTTGATTGGCACCTTTCTTGAGTGCGTATAAATTTTTGATCGCTTGCTATTACAGTTTTTGTAATGTGAGGTGACAAAATTTTTCTTTTGACATAGTTTTTATTTAATTTTTTTTTACGGTATTTACCTGATTGGTTAGATCATGTAATATTTTTATAGAGCAGGTTTTTACGGATGCGCAATACCTAATATGTATACAGTTTTTTTATTTATTTTAATTTAACACAATAACAGCATTTTAGGAAAAAAAATTATGTTTTAGTGTCTCCATAGTCTGAGAGCCATATTTTTTTATTTTTTTTTGCGATTGTGCTATGTAGGGGCTAATTTTTTGCGGGATGAGATGGAGGTTTGATTGGTACTATTTTGGGAGGCATGCCCCTTTTTGATCGCTTGGTATTACACTTTTTGTGATGTAAGGTGACAAAAAATAACTTTTTTTACACCTTTTTTTAACTGTATTTACTTGAGGGGTTAGATCATGTGATATTTTTATAGAGCAGGTTTTTACGGACACGGCGATACTTAATATGTGTAGTGTATTTTTTTTTTTTAATTTTTATTCAGTGATATGTGTTTTTCTTATCTTTACTTTTTTTCACTTTTTTTTTACATTTTTTGTGACCCAGACCCACTTGGTTCTTGAAGATCCAGTGGATCTGATGTCAGTATAATACAGTACAGTACACTATATAGTGTACTGTACTCAGGGGCGTACATAGAAATCATTGGGCCCCATAGCAAGAATCTGAATTGGGGCCCCCTAACCCCGCCCACTACCCTGGCCCATCCCACCTCCTGACCTGGCTCCTCCCCTGCCACACCCACATTTGCAAATAAAAAAATGTATACATGACCTACTGAGGACTCCAGCATAACGCAAACCGGACAGATCCGTTATGCAGCCCATAGACTTCTATTATGACGGAATGCCTCTAAAGGCATTCCGTTATGGACTCCGTCATGGAATTGCGTTATGGTTCGTGGCAACAGAATCCATAACGCAATTCACCTTTTACCACCAAACAAAGCGTGAACGAATTTCAAAATATGAAATTCGCTCATCTCTAATTATAACCAGACTGGGGGCTGAACAGACTGGTGGTTTTATTTGTGTTTTTGAGGTGACAGGTTCCCTTTAACAGCAAGCACTGAGCAGCGGGTGATGCGGAGGGAGGGGAGCTCCCTCCCTCTGTGATCCCATCCTGGCAGGGGGGGGGGGGGCTGCAAAGGCACAGCAGCCCCCCGATGGGAAAGGGAAGGAGCTCCCTCCCTGTTAACCCCTTCCATACCGCAGTCGATATGGACTGCGGCATGGAAGGGGTTAAACGGCTGGCATCTGTACAAGCACAGATGCCAGCCATTTTTAGCAGAGTGTCAGCAATGTGCTGACACTCTGCTAACCACTGGCCACCAATAAATATTACACAGGAGGCATGCGGGGGATCGCGATCCCGCACGCCGCACCGCCCGCCTCCTGCAAACCGCCCGCACTGCACCGCCACATAGGAGGACACATAGGGCTCGGGGGGGGGGGGGGTTTGAGAATATAATTCATACATTTTATAAGGTTCTGATCCCCGCAGTCTGTGTCAGAACCTTTGACCCGGCATTAGAATCTTCTGATTTGCTAGTCTCTACAGACTAGCCAATCAGAGGGATCGCTGGCCGGGGACCGCTCTGATTAAGCTATTATAAATATTGACAATAGTTATTTGATCGGTCTATCTAAACTATCTATAGGACCTTCGATGATGTTAGCACAGCAACGGTTCTAATTAATTATCTACCTAACACAAATCTATCGTTCAATAGATAAATATTCTATCTATCTATCTATCTATCTATCACCTATCTGTCTATCTATCTATCTATCTATCTATCTATCTATCCAGGATCTATTTATCTATTTTATCTAGGACCTTTGATGAGCCCCTTTTCCCAACCCATAACCCATACTAGAAAACATCTAGTAAAGGAATTGCACAGAGTATCATTACAAGTCCTTCAACCCACATAACAGGTTGAGTGCTATAAAACCCTATCAAGCTATTAAAATCCTAATAAAATCCTAATCAATTCCTATTAAAATCCTGTAAAACCTTATCAAGCTATTAAAATCCTATAAAACCCTATCAAAATATTAAAATCCTAACAAAATCCTAATAAAATTGTAATAAATTCTAATTAAAATCCTATAAATCCCTATCAAGCTATTAAAATCCTAATAAAATCCTAATGAAACCCTATTAAAATCATATTCTGTCACAGACGCAGTAGCTGCAGCAGAAACTCTGCAGCGAACTAACTAGCGAAATACCCGCCAACACGTGCATTACCGAGTCTGTATCTGGGGGCCAAAGACGTAAGGCTAGAAACTCAACAACGGGAAAACCGTATTAAAGGTTAAGGGTATAACTCTCCATGTTGTTAACACCCGACTTGTTAATTTTGACAGCTTAAAAGAACTTGGATTACCCAAGACATCCAAAGATGCAGAAAACAATAGGTATAGAGCAAAATGGCCTTTTCAGAAATAGGAAGCGTCGGAACATAGAGACGAGACCGCTACGTAAAACACAAAAGTGCGTCTACACAAAGAGACGATTGACGACGGACTTTATGACGCTACCTTTTGGCTATTAAACATGGCCGCGCAATTTCAACACCCGTTTTCTTGTATGTTAGCAGGGCCCTCAAATTCCGGAAATAGTTTTTTTGTAAAAAGGTTGTTAATACAAGTGGATACGCTAATGTCGCACAAACGCGACATTGTCATTTGGTTTTACGTGTGTTGGCAGAAATTGTACGACAAGCTAACCCGTTTGTTTACAAATATCAGGTTTATTGAGGGAATATTGCAAAATTTTACAGACGATGACCTATTCCCGCAGGACAAGGCAATTTTGGCGGTCATCGATGATCTTATGTAAGCGTCTTGTGAAAATCTTGAAATGCAAAACGCTTTCATTAAATACGTGCACCACAGAAATTTGAGCATCATGTATCTTGTTTAAAACGTTTTTTGTCAGGGTAAGAAAAGCCGGACCAAAAAGTTAAATACATGGTCCTTTTAAAGAACCCGCGTGATAAATTACAAGTTATTCCGTTGGCTTGGCAAATGTACCCCGGTAAAACACGTTTCTTTTTAGAAGCTTTTGATGCTACACTATTTACTTGTAGATTTAGGATCTGACACGCCCGAGGAACTACAGCTAAGAACCAGTTTCTTCCTGTCAGATCTTCCTGCAGTTTATGTGTGCAAAAAGAAGTTCTAAAATGTGATATTTCTCATCTCGATGGTCATTCTTGGTAGCGTTGCCGCTCCTGAAAAGATGTCGAACAGGATCCGACGTAATTGGGATCTTTTAAAAGCGTTGGTCAAAACAAAACTGACGGTCCGAAAATCAATATTATGCAGCGCCAGTAATGATTTGATACCTGCTATTGGCGAAATAGCTCTCAATATCCTTAAAGCAAGTTGTGGCAAAGGAAAGATGGAGATTGGCGCTCTTAGGTTGAGTGGGTAAAATACATACTCTTTTGGATGTTGTTCTTGGTAATTAATGTGCTTACCTATTGGGATTGCACTTGATTAGGTGCAATCCCAAAATAAGTCGAGGTCAATGAAGATCTATGGTTGGTGCTGCCTATCTTTGTCCTGTCGCCTTGGTATAGTGTAGAGAAGGAAGAGCTGTCCGTTTGGTTACGGTCAGATGTTTGGACAACATGGGGCGCACGTTCACACCAATCTTCAAACCAGCGGGAGGAGCTGGGGAACACGTCGCCCGACTGGCCATCGGGTGGACGGCCCCCTCCCTCCTGCTATGTGGGGAGTGATGTCACCCATGCTTTGACCAATGGTAGTGTCTTGATATCAATTACTCATACGTGATTCAGGTGTGCTATGTATTCTTAAAAGGTATGGTTCCTAGGGAGAGCCGCACCCCCGGAAGAAGGCATAGCCGAAATGTGCGTTGGGCGTACGGCTCTCCTGAGGATTTCTTTCTTACATCGTTTATGGGTATGTGTTGTCCTCTAGTACTGCTTTCTCTTGTCACTATAAATGTAAGCACTTGCACTTTATTAGCAGTGGTATTTGTTACCTTCATGAGTAGTTATTAATTCTTATACATTTGTGGACACCATTGCACAGCACACATGAACTTTGTTGGCAGCCATTTATGCACTCTTCGATTGGAGGGGCAGGTTACTTACTTACATGCACCTGTGCTGCCTGTGCCGTGCATTTGTTTCCACACTACTAGTTATCAAATATTTTTTACCTTTCTCTAAAGGGTCTTTTTGGACAACCCCCTGTATTTATACTTGTTATACATCTCTTACTCAGGAGAGTCTTGTACACATTTTCCCTCTTTGTTATCAGTTGTCGTCTGTAATACTTGTACCAACATTTTTAATCAATAAATTATTTGCTATATTGGGTCCAGTGGTTCTCAGTTTGTTTTGTGTAGGGTTTATGCTATGTTGCTGAGCGGACTGTATTAGGGTCCGACATTTTCCCACTGTTATGTGGGACATTTGTGTGTCTTGTAACCTGTTTTTGTTTATTTTATAAAGTGGGTTGGTTACCCTGAAAAGTTTAACTCTTGGGTGCCGACAAAGCAGTTTGTGAGCGTGTAAACTATGGAAGATGGCTATTTTTTTATTACGCTACCCTGCAATGCCTCCGCCAAACTTTACCCCGAAAATACCATCGCCAATTACACCACTAAATTAGCAAAAGCCGTCCATCTTCGCGGTCCTTATGAAGTGGTGTTAGTAGAGATTCAGTACCCTCATACAGAGAAAACCTTAGGGACCAGCGATGGTGCATTCTACGCTGCCCGGCGCGATGCCCCTGTCCGAGAGTTTTTTTGTTAAATTGGGTTATTACCCCTATATGAACGAGCTGATCAAAGCCATTAATAACAAATTTGAGTCTATAAAAATGCCTCCTGATCAATTGCGTCTAAGATACGACGAGATTGACAGAATCGTTTATGTAACGAAATCGAGCTTATACAAGTTGATGCCCGTTGAACAGTTAGGCAATATATTGGGGCTTCAGAATGTAGACGCGGAGCACATCGTTATGTGCTACAACGAATCTGGCTTTTTTCTGATGATGATTTAGTTTTAGAAAAAGAGAACATTTCTTTACCTATAAAGAGAAAAATTCAACCCGATATCAAAGCAGGATTTTATACAATTTTGTTTATAACGATATCATTCAGCATCAACTTGTTGGCGATAGTTATGTACAGCTTTTAAGAACTGTGAAGCTAAGCAGCAAAAATTGTGAAATAGTCACGCAAAAGTATAACAGACCGGACTATATACCTCTCTGCAAACAACACTTTGATACCATTACAATATCGATACTCACAGATCAAGCTAAACCCGTTAAATTCAAATACGGGAAATTTATTGTGCGATTACACTTTAGACCTCGCGTTGTGACAAGAGTGTACGGCGACCCAGACGCTTATACGCAGTATTACATAGTATTACATATTACCGGCTTGGTCATGGTTTGGACGGTTTTCACGGAGCAGAATTCATGCACGGTTTTGGTCTCGCCGGGTTATTTCGTGGATTGTTTCGTCGAGTCGTTCCCCTATTCAAGAAAGGTGTGGAACTTGTAAAACCGCACATAAAAACAGCCACCAGAAATATCGCTAAAGATGTTGTCGCTACGGCTTCAACCGCCATTATAGATGGAATAAATAGACCTACGCAAGGGCAGGACTGTTCTGTTGTCATGCAAATTCGGAGAGAAACGCTGAAAAGAAAACGAGGTCACAATGGCGTCATTTTATAAATAAAGTAGAGCCGACTAAGAGACCTCGCTGCCAGAAAACAAGCCCTTCACCGAGCGACATCTTCAAAATTAACTGCTATGGCTTTTGTACACGAAGCATCCGCCGAGTACATCAAATCAGAGTTGGATATCTTTCAAATACCGCCTACGCAAGTGTAAGCAACGCCAGTTGCTGTGTTTGTGTGAGGGGCGGCTCCCGGCCATCATATAATAGGCTGGGGTGAGCCCCTCACACGCCAGTCGTCCCTACCAGCGCAACCCGCTCTCCGTCATTTCCGGCTCGTCATTTCCGGCTCGTCACTTCCAGCCGCAGGTCCTGCATCCCCAGCCGACGCACCGTGTCGCTCCCGCTCCAGCAGCCGGCAGGCAGCGAGCAGGTAGAGCCGCGGAGCATACTGGGGCAACTACCGGTAACGTTGTGTTCAGGTTAACTTCTCCAGCACGCCGCCGCTGGACGGACACATGGGCAAGCACGCACGCCGCCAGCGGTGCTATCTTCTATTGTTGGCCCATATATATATACTGTCGGCGCTTAACGGCATCTCCCCGCGTATCTGGGGTGCAGGCCAGGGAACACAGCTGGCAGGTTCCCTGGTCACATGCAGCTATCCACAGTAGCACGAGAGGCATTTGCTGGGCCTCCGCACGTTCCTTATTTTCGCCTGGCATATTCCGAGTCATGATCTGTCCATAGTAGATAGACCCAGGCCCTAATCGATGCACGGTCAGTTCACGGAGTTCATGCTAATACATCACCCGTCCCTAAACACAAATATGTTATATACGATATGGATTTGTTTGCATATTTTATCAGCATGTACGTGTGTAGCAGCATGCTATCATTAGCACGCATAGAAGTATTTCGACCTGGCTATATAGAAATTGTATTAACATGTAAGGTGTCATGCCCATGTAAGGCGCTTCAGGCGAAACGTATCCTTTGGTCTCCATGTTGTCGTGAGCTTACAGACCTCAACATACATACACCACAGGCCAGTCTCAACCCCGACTTTCAGCACAGGCATCTGTGACAGTCTGTCACCACTAAGGTAATCACAGGTTTAGGCATCCGCTGGTCATTTTCGACATCACAGGCCTGCAAACATTAACTAGAGCTCTGTCTGTCTTTCAGGACACATTTGCAGTATTGGTAAGTAGGGGCGGTTTTCCTCTCCCCTCCACCTCTCTTGCTGTCATTCTCACTAAGCACGGAATCAGCACAATTCGCACGCACGTAGCATACACGCACAATACGCACGCACGCTCATAAAAAAAAAAAAAAATAATAATTTTTTTGGTATCACGTGGTCATACCCGATTCAAGTCCTGTCACGATCTTCAGGCACCCCGTTGTCTGTCACGTCTTCAGACTCAATGCAAGTCCTGTCACGATCTTCAGGCATCCCGCTGTCTGTCACGTCTTCAGACTCAATGCAAGTCCTGTCACGATCTTCAGGCGCCCCATAGTCGGTCACGTTTTCAGACTCAGCAACTCCTGTCTCCATCCACAGGCAAGCACGCGAGCCCGGCCGTTCAGCACTTCGGTCAGTCACTTCCTTAGTCAGCACGTAGCACGTTCCAGGCACTTACTACAGCGTCCACCCACAACTCGCCACGGCACCGCTTGACCCTACCCCACGTTGGCAGCTAGCCGCCGCGCTACACCTCCGCCGGACAAGGGGGGACCGGGTGCACCACTCCTCGCACAGCCAGCTAGGCAACACTCCGCATGATTGTTTCACCCTGGGTACTTCACGCTCCAGGGCCTTCGTTCAGTCAGTACTCAGGCACGACTCATGGCATTGGGTTCAGTCAGGACCTCCCTGCACATAACCTTGTCATGTCATCTTCAGATGGATCCGAGTCAAGGCATGGATAACCAAGTGTCCGGCTTCGTCAGTTAGCAGCATGGGTCTGCGCTCAGACAGGGAAGCCATGCCTTCCTTGAGGAATTGGACAATTCCCAGACTAACGGCTGAGCTAACTAGGAGAGGAATCCCCTTCCCAGCGTCGGCCAGGAAGGCAGAATTGTTCCGTCTGTTGCAAGCAGACCCGGAGCAAGTTCTAGAAACGGTCTCGATGTCCACAATACAGACGTCATTGACTCAATTGCATGCTACTATCAATAGCATGGCCTCCTCGATGTCTGGCTTCCAGTCTCGCCTAGAGGCTCTCGAATATAGAAGCCCCACACCGTCCGTCAGTGCTCAGAGGTCACCAGTACCGTCCGTGTCCGAGTCCACGTCAGTCACGATGCCACTCAGGTTCCCCAACATAGCACCAGCCTACTTCATCCCGGCAAACATCAGGCAAGACATCATTGAGGGTAAGGATGTGAACCTGGCATCCTTGCTGATTGCCACACACGACGTGCCTGATAACAAGACCATCGCATGCGGGGAAGTCTCAGTTATACTAAAATCTAGAGACGTCAGGCTAAACCGGAAACTTAGTGTCACCGATTTCGTGTTGGCCTTCAGTCTATACCGGGACGTCATCTGCGCAATGTCTCCAAACCGGAGAGAAGAGCTAGATCTGTATTTATACAAAGTCGTAGATTTGGCACACAAATATGGAGGCTCAGCGTTTTATGAGTATCACCGCTCCTTTTCAGCGAAAGCAGCAGCATTGCTATCGCAATTTCAGTATACAACTGACTGGTCGGTGGTCGATACGGAGTTGTTCTGCAGGCACTTCG
This sequence comes from Bufotes viridis, assembly GCA_033119425.1. Classification (NCBI taxonomy): domain Eukaryota; kingdom Metazoa; phylum Chordata; class Amphibia; order Anura; family Bufonidae; genus Bufotes; species Bufotes viridis. Next base: position 114,766,161 of record CM065594.1, read on the forward strand.
CCAGTCTCAGTGCACCGGCGTGTGCCACCTGCGGCTCGTACTCACATACCACGGACTGGTGTGCAGCAAACAGTGCCCCCGGTCCAAGCACTCCAGTCAGGAATCCGCCCGAGCATCCCTTGTCCAAACCCTCACCCGGATTGGACAAACTAGGACGGCCCATTAAATATCTCGGGAAGTCCCAGATCTGTAACAACTTCAATACGGCTGGCTGTTATTACAGTCAGTGCAGGTTGTTACACCTTTGCGCAAATTGCTTCCGTGCACATCCCAAGGTAGCATGCCCACAGAGAAGTCATACCAACGCGTGACTAGGCCCGGTCAATGTGGATGCTCTGAAAAAATTACTGTCGGATCATCCCGATCCTAACTGGGTACAGCATCTGATTACTGGTTTCACAGAGGGCTTCAACACGGGACAGGTGGCGCTACCTCAGACCGCGTATGAATGTAGGAACCTGCAGTCGGCAGTTAGAGAGCCTGAGGCAGTGTCCGATCTTATTAAGTCGGAACTTGACAAGGGGTTCCTGATCGGTCCACTGCGCGTGCCTCCCTTCGACATCTGGCGGATCAGTCCTGTCGGCATGGTTACCGGCAAATTTTCAAATAAAAAACGGTTAATCTACGACTTGTCAGCCCCACATTCTTTAGCAGTTCCCAGCTTGAATTCTTTAATTCCGTCCGAAGAATTCACGATGAAATATTCATCAATCGATCAGGCCATTCCAGTCATCCTGTCACTCGGGCAAGGCGCATGGCTTTCCAAAGCCGACATCACAGACGCGTTCAAGCTACTTCCTATACACCCTCATATGTGGAAATGGCATGGTTTAAAATGGGACCAATGGTATTATTTCGCCAACCGCCTTACGTTTGGGGCGAAATCCAGCCCGTGGTTGTTTGACCAGTTCGCCACCTGCCTGCACTGGATACTGGAAAACAAGTACAATGCTTTTCATGTCATACATTACCTAGATGACTTTCTGCTAATCGAACCTCCAGCACGCGCCCCGAAGGACCTTGGCATCTTGACGGAAGTTTTCCGAATTATAGGCGTTCCAGTAGCAGATAAGAAGACTGACGGTCCCAGCAATAAGCTGACCTTCCTAGGCATCCAGCTGGACACTAATTCTCTACAAGCCAGTCTCCCCACAGACAAGTTGCTTAGAATAAGAGCTGCAGTACACAGATTCGCATACAATGGTGTCACCACCAAAACCGAATTGCAAAGCCTTCTCGGCATGCTTAATTACGCAATGCGCATCATCCCACAAGGCCGGACCTTCATCGCCAGACTACTACAACTCCTTCCAACAGCCACCGAACAAGATAGCAGGATCTTCTTGGACCAGGCAGGTCGAGCAGACCTATACATGTGGGATCAGTTCTTAGGACGCTGGAACGGAATTGCTATGTTTGTTCCATCAGTCACGCGGGATTCTCCAGTAGTACATACCGATGCAGCAGCCTCCACCGGATACGCAGCCTTATGGGGTTTCCACTGGCTGGCCAGCGCTTGGCCCCCAGAGATCACGGCAATTAGGGGATTTAAACTATCCTCTCCTTTGTTTGAGATATACCCCATAGCAGCAGCTCAGACTTGGGGTAGAGCGTGGGGTAATCAGTCTGTTTTGTTCTTGACAGACAACGCAGCGCTGGCAGACTTGCTAAACAAGGGCAGGTCAGCAAGCCCCGAAATCTTGTCTTTTGTCAGGCGGTTTACGTGGTTGGCTTTACAGTATCACTTTTTCTTTGAATGTGTACATATCCCTGGCAAAGCCAACATGGCAGCAGACGCGTTGTCCAGGCTCAATTTTCAACATTTCTTTCAGATATCTCCGGAGGCCGACCCCACACCAACACCGACCCCGGAGCACAACCTATTAGTCATGGATTGAGGGTCCATCTGCATACAGCTAAAGTCCTCTTGAAGGCATCATTATCCAAAAACACCTTAAAGATATATGGAACTGTCTGGGCACACTTCAATAGGTTCCAAGTGGCATGTCCGCAATCCAACACCGACCACGTCTCATACCTACTGGCCTTCGTCGCCTTTTGCCACTCAAATCTCAAGCTATCTCATGGCACCATTAAAACATACCTGGCAGGGGTCCAACACCACTGGTATGTACTGTACCCCGACAGAGCTTCTGTGTTCAAGACATACCCAATCAAAGCCATCCTCAAAGGCATTCAGAACATCACAGCTAAGGCTAAGGTCAAGAGGAAGCCATTTTCCGGCAACATGTTTAAATCCCTGTCCGACATGTTGTCAACAAACCCCTTCGGTTCCAGAACTAGCAAGTTAATACGTACAGCCCTCTACTTGTGTTTCTACGGTTTCCTCAGGCCGGGCGAATTCACCAGTCCCGCCTCATCCAGCTCTCACATACAGAAGCAACACCTCACCTGGCATGGCTCCTATTATTGCTTAACGCTACCCCATACGAAAACGTCACAGGCAGGCCAGTCAGTGAGGGTTTGTCAGATAAATTATGTTTAAATTGTTTAAATATAAGTTAGGGGTTAAAAATTTGTTTGCCATTTAGTTCCTCTTTGTGTAGGTCCTGGTTTTGACAAATAAAGGAAGTTTCCTAGATGTCAAACAGTGGCCTTTAGCAGAAAGACCTTTTTAGCTTAACCACAAGATATCTTACTGTTGCTTTCGAGATGTCTTGTGACTGCTTATGTCCAAATATAGTAATGTGGTAAAAAACCTGTCGCTGCCGGTGACATACATAAAAACTGGCTATCCTGTCTACTGGTTAGACTTCACTGGACAACCAAGGTGACAGTGGTGTCTCATCTGTTAGCTAACAAATAAATAACTTTCTTTCTTCTTAATTCAGATGACTCAGATCTTGACTTGCTAAAGAAAATTTATCCTACATATTGGTCCTTCGAACCGGAATCCTACATCCTCTGTCTCCATCCAGACGTGGGCTGAACACCGTGCACGGGGAAGTCTCAGACTTCTTAAATCAAAAGACCTCCGGCTGAATTGCCGTTTAACAGAGGCTGGTCCACCTGGACTGAGGCGAGGTGACGGATTTGTAGATTTAGTCCTTGGAAAACGGGATATGTTTCATCTGAATTAAGGTAAGACACAAGGATTACTAGATAAGTTGTGTAAGGTTACTGAATATTGTGAGTAGAGTCAGGGACTCTGGTAATTAGTCCATAGTCTGTGTGAGAAGACTACAGGAAAAATCACTCTGTGTCGGCACATTAAAGATAGTAAGGGTTAATAGAGACGTCTAGAGGTTGCTTATTGTAGTTTTGTCTATTTGTGTATGCCTTTCCTTCTTTTAATGTTGTAAAAGTAAGAGTTAAGACAGTCTCTTACAAACCCAGTCGTGGTCACCTCGGGTGAGCGACACAACTGTCTGAGGACTGTGTTTTGGTAAGCGGCTCTGGGCGTCCGGAGTGCAGCGAGCATTACAGTCCCGGGAGAGTAACGTTTTATCGAGCGGCCTTGGTTCAGTCCAAAACCAAGGTGCAGCGAGCACGGTTACTCAGGAACTAACTCCAGTTCATCCCACCTGGCCACAAATTATCTGTTCTCTGTAAACTTATGAGGATCTCTGAATGGCTTTCTTCACTGTGTGAATGTATGAGGATTACATCTATAAGATCCTGAGTGTATAAGAGATCCCAGTAGGTGTGGGTTTCTGTCAGGTGGACAGAAGACCAAATCAGTGAGGCAAGAAAAAAAAGTTAAAACACATAAATAGGCATATGTCCCCATGAATTGTACCCTCCCTGGTGTCTGTGAAACTCACCTCAAGTATACTGAAGGTTTTGTTTTAGTTTTATGTTTCATTGTATTGTTTGTTATATGTTTAATGCTTAAAGTTGTTTGGAATATCAGAATAGGATACCCCCTTCTAAAATAATATAAGATTAGTTTAAAGATGGGGAATTCTGAAGGTAAATTGTCAGGATGTGGATGTCTTTTGTGCTATGGAAAATCAAGTATGACACTTGAAGGAGATGTTAAATACATGCATAATATAGATCCTGAAGGAACAAAGTATGTAGATAAATGGGAGCAGATTGGTATGTGCTTAGTGGTGATTTCAGAGGGGCTGGAGTTGGTAATGTACCTTTCAATTATGATAGTGCTGAGCTCAATCAACAAATTAACGGTCTTATGGAGAGAGCTAAACAGAGATATAGAGGTACAGCTAACTGGGTTGAAATAAACAGGTGCATACAGAAGGATGATGAGGAGGTTGATCCATATTACTATAGGTTGAAAGATATCTTTGATATTCATAGTGGTATTACACTCCCACCTAATAGGAATGATGATACTCCCTATGAACAACAATTGAAAAATGCCTTCCTTAAAGGATGTCTTCCCCAAATAGGTAGTTTTGTGACAAAACATATGATTACTCACAGGACTGCTAGACTAGCTGAAGTACTAGAATATGCTAAACATGCAGAGAAATATTTTAGAGAGAAGAAAAAGACAAAAAAATGCCAGACTTATATAGTAGAGGAAGGATATGATATTTATGTATCTCAGGCAGGTAGAGGGGAGATTCAGAGGTAGAGGAAGGAGTAGAAGCAGAGGTAGGGGTGATATGCAACGAAGAGACAATTCCTGTTGGAATTGTGGAAAAATGGGTCATTGGTCTAGGGAATGCACCGAGGAACCTAGACAACTAAATTATGAGGAATGACTAGGCGTAGGAACGGTATCTGGGACTTTCAGTCCTGAGAACATTGGGGAAATATGTCAACAAACAAATTATGATGAAGTGAAAGATTTTAGAGATGACATATTAAATCTACATGAGATTGAAGTGTATATACAAAATTCTTCCCTGCCCGAAATAACGCTTAAGCTTGGTGAAACAGAAGTCACATTTTTGGTGGACTCTGGAGCATCAAGGACCTTAGTACACCCTGAAGATGTCCCCACCTTGGGCATATCAGCATCCTCCATTGTTATAAAAGGAGCAAATGGAGAATCCCATAGAGAAAGGCTCTCTACTCCTGTGTGGTTAGAAGACCCCACCACTGGGAGAAGGGTCCAATGTCAAGTAATACTTTCAAGAGTTTGTCCTTGTAATCTCCTTGGTAGAGATATGATGCAGGCCCTAGGGATTGGTGTGATACCTACAAAAACCGGCCTAAAGGTAAAGGAGATGTCAGACACATGGGTGATCCTAGGACAAGAGGACCCTCGTTATTGTTATAGTCTTGATTTGGTCACCATGGGACCCTCATCAGTAACACAGGCATTGGAAAAGGAGGCAGTTGAAAAGGTAAATCCAGGAGTAGATTACCACGATTCCTATAGCCTCCATTGTACCATGTACTACAGGTATGCCACAGGACCTGACAAAAGGTATGAGGGAAAATTCTTCAGGGATAAGCAAGTTAAACTCTTTCTAAAAAAACTGTACTGGGATACAAGAGGTTTCTGTGGCATAGACTGTGAGTTACCTGAGACAATGCTGAAACTGTTTAGGGGATTGACACCACATGTCTCCCTAACAAAACCCAAAGATGCTGAATGGAAGGATGTGGGCAACTTTGTACAAAAATGTCAAAATGGTCTGAAATGGAAATCTATGGGAGAAGGAGTAGAGTACAATAAAGCCCTGAATGCATACTCAAAAACACTCAATTGGGTCACTGTGGCGAAACCAGAAATACATTTGCAGGGAGGTCAGGAAAGAGACTGACAGGTATTCATACTGACTGAGGAACAGGAGGCAGAATTATCGGAGCTTCCGGCTTCTTTATGGTCAAAGGAGCGGCTGATGTGGGCCTTATAAAAGGGGTGGAACCAGTTAGTATTACTCCCAGGTCCACCTTTAGACCCCATCAGAGACAATATCCGCTTAAACCTGAAGCGGAAGAAGGCATAAAACCTATAATTGAGGCCTTGTTTGAAGCTGGGGTTATCATTGAGTGCCCGGACTCACCATGTAATGCACCCTTGTTTCCTGTCCGCAAAGTACCACCCTCGGTAGGGTGGAGAATGGTCCAAGACCTGCAGGCAGTCAACAAGGCGGTCTTACCAAGGGCACCTACTGTCCCTGATCCTCATACCCTGCTTAATGACCTAAGACCAGAAAATAAATTCTTCTCTGTGATAGATATTAGCAATGCATTCTTCAGTATACCTGTACATAATGACAGTCAGTTTTGGTTTGCTTTCACCTACAAGAGAAAAAGATATACGTTTACCAGGATACCTCAGGGGTACTGCGAGTCACCAACTATATTTTCTCAGGTTATGTCAGCAAATCTTGCAAAGTTTGAGCCTCCTAAAGGAAGCCAGCTTTTGCTATATGTAGATGATATTCTGCTAGCCTCAGAAAATGAGGAAGATTGTAAAACAGACACAAAAGCTCTTTTACACTTCCTGGCACAACAAGGTCATAAGGTGAATAAAAGCAAGCTACAATTATGGCAGAGCACCGTTAGATACCTGGGTTACAATCTCTCACAGGAGGGGAAACATCTTGATGAAGGTCGCAAAACTGCTATATTGCAGGTGCCAAGACCAAGGACAAAGAGGCAAATGATGTCGTCTTTTTTGGGGATGACCAATTTTTGTAGAAGCTGGATTTCCGGCTATGCAGCAATTGTAGCACCCCTAATGACTTAATCTATGATATACCTCTGGCTGCTACTGACCCAATTGAATGGTCACCAGAAGCAGAGAGAGCTTTCTGTGAAATAAAACGGGTTCTGGTGAGCTCTGCAGTTCTGGGCCTACCTGATTACTCCAAACAGTTTGTGCAAACTGTCGATTGTAAGGATGGATATATGACCTCAGTACTGACCCAGGATCATGGGGGAAGAAGTAGACCCTTGGCATACTATTCATCTCGCCTTGATCCTGTAGCAAGAGCCTTGCCTCCCTGTGTGCAAGCAGTAGTTGCTGCAGCAGAAGCTATAAAGGCTTCAGCCTCATTAGTACTTTTCCATCCACTCACACTCAAAGTCCCACATGCTGTTGCTTTAATTTTATTACAAAACAAAATTTCATACCTCTCACCATCCAGACATCTCTCTTGCATGACACTTCTATTGTCACAACCTCATCTCACTCTAGAAAGATGTACCACCCTCAATCCCTCCACAATGTTACCGACTGCTTTAGATGGGGATCCACATGACTGTCTCTCAGCAATAGCTGAAAAAGTGCTACCAAGAGCAGATCTCAGAGATACACCATATCTGGACAGTGACCTCACTCTGTTCATAGATGGGTCATGCAAAGAAATGCTGATGGAACAGAACGCAGTAGGTTATGCTGTAGTGACACAAGAAAAGGTACTTGTAGCTAAACCGCTCCCGAGACATCTTTCAGCACAAGCGGCTGAAATAATAGCTCTAACAGAGGCGTGCAGACTGGCACAAGGAAAAATAGTGAATATATACACAGATAGCCAGTATGCCTTTTCTACGGTTCATGTGTTTGCCCAACAGTGGAAAAATAGGGGAATGGTCACTTCCTCTGGGAAGACCATAAATCATAAAGATTTGATTTTACAACTATTGGATGCTGTACAATTACCGAGTAAGGTCGCTATCTGTAAATGTGCTGCACATACTAGGAAGGATGATCCCATTTCTATAGGAAACGATAAAGCTGGCGCAGCAGCCAAGCGAGCGGCTCTAACACAGGTCCTGACATTACAACCTGAGCCTGGCTCATAGATCTACAAATACTAAAGGATATGCAGCAGTCCTCACCCAAAAGCGAACAACAAAAATGGGTAAATAGGGGTGCGACAAGAAAAGATGACATATATGTATGTCCCCAAGGGAAATACATACTTCCCAGTAGTCTTTTCAGATATGCAGCTATATTGAGCCATGGAACAAGTCATGTCTCAACAGAAGGGATGGTAGAGATAATATCAAGAGTTTTCACAGCCTATGGTTTTGCTAATTATTCAAAAAACTTTTGTCTCTCATGTTTAAGTTTGTTCCAAACACAATGCCCAAGGTGATCCGGTAGACGAACCTGCATCAGTACGGCCTGGTGATTGGGTCTTGGTTAAAGTCGTAAAAAAGAAACACTGGCATCAACCCCGCTGGGAAGGCCCATACCAAGTCTTGCTAACAACACCTACAGCTGACAAAATTGCAGAACGTACCTCTTGGATCCACCAATCCCACTGTAAACTGGTTAGGAAGGTAGGGACAGAATAAGGTCTGATCCAATTGTCAAAAAGTCCAGCTACAAAGGGAGGTCTTCCATTAGGGAAGGCTTGTCTCAAACCTGGTGAAGACTCCCTACCCCTATCCCGGACAAAAGGATCAGATCTAGGATGCCCTCATTAGGGACAGTGCTGGTGGGATGGGTTTTAATAGGATTCTTTAAAGCTACTGCAATTAGGACAGGCAGACTGAGAACAGGTTACATTGCAGAACCTACGGACTGGTATAACACTGGCCTTGACTATAACCCAATGAATATAACTTTTTATGAAGGAGAAACATCCACAGTAGAGATAGACTTCTGTTCTTTAATGAAAGACAAGTGTCAGACTAGGGACCAAGCAGCTAAATTAACATGGGCTGATAAATATATATGTTTTATACCTACTAACATCCCAGACAATCGTAAATGTTCAGTTTGGGACCTTGCAATTTGGAACACTGGAAAGGATTTTGGGTATAGATTACGCCAAACACAAGACCCAAATAAATTGCAGGAGAGGTTGAAGGTGATTAAGAAAGCGAGTTCGGAGTGTACTGAACGGATAAACTGTAATAAGCTGTTGATAACTTTGAAGAACCCTCAAAAGGTGACCAGCGATTGTTTGTTATTGGTGCTTATGTATCTGGCTCTGACCCCATAGGACATTTCTTTATTGAGATTAAGGAGAAAGAGGTAAATAAGGGAACCAATAATGTAGGAATACCTGGAAGGGCCATTATAGAACATATAGGGCCAATGGTTCGATTCACTAATCTCACCTATGAGGATAGACTGGCTTTGGAGACAGGGTACGAAGAAAGGAATGAGTGGTTGGAATGGCTCAAGTATACAGCTAGGAGTCTGAATAAACATAATTGTGTAGCATGTGCTGCAGCCAGGCCCCAGCTAGGTACTGTACCTTTTCCCTTGACAGAGTCTGAAGACAGTGAAGGACTACAATGCATAATTAAGTTATACAACAGAACTTATAATCCTGCAGCCAACGAGGGAAAATGCAAAACATTATCTCTTTTGTTTCCTGCCATCAAGAAACCAGACATCCCACCCCAGGTAATCGCCTACCCAGGTAACTACACTTGCTTTGTGCTCCCAGGGACGGATCATAACTATGGAGAGCTCCAAAATAATTACTGTGGTGAAAAGGTAAATGTCTCAAGTAACAGTAACTATACGGCCATTTGGACTGAACAGACTATCCTGAGGGCTGACATTTGGTGGTTATGTGGTGACGGGAAAATAAGAGCCCGGTTGATCCACGATTCTAGAGGAGAGTGTGCATTGATCCAGTTGGTAATGCCTCTCCACTTGCTCTCGACAGGAAAATGGCTAGAGACGACTCGTAAATACCACAGGGGCAAGAGAGAAGCCCCCCAGGGAGCCTTTGACCCTAACATCTATATAGATGAGATAGGCGTTCCTCGTGGAGTGCCCAATGAGTTCAAAGCAAGAAATCAGATCACAGCTGGGTGGGAGTCTATCATATGGTGGGTAACAATTAATAAGAATGTAGATTGGATTAATTACATCTATTACAATCAGCAGAGGTTTGTTAATTACACTAGAGATGCAGTAAAAGGAATAGCGGAACAGCTAGGTCCCACCTCCCTTATTGCATGGCAAAACAGAATGGCTCTTGATATGTTATTAGCCGAGAAGGGAGGGGTCTGCAAAATGATAGGAGGATACTGTTGTACCTTTATTCCAAATAATACAGCACCTGATGGCAGCATTACCAAGGCCCTGGAAGGATTGACAGCGCTATCCCAAGAATTGGCTGAGAACTCAGGATATGATGATCCTTTCTCCTCGTGGCTTGAAGGATGGTTCGGAAATGGTCCGGATTGGTGACATCAGCATTACTATCTGTCGCCATTGTTGCCAGCGTTCTCACAGTCTGTGGATGTTGTTGCATACCATGCATAAGAGGACTTATCCAGAGACTTATAGACACGTCAGTTTCTCATACCATGTATCAACAAGTGAAAAAAGAAGATTATGATGATGACATCTCCTCTGTATGATGAGTTTTTGTGAAAACCTTTAATAGGAATGCAAGGACTCTGATGTTTTTGAGGAGAATATTAAAAAGTTAAAACAGGAGGGAAATGTCAGATAAATTATGTTTAAATTGTTTAAATATAAGTTAGGGGTTAAAAATTTGTTTGCCATTTAGTTCCTCTTTGTGTAGGTCCTGGTTTTGACAAATAAAGGAAGTTTCCTAGATGTCAAACAGTGGCCTTTAGCAGAAAGACCTTTTTAGCTTAAAGTATAACTGTCAAATTTTTTTTTTTTATACTATTGGATTCTGGTGATTAATATCACCTTGTTGGCCCTGTTTTAATTTCTGATTCTTAAATAAATAACCCCTAAAAGCCACCTAAAAGTCCCCAGTATTGGCTATATTTACCTGAGATAAAATCAGGTTGCTATGCTCCTGCCTAGAGGACGGAGCACGCTGAGTGCACTGGGAACTGATAGTGAGTCAACATGGTAAGGGAATGTATAAAAAGCCAGGTTCTTCCTGACAGGAGATAACAGTGCTGGGCTGTGTGTGTGACCTTCTCCACATGCCTGTGCTTGGCAGACACTCCCTTAGCAGTGAAGGACAATGTAGAGCCCAGTGTATAAATGACAGCCTTATCTGATAAGAGGAGAGCTTGTAGGAGGACTACATGCTTCAGCCAGACCTGGGAACTTCATTGCAAAACCCCCCTATACAGAGCTGGTCTTTACTAACTTCACTGCAAGACCCCCCTATACAGAGCTGGTCTTCACTAACTTCACTGCAAGACCCCCCTATACAGAGCTGGTCTTCACTAACTTCAGTGCAGGTGTCCTATGGATTACCCTCAGGGCTGAGGGCGGCCATCTTAACAGAATAGTGAAATTGCAGTTTTATGCAGACTGGTTGCTAAGGGCTGAATCTTATTAAATAAGGGGTAAGTAAGTCTCATAGTTATTGATTCAGGAATATTATCATATTAGTAACTACATATATGAAAATTGAAACTAGGGTCTAAATGTGACAGTTATCCTTTAACCACAAGATATCTTACTGTTGCTTTCGAGATGTCTTGTGACTGCTTATGTCCAAATATAGTAATGTGGTAAAAAACCTGTCGCTGCCGGTGACATACATAAAAACTGGCTATCCTGTCTACTGGTTAGACTTCACTGGACAACCAAGGTGACAGTGGTGTCTCATCTGTTAGCTAACAAATACATAACTTTCTTTCTTCTTAATTCAGATGACTCAGATCTTGACTTGCTAAAGAAAATTTATCCTACAGGGTTAAGTATTTCCCGTCTGGCAATCAATGGTGTCCAGTCACGGTCATCAGAACATGGGTTAGAGAGATCAGAACCGCTCCAGCAAATTCCCCTTTGCTAGCTGTCAACAATGGGCCACTCAGTGTGCAGGTTTTCTTAAAGTACATCCGCTACTTACTACCCAGCATCGGGGTCAATCCACTCAGCATAATGGGCCATTCTTTCAGAATAGGAGCAGCCTCAGCCGCCTCCCAGAACAGTATTCCAGTCCATATCATCAAGAGGTTAGGCCGTTGGAAGTCTTCCTGCTACACCCGTTACATTCCCGACCCACGTGTGGAGATGTCTGTTGCCTTTCAAAGGTTGTTACTGTAATAAATAGTAAGCAATACACCTATACGTATCTTGGTATTTTTGCCCCCCTTTAGGACACCCTACAACGGCAGTTCCGCCACACCTCAACTGCTAATTAGTCAGGCACGGCACACTCTGGTAGTCGACCCGAACACAAGTGTAAGCAACGCCAGTTGCTGTGTTTGTGTGAGGGGCGGCTCCCGGCCATCATATAAATAGGCTGGGGTGAGCCCCTCACATGCCAGTCATCCCTACGAGCGCACCCGCCCTCCCACTCCTTTTCTCATTACTCACCTCCTGGGTGCCCCCCTTTAGGACACCCTACGACGGCAGTTCCGCCATACCTCAACTGCTAATTAGTCAGGCACGGCACACTCTGGTAGTCGACCCGAACACAAACAAGTATTGAAAAATTGTTTTGTGTAGAGGTACAACCGATAGCAGCCATTGCAGACAAGTTTGGAGTTCTTCATCTCGGGCAGTGGTGAATATTATTCCGACCTAAATAACACTCTGTTACACGTCGTTTGCAGAATCGTTAGCCCGGATAACACACCCATACCCGACGGATTACACGTCGCCCTATTGTGAGTCTTTTTAATTAATTGGACATAACGCTCGACTACACGTTGATTTCAAGAAGCGACAACCTTTATGCGTATAGAGCGTATATAGAATCCCTAATAAATTATAATTCACAAACTTTAGCGGCACAATTTACAGCCGGCTTATTCTATAAAGATACCTCGGGACATCACGATTACCGGGCTCTCAACGTCCGTAATGTCGGTTTCATCAAGAGAGCTCAGTATATGACTCGCTCTAGAAGTGTGAAATTAACCGCTTCAGGACCGCCGTACGCAGGATTGCGTCCTGCGGGCGGTCCTGCTCTTCTGTTCGGACGCGCTGGTGCGTCATCTCGCGAGACGCGAGAGTTCCTGTGAACGCGCGCGCGTGCGCGCGCGCGTTCACAGCGTCGCGCGTCTCAAGAGTTGGACTACAGCCTGCCAGCGATGATCAATCGCTGGCAGGCTGTAGATGCGATATAAATCGCATCAAACAGCTATATCAGACGCTGTTTTATGAACAGCGTCTGATATAGCTGCTACCTGGTGCTCTGGTGGTCCCATTTTCTGGGATCGACCACCAGAGGACCAGGTAACACAGTAAAGTTGCACCAAACACTACACTAACCCCCCCCCACCCCCCCTCACCTATTAACCCCCTGATCACCCCCCTGTCATTGATCACACCCCTTGTAAGGCTCCATTCAGACGTCCATATGTGTTTTGACGGATCCGTGGATTCACGGATCCGTGGATTCACGGATCCGCGGATCCGATCCGCAGATCCTCAAAACACGGACACCGGCAATGTGCTTTCCGCGATTTTGCAGATCCGCACATTGCCAGAACTATATAGAAAATGCTTTTTCTTGTCCGCAATTGCGGACAAGAATAGGACATGTTCTATATTTTTGCGAACGGAAGTGCAGACTCGGAAGCGGATCCGTAATTCCGATCCGAGCGGGACAAAGTCTGTCCCCATAGAAATGAATGGGTCCGCAATTCCGCTCCGCAAACAGAATTGCGGACGTGTGAATGGGGCATAAGGGTCCCCTATCACCGCCAGTTAGTTAGCTACTTGTTAGGTAGCTAGCGCCCAGCCCACCGCACCGCAGTCACTGATTTTGGCAGAGATTTTTTCATCCACATTGATCGATGCGAATGAAGAAATCTGTGCCGTCTCATTTTTTTTTTTTCAGCGCAGAGGCTGAACGGAAAAATCTCATTACCCGTATGCTCAATATACGGAGAATCGCAGAAACTCCTAATGCTGGCCATACGTGTAATGATTACGGAGACCCTCAAATGCCAGGGCAGTACAAAACCCCACATGTGACCCCATTTTAGAAAGAAGACACCTCAAGGTATTCCGTGAGGGATATGGTGAGTTCATGCAAAATTTTATTTTTGTCACAAGTTAGTGGAATATGAGACTGTAAAAAAAAAAAAAAAAACAATTTCCGCTAACTTATGACAAATTTTTTTTTCTGTGAACTCGCCATACCCTCACAGAATACCTTGGGGTGTCTTCTTCCACAATGGGGTCACTTGTGGGTATTTATACTGTCCTGGCATTTTAGGAGTCCTAAAGCGTGAGAATCCAAATGCGTAAAATGGCCTGTGAAATTCTAAAGGTACTCATTGGTTTTAGGGCTTTGCATCTTGGCTGCAAAAAGTGTCACTCATGTGGTATCGCCAGATCAGGAGAAGTAGGGCAATGTGTTTGGGGTGTATTTTACATATACCCATGCTGGGTGTGAGAAATATCGCAGAAACGACAACTTTTTACATTTTTTTATTCAAAGTTGTCAATATACAGAGATATTTCTCTCACCCAGCATGGGTATATGTAAAAATACACCCCAAAACACATCGCCCTACTTCTCCTGAGTATGGCGATGCCACATGAGTGACACTTTTTTGCAGCCAAGATGCGCAAAGGGGCCCAAATTCCAACGAGTACCTTTTAGGAGGGTATTTTTACGCATTTTTCTTCTCACGCTTTAGGGCCCCTAAAATGCCAGGGCAGTATAAATACCCCACATGTGACCCCATTTTGGAAAGAAGACACCCCAAGGTATTCCGTGAGGGGCATGGTGAGTCCACAGAATTTTTATTTTTTGCCACAAGTCAGCGGAAATAGTTTATTTATTTATTTTTTTATTTTGTTTTTTACAAAGTCTCATATTCCACTAACTTGTGACAAAAAATAAAATTTTACATGAACTCACCATACCCCTCACAGAATACCTTGGGGTGTCTTCTTTCCAAAATGGGGTCACATGTGGGGTATTTATACTGTCCTGGCATTTTAGGGGCCCCTAAAGCGTGAGAAGAAGTCTGGAATCTAAATGCGTAAAAATGGCCTGTGAAATCCTAAAGGTACTCATTGGTTTTAGGGCCTTTGCACTCAGGCTGCAAAAAGTGGCACACATGTGGTATCGCCGTACTCAGAGAGTAGGGCAATGTGTTTGGGTGTATTTTACATATACCCATACTGTGTGTGAGAAATATCTCTGTAAACGACAACTTTTAATTTTTTTATACAAAGTTGACAATTTACAGAGATATTTCTCTCACCCAACATGGGTATATGTAAAAATACACCCTAAAACACATTGCCCTACTTCTCCTGAGTACGGCGATACCACATGAGTGACACTTTTTGCAGCCTGGGTGCAAAGGGCCCAAATTCCAACGAGTACCTTTAGGTTTTACATGGCGGCTCACAATTTAGCTCCTGCCCAAAATGCCAGAACAGTAAACACACCCCACAAATGACCCCTTTCGAAAGTAGACACTCCGAGGTATTCACTGAGGGGCATAGTGAGTCCGTCTGAGATTTCTTTTTTTTGCCAGAAGTTAGCAGAAATTGAAACTTTTTTTTCTCAGAAAGTGTCATTTTCCGCTAACTTGTGAAAAAAATGAAATGATACATGAACTCACCATGCCCCCGCGAATACTTTGGGGTGTCTTCTTTCTAAAATGGTGTGATTTGGGGGTATTTATACTTTCCTGGCATTCTAGCACCTGAAGAAACATGACAGGCGCTCAGAAAGTCAGAGCTGCTTCAAAATGCCGAAATTCACTTTTTGCACTATAGTTTGTAAACGCTATAACTTTTACCCAAACCAATAAATATACACTTATTGGACTTTTTTTATCAAAGACATGTAGAACAATAAATTTAGAGAAAAATTTATATAGAAATGTAGTTTTTTTTGAAAAATTTTACAACAGAAAGTGAAAAATGTCATTTTTTTGTAAAAATTTCGGTCATTTTTGATTAATAGCAAAAAAAGTAAAAATGTCAGCAGCAATGAAATACCACCAAATGAAAGCTCTATTAGTGAGAAGAAAAGGAGGTAAAATTCATTTGGGTGGTAAGTTGCATGACGGAGCAATAAACGGGTAAAGTAGTGTAGTGCGGAATTGTAAAAAGTGGCCTGGTCTTTAAGGGTGTTTAAGCTAGGGGGGCTGAAGTGGTTAATGGGACCCATTTACGCCGATATATTTAATCAGCCTAAGGCCTCATGCACACAACCGAATGTATTTTGCGGTCCGCAAACCGCGGATCCGCAAAACACGGAAGCTGCTCCACGGCCCATTGTAGAAATGCCTATAGGACATGCTCTATTTTTTTTGCGAGGCCATGGAACGGAGCAAAGAATGCTGACAGCACACGGAGTGCTGTCCGCATCTTTTGCGGCCCCATTGGAGTGAATGAGTCCGCACCCGAGCCGCAAAACATGTGGCTCGGGCGCAGACCAAAACAACAGCCGTGTGCATGAGGCCTATGTTAATACTGAATGGCCTAGATATAAAGATAAAGTTGACCAGAAACAGACATCTTCTGTCTTATGTCTGCCGAGGCAACCCATTTTAAAGTCCAAATACAGCACGCTTCACTGTGAGAATCGGACACAGTCACGCTCTGTTAAACGCTAACGTAAAGTACTCGGTCGATCGCGCATCGCTTAATGTGTATAGCATCCCTGCCGGTACTCGCATATCTAACCGCAAGAATCTTTTTCTGGAAAACATCCCAAAAACTGTAATACTAGCGTTTGTGGACAACGAATCATTTTCCAGGAATTACCAAAGAAATCCTTTGTGTTTCAATCAGTATAATGTAAATTATGCCGCCTTATATTTGGACAGACAACAGATACCCGCCAAACCGTTTCAGCCTAATTTTCAAGACGAATCGGCCATTCGTGAATATATGTCGCTCGTACACATTTCAGGGAAGCAAAAGGCTGACAACGCTTTATCAGTGAATCGGTCAGAATTTTTGAACGGGTACAATTTGTTCGCTTTTGATTTATCGCCGGATCAGAAACCCGGCGCCATTTCTCTCTAGTAAAAACTGGAAATCTCAGAGCTGAAATTAGATTTGACGAGTCGGTGGTAAACACTATTAATATGATTGTGTATTCCGTTCATGAAAATATTATTGAAATACACAATAGAAGGGAAGTTTTTTATGATTTTTTTAATAAAATAAATAATTACGAAATTACCTGCTTTATCAAAGCCTACTTTCACGCCCGACGCATATTTAAAAGAGTATTTCCGTGCGATTTATTACCGGTAAATAAAATCATCGACCGTCCGATGGCCTATATTGTAGATATGGACAATTTGTATCAGCGGGGAAAGCATTAGATTTTAATGGATTATCGCCCGCGAATGAAATATTTCCTGGGGAATTTATGACATTTTTTATCTAAAAATTCTAAGACTATAAGGCATCAAAACAGACAAATAAAGGACGCCGTTAGTTCTGTCTGCTGGCATTACTGCATCTATATCTTACATTGTATCGCTAAAGGAATGTCTTTTAAAAATGTAATAAAAGAGTGATTTTAGAAAAAATGACCGTGTTGTATGCTCCTTTGTAACAAAGCGCATGAAACAATTATGTATACATTGCTGTAATTACGCACAAATGTCTCTACCCTACTGAGTTATTGAAAAACGTACATTGTTTACGATGCTTCGTAAATAAAGACATACGCCTTAAACATAATTACGTAACAATGCAAATTTTCTTTGGTCTGGACTGGTAGGGGTTATGGGGATGCCATAGGGCGTGGTTATGAACTCTTAAATAGCATCTTAGGACATGCCTGAACATGTCTTTCTAGGACCTGCGATTACATTGTTTGGGGGGCGGGGGCTGGGAGGGTTTGTGGGAGGTGTGGACAGGGTTATCGGCGGGGAAAGAGGCTCATCAAAGGTCCTAGATAAAATAGAAGGTCCTATAGATAGTTAGATAGACGGATCAAATAACTATTGTCTATTGTCAAAAATTGCTTAATAACATATTAAAACTTAACTAAATTACTGACGCTTTATCGGATCTAAAAGAATAAAAGGGGATTTGAATGGGCAGTATTTTAGGAGTGGTTTGGGCGGGATTGTGGCCGGGGTATAGGTGTAGTGGGTGGGGTTATGGTTGGAAAAGGGGCGGGACCACCTGTCACTTTGAGTTTAACGAGAACAGTAGCGTTATTATACTACCAGAGTATAGTAAAACATAAGTCTTGTTAGTAGAATTAGTTCATAGTTGATGCCCGGGATATAAAATTAATTGATCTTTGCAGAAATAAAACACAGAGGCCTATTGATCCACAAGGAAACTTGTCAGATCAAACCACGTGTTGCCAATCCCGTCGATCTCCTGCCACCTATCGTGGGAACGTCAGTGACATGCATTGGCTGTAAGTGTATTATGCAATGTAATAGACTTACAGCTTCCGGCCTGTGAGATCCAGGAGACTGGATCTCACAGGCTCTCATTAAAGGTAGCCACGATGCCTAAGAAAGGCATCAGGCTGCCTTCCCTGCCATCAGGTCCCCATCACAGCAGCACGGGGACCTGATGCCACCCCGCACCCGACAGGATACCAGACATGTCGCGGTCAGCGCTGACCGCGGCAGTGCAAGGGTTAATGCGCCATCAGTGACTGCCGGACTCCTGCAGCCCCTGGGGCGGGAGCAGCTCCTGCGCCTGCCCGATCAGAGCGCCGTAGCTGTACGGCGCTGAGATTTCTGTCCCAGTCTCCAGCGCCGTACATGTACGGCGCTGGTATCCTATGGGTTAAAATAACAAAATAAACACAAATAAACACCAATATACCAGTTATATCTGGTCAATATAGACACAAACAAATAAAAACAAAAAAAATAATGAAAACTAGGTCAAAATCGCACTTGTACTTAACTTCCGTTTGTAATGCGTTTTTTTTATGTACAGGTGTGTTTTTTTGCACATAATTACCTTTTCAAATCCATATTCATTGTATCACATTATATTTTGTCTAGTTGCTTGTTTCTATTATAAATGGAATTGTATACCATGTTTCTCAAATCCATTCAGGAATAATGAAGGTTTCATTATATTGTATGGCACTAGATTTATACTATATTCTTCTTTGTTTTTTATTTTTAGTTTTCTTAATTTTTTTTATTATTTTTTCTTTAATAATTTTTTTCTTTTTTTCTTCTTTCCTTCTTAGGTGACCTATGGATACTAGTTGGTGTATCGTAAAACTAGATGAGAGCCTCCCATCGAGGAGGGATCGATGTGCTGGTAAACAGCCTGACATCGATGTCTCGTCAACAAGGAGCACCCATCCATTTACTCTACAGGAACTCAAATATTTCAACTTGGGGAAAATCTTGTATTCTGTTGATGATATATAGATGATGTTCTATTTAGTTGGCAAGTTGGCATCTGAAGAGGACCTAGACAGTGTTTTTAAAGAAATATTCTATTAGTTTATAAATTTATATTTGTAATTGGATTGGAAATTGCCTTCACGATCGTATCCAAAGAGTTGTGGTCAATGATTCATACTATGAATGGTCCCCGGTTATAAGTAGTGTACCCCAAGGATCTGTGCTGGGTCTGCTATTATTTAACTTATTCATTAATGACATAGAGGATGGGATTAATAGTGCTGTTTCTATTTTTGCAGATGACACCAAACTTTGTAATATGGTCCAGTCTATGGCAGATGTTAATAAGTTACAAGCTGACTTGGACAAACTTACTATTTGGGCCTCCACTTGGCAAATGAGGTTCAATATTGACAAATGTAAAGTTATGCACCTGGGGGATAATAATTTGCATGCAGCATATATCCTAGGGGGAATAAAACTGGGAGAGTCACTGGTTGAGAAGGATCTGGGTGTATTAGTAGATCATAGATTAAATAACAGCATGCAATGCCAGTCAGCTGCCTCTAAGGCCAACAGAATTTTGTCTTGTATTAAAAGAGGTATGGAATCGCAGAACAGGGATGTAATATTGCCACAATGGCCTCAACTGGAATACGTAGATCAGTCCCGGGCACCAGTCCATAAAAGTGATGCCCTGGAGTTAGAAAAAGTACAGAGGAGAGGAACTAAACTCATATAGGGCCTGGAAGATCCTAGCTATGAGTAAAGATCAAACTAACGGAATTCGTTTAGCCTTGAAAAAAAGACCGCTAAGGAGGGACATGATTAACCTGTACAAATATATAAACAGACCATGCAAAAAATATCAAGGGAAGATATTCTATGTTAAACCCCCTCAAAAAACAAGGGGCCACTCCCTACGCCTGGAGAAAAAAAGATTCAGTAAGATCTGTGAATCTCTGAAATAGCCTGCCGCAGGAGCTGATCACAGCAAATACAAGAGATGGCTTAAAAAAAGGTTTAGATGACTTTTTCATTCAAAATAACATTGAGGTTTATGACAATGTATAGAAATCTTGTTCTACACACCCTTTCCCTTTGGCCCAACCCCTTTTTAAAAGGAAGATGGACATTGATCCAGGGATCGATATAGCAGGATTGCAGGTTGGACTAGGTGGACTTTTGTCTTTTTTCCAACTTTAACAACTATGTAACTATGTGTTGGTACTATTCTGGGGTACATATGATTTTTGATTGCTTGATATTATGTTTCTTGTGAGGCAAGGTAATAAAAAAATGGCTGTTCTGGCAGTGTTTTTTGTTTTTTTATGGCATTAACAGAATAGATCAAGTGTTATTTTTAAAGACCAGGTTGTTATGGACGTGACAATGCCAAATATGTCTATTTTTTTTTTTTATTCAGTTTTACATAATAAAGCATGTTTGAAAAAATAAAATAATGTTTTTGTTTCTCCATTTTCTGAAAGGAATTTTTTGTAATTTTTCTGCCGATCATCTTGTTTAGGTGCTCGTTTTTGTGGAAAGAGTTGCCATTTTTACTGGTAATGTCCCATTTTTGGGTACATCAAATTTTTTGATCGTTCAATATTACGACCGAAAAATGGCTGTTTTGGCACAGTTTTTATTTTAATTTTATTACGGCGTTCACCTGAGGGGGTAGATCATGTAATATTTCTATAGTGTTGGTTGTTACAGATGTAGGGATACCTAATATATCTAATTTTTATTTTCTTTATGTATTTCAGTTTTACACAATAAAAAGCATTTTTGAAAAAAAAATCATGTTTTTGTGTTTTACAATTTCTGAAAGCCAATTTTTTTAAAATTTTCTGCTCTTTTTTGCAGGGAGAATTGACATTTTTATTGGTACCGTTTTTGGGTACATAAGATTTTGATTGTTCTATATTACACTTTTTAGGTGCAAGGTGACCAAAAAAAATGTCTGTTTTGGCAGTTATTATTATTATTATTTTTTTTTACAATGTCCCCCCTAAGGGGGGTTGGTCATGTGATATGTTTATACAGCCGCTTTATATGGGCGCGGTGATATGTAATATGTCTATTCTTTCATTCACTTTCCTTATTAAAAATCACCTGATGAAGGGAAAGGAGCACTTTTTTTTTATAGAAACTTTTATTTTTTTATTTTTATAGAGCATTATCTTTCTTTTTTTTTTTTTTCACTTTTTATTTTTGTCCCAGTACAGGAATTTCAATATTTCAGGGTCTGATCCCTGTTTCATTGTAGTACAATACATGCTGTATTGTACTACATTGATCATCAGTGTAATACATTGTCAGTGTGCAGACCCCGAGGCCTTTGAGAGGCCTGGGGTTGCTATGGCAGCCATTGGCCCCCTGTCACTGCAGCGCAGGAGGATGATGGAACGGCAGAGGGAGCCCCCTCACTCTGCGACCCTGTTATATGCCGCGGTCAGTGTTGATTGCGGCATATAATAGTTTAATCTGCCGAAATCTGCATTTACAGCAATGCCGGCAGATACAGCAGGGGCCCAGCTTTCAGTCACAGCCGAGCCCCAGCATTGATTGGGTGCGCACAACTCTGGTGACCTCCTGATGATCATGACGTACTAGTACGTAAATTTGCGGAAAGCCACTTCCCGCTGTGGCGTAGTGGTGCTTCACATGTCGCCAAGGGGTTAAAGACAGGCTAGTACAATCAGATATAGGCCCAGGATGTGCCCAGTGTGCCAAAGTCACTAAAGCCTCATTCACACGTCCGTGCTCAAATCCGTGAGCAGGTGGTCAGTGATGCATCCGTAAAGGATCTGTGTTGGGTCCGTGTGTCCGTTTTTTGCTGTCCACGTTGCATCCATTTTCACTGACACGGAACAATATTTTCAAAGCATCTCTTTCTAATGATCCGTGAAACATGGATACAACACGGATGCCATCCGTGTTGCATCCGTGGTTTTTACGGACCCATAGACTATAATGGACGTGATGGATCCATGAACACGGACAAAATAGAGCATGCATCCGTGCTAAAAACACTGAACCACGGACCTTGCTAAAACAATCATGTCTGAATACACACATTAAAATGCATGGGGACGTGTGCTGTCCGTGGAGGACACGTACAGCACACGTCCGTGAAACACTGACGTTAAATGAGGCTTAAGGGTCTAATAATCACACATCCCACTATGGGAATAAAATTCATCATAGGATGACATTTCTCATGTTTGAGAAATTATGTTTATTTAATCAAATAACAATAAAGGACAGAATATCACAATATAAATCGAATATTTAAACTTAAGAGTTCTCGTGAGGAAGTACTCTGTGAGAGAGACTGCTTTCACATCTGCATCGGAGAAAATAGCAGAGAGAAAAGTCTTGCACACAGGACTTCTTTCTCCCCTAAAATAATGGGGCACATTTATTAAGACTGGCGTTTTAGACGTCGGTCTTAATAAAGCCCCATAGCTGGTGGAGGATCCGCCGAAGTTATGAAGAGGCGCAGGCCTCTCCATAACTTTGGCGCATCCAACGCCAGTTTTAAATATAAGACAGCTTTGCTGTCTTACATTTAGACCATTTTTTTACATCTAAAATAGGTGTAGAAAATGGTAAATAATATGGACCTGCCGGCCTGTCCCCTTCCCCGCCAACAGCTTTTGACCTGGCGTTAGCGGCGCGAAGTCGCAGTTGAAGTCACCTGCGCCTGAAATATGCCTAATTTAGGCATATTTCAGTTTAGTAAATGACCCCCTTAATCCCTAATTTACAATATTATACTATAATACAGCCTCTAACTACAACACGCTTAGCTAATAATATGCAATATAATCTGCATTCCTGATCATCATCATTATGGGCTGCAGTATACCAGCTAATTTATATAATATTTCATTCTAGGAAGTACTGCATTGTAATTCCATCATGGTAATATGCCACACATAGGAGTGAGCAACAGAGGTCATCAGTGCTCTGCTGAATACAGTACACTTGCCCTTTACAAAGATGGCGCACACACCATCTAGCAATCTAGTGCACATGCTCCATGCTCGTCCATACAGACAAGCATCTTTCCTCCCCATTACAGCACTAGTCTTAGGAAGAAGCCTTTGCTATCCAGTGGGCTATCCCAGGCAGCAGCGTTACCCACGTCTGGAGCCTGCACACGGTAGTTATTCCTGGCCACAGGACGTGTGAAAGCAGCCCTGAGGTAACCATGTGAGCCTGTCCTGTCTGCCTCCATATGTAATAGAATCCACTGGGCACATGACGTGCAGCCTTTTAACCTGCTCCTACATAACTTTCTCCAGACTGTGTACAGGAGTCAGCAACCTCCAGAACTTCAGCTGTGGTGAAACTACAACTCCCAGCATGCCCCATTCACTTCTGTGGGAGTTCCGAGAAGAGTAAAGCAAGTGTGCATGCTGGGAGTGGTAGTCTCACCACAACCTGTATCTAACATACTTAAAATTCCTGAATAGATATGCTCAGCTAAGACTATACCCATTGTCTGTATAGGTTACCCAGCTCTGCTTTACACTTTACTGCAGAAATTCTAGCTATTTAACATGCAGCAGAGCTATAATAAGGGCGCCGGCTGCTGAATTTGTTGCTGAAAATCCGTTCACCTGAGTTATGCCTCATTCACACGGCAGTGTTCTGTCAGTGATTTCCATCAGTGATTTTTGATCCAAAACCAGGTGCGGCTCTTAACACAGAACAGGTGCAGATCTTTCCTAATATCTTATGTCTGTGTCGGCTCCAATCCTGGTTTTGGCTCACAAATCACTGATGGAAATCACTGACAGAACACTGCCGTGTGAATGAGGCATTAGGCTTGCAGAAATCAAAGACAAATGAAGGGAACGGTGTGAGTGCACCGTCTGTGTCCTGAGATTACTTCACTTTCTTCGCCACCCTTCACTGGAGTCAGATTGCAACAAAGTCCAGAATCAGATCAACAGGCAACCGCTGCCACTCCTCAAAACTGGCGCCATTTTATTTTTCACAAATAAGCCCTATTTTGAGACTTTTTGTAGACAGAATTTGTGGGGTGCAGGGATGATAACTCCCCCCATTGTGTTTAGAGGGTTCTAGTTATATTTGGATAAATGTGTAAATACAGAAGTGTATTCACAGCTCTGCTATAACTAAACCTTAGAGCGTACAGCAGGGATGCTCAGCCTGCGGCACTCCAACTCCCAGCATGCCCTTATAGCTGTAGGCTGTCCAGGCATACTGGAAGTTGTAGTTTTGCACCAGTTGGAGGGCCGCAGGTTGGGTCCCTGCTGTAGAGGGATGTGTGGGATGATAAACTATGCTATAAACAGTGGAAGAGGAAAAAGGCCCTAAAACCAAGAGGACCCGTTATCTGTACCCACACATAGAACATATTACATTAGCTATTCTATATAAAAATGACATATGTACATATACACCCACTGTAAACACATAATATGCGATTTCACACACATACACTAAACAGATAAACCCCAATACAACAGCACATCATCATTTCTTGACTCCCCCCACACATAAGATCACGGTGACATCATCACAGGTCTGTTTTGCATCTCACTAGACACATTTGGGGGGTGGCTAGGAGTTTTCTTAACCCTTAGAGGTCCTTCTGATTTTCCGGTTTTGTGTTTTCATTTTTTAACTCCCCACATTCCCAGAGCCATAACTTTTTTAAGTTTTCCGTTCATGTAGCCTTATGAAGGCTTGTTTTTTTGCGGGACACGTTGTACTTTCTAATGGCGCCATTTAATATTGCAAATTATGTAGTGGGGAGCAGGAAAAATTCCAAATGGGATGGAATCAGGGTTGCCAACCAGATTTTATTTTCTTTTTTTCTGGACAATTTATCCCAAAATCACAGACAGCCAATATTTTTCACCGACAGTTTGGAAAGCCATAATGAATAGCTCAATATACTGATAAGAACTCATTACCAGCCTTTAAGATACATCGGCCCATAAGACGCAACTGGGTTTTTGGGGAGGAAAATAAGAAAAACATTTTTTTAACCAAAAGGTGTGCTTTTGGTGGGTTTTGAACTAATGGTGGTCTGTGGATGGCACTATTATGGGGGATCTGTGGATGACACACTGTTATGGGGGGGGATCTGTGAAGGACACTGTTATGGGGGATCTGGGGATGGCGCTGTTATGGGGGATCTGTGGATGACGCATTGTTATGGGGGTATCTGTGGATGGCACTGTTATGGGGGGATCTGTGGATGACGCATTGTTATGGGGGATCTGTGGATGACGCATTGTTATGGGGGGATCTGTGACGGACACTGTTATGGGGGGATCTGTGGATGGCACTGTTATGGGGGGATCTGTGGATGGCACTGTTATGGGGGGATCTGTGGATGGCACTGTTATGGGGGATCTGTGGATGGCACTGTTATGGGGGGATCTGTGGATGGCACTGTTATGGGGGGATCTGTGGATGGCACTGTTATGGAGGGGATCTGTGGATGACGCTGTTATGAGGGATCTGTGCATGATGCACTGTTATGGGGGATCTGTGGATGGCACTGTTATGGAGGGGATCTGTGGATGACGCTGTTATGAGGGATCTGTGCATGATGCACTGTTATGGGGGGATCTGTGGATGACACTGTTATGAGGGATCTGTGGATCGCACTGTTATGGATGATCTGTGGATGGCACTGTTATATATGTGTCATCCACAACCCCCCCTCCACCCCATAACAGTGCCATCCACAGACCCCCCCCCCATCCCATAATAGTGCCATCCACAGATGTCCCCCATAACAATGCCATCCACAGATGTCCCCATAAAAGTGTCATCCACAGATTCCCCCACCGCTCATAGTGCCGCACTATAGGTATATAATCTTCTAATTCAATTCAAGTTGATTAAAGATGCCCCCTCACTTGTAATATTACTCATTGACAGCTGCTGTAGAACGCAGGCAGGCCGGGCGGACGGCAGTGTGACTCCCTGACATCACTTGCCTGCGCCGCCTGCTTCATTCATAAAGTAGGTGTCGCAGGCACGTGACATCAGTGAGTTACGCTGCCGCCCGCCCGGCCTGCCTGCGTTCTACTGCAGCTGTTAGTGAGTAATATTACAAGTGAGGGGGCATCTTTAATCAACTTGAATTGAATTAGAACTTTTATATTCCTATAGTGCAGCACTATGAGAGGTGGGGCCGGAGTACAGTGACTACACCGGCCCCACCACAATTGCCGGCCTCCAGCTCCTCCTCACAGTCCCTCCCCGCTCATACATCGCAGACTGCGATGTAAAATGTCAGCATTCGCCCCCATAAGACGCAAAGGCATTTCCCCCCCAATTTTTTTGGGAAAAAAGTGTGTCTTATGGGGCAAAAAATACGGTAATTACCACTAAAATAATCTAGTCAAGTATCACTAGCCTAAAAAAAAATCACGGACTTGTCTATTTTTTTTCACAGACACAGGAAAAAAGTCACCTTTTTTTACGGACTGTCCAGATATTTCTGGATGATTGTCAACCCGGGGTGGAATTGGAAAACAATATGCAATTCTTTCAGTTTTATAACTGTAACTTAGTCCAAGAACTTACAGTAGAGGCCTGCATTATATTCAGAAGTAGGTGGAAGGTGTGTTCTAACTTCTGCAGCTGCTGATCTTCATTGTGTAGAATGCATGTGTTCTGCTGCACAAGACTCCACCATCCGTTTACATCTGTATATGACAAATTTCTGCTGATCTTCCTTTTGGATTCATGGGGTGTTCTGCAGTCTCCTGCAACCAGTCCCCCGTGCATCGAACCCCAGAACAGACCCCAAAATAAATTCAAATCCCAGTTCAGAACTTGGAATTAACAGGGTTGTTCAGCCATGTCATTTTCTTTCAACCCGTTAAGGGCTGGATTTATTTTTAATTTAGCATTTTTGTTCTTTTCTTTCCACCTTCCAAAACCCACACATTTTTTTACAGTTTTTTTTTTTATTGAAGATTTTTCAACAATTAATAAAGTTGGTTACAAATAAACCAATGTTGTAAAGACTCCCAGATTTGCTTCAGTTATGTGTCAGAAAGTGTAGAGCATAAGTCTGCCTCCCATTTGGAGACATAGGATAGTTGTGTTCTATGAGATTTATGGTTATAGGGGTTGGGGTTGTCTCCTCATGGACAATGGGGGGCATATCGCTAGGATATGCCCCCATTGTCTTATAGGTGCGGGTCCCACCGCTGGGACCTGCACCTATATCGAGAATGGGGCCTCGCAAGTGAAGGAGGGCGCACTGCGCATGCTCAGCCGCCCTCCATTCATTTTCTATGGGGCTGCCGAAAATAGCCGAGCACTGGCTCGGCTATTTTCCCTCGGCCCCATAGAAATAAATGGGAGCAGGGGCCGCGCATGAGTGGTACACTCCCTTCACTTCTATGTGGAGCCGGCTTGGTGGTGGCCGGACTGGAATCCTCCAGCCACCAACTTGCGGGGCTCCGTTCTCGATATAGGTGTGGGACCCGCACCTATAAGACACTGGGGGCATATCCCAGCGATATGCCCCCATTGTCCATGATGAGACAACTCCTTTAAGGTCCGCATAAATAGTGGAGAGAAGGCCTCTAGCATGGAGACAATAAGGACTGTATTACATTAAAAGATTTTGCAGGCGATTGTCATGAGGTTAGTATTCATTCCTGGCAGTCCCCTGCTTGTTAATAGAGGAAACCGCTGCTCTTACATACTCTAATGCCATCGCTCATCCCTATACTGACTTGTTTGCCGGCAGCAGATCGTGATTAGACAGCACATCTGCCGCCAACAAATGATGATTACTTTAAAATCTGGATTGCCCAATGAACGTGTGTTTGTACATTCATTGGATAATTGGCGGCAGTATTACACTGCCATATCATCTCTATTGGACGAATGCTCATTAGCAATGATCTGGTCGAAATCTCAAAGGGGGTCAGTGATAAGGGGGTAGTTGTATTTTTCAGGAGCAAATTGATAAAGTGTTTCAACTGAAGATAGCGGAAGGTTTCAGTGGACAGTAGCTCGTGTTTACTCTACAAGGAGGAAAATGTAATAATGCCGCTCTGGGAAAGCAAGTGGTAGATCCTAGTGAGTCTTTTAATAGTCCAGAGCATAAATGAACTTGGAGAGTCTTTCCCTAGGGTATATACAAGTATAGCGTCCGCATTCACTTCTACGGGACAGCGCTGCCTGTTCAAGTGAATAGTACAGAACCATCCCATAGAAGTGAATGGGGACACCATACTTGTAATTACACCTGCTCACCACTGCAATTGCTGTAGCGACCAGGTAAACAGAGCAGAGAAGGCAGCACTGCTTTCTCTTTAACTCCTTCGCAATGACGCTGGAGCGATGGGCAAACATGGCACCCCCTTGCACGTGCAGTGGTCGTCATGGCCAGCGGGTCTCTGCTGTTTCAAATGTCTATCGCGGTAATTAAAGCCTTTAGATGCTGTGATCAAGTGAGATCATGCCATCTAAATGGTGAAAAACATGGAAGCTCGTACTTCCGGACTTCTTACTGGCATCCTCTGACATTAGGATGTCTGTAATTGATTTTAATGTGCTAGGTCTCGCTGAAGAGACCTAGTCATTTAAGCTGCAATTGTTCCCTGGATGAAACCGCGCCCTTTCCCCTCACCCACGACGGCACCCTGTGCGACTCAGGATCTCCCATTGGACAGGAAACCTGAGAAGATAAAAGTGGACACACCTCCTCCAAGCACCAGTTCAGGTTTCCTGTCCTCCGGGATGGGAGATCCTGAGAAGCAGCAACAGGACATACCGTCAAGTACCAAGCGCTGGTGAAGGTCTGTGGCTGGGGCCGTGGGAAGGCCTATCCCGGGGGAGCGGCGTTTTCTGTGGCCGTGCCGGAAGCCGCTCCTCGCAAGTCTGCCTGCGCGTGCACTCCTTTCCGATCCTGCGGGGAGCCGCTGTGGCCGTGTCCAGGCGGCTCTCCATGCCGGCGTTCCAGGGGACAGCCTCCGCCAGTAGCTAGAATGGCGCCCGCGCTCCTGAAAACTTGTGCGCATGCGCGGGCGTCATGGGCGTGATGCCGGAAGGGGAGGGGCCTCTCTGGGACGCGCAGGACACCGGAAAGGACGCCATAAGCGCGTCTCTGTTTTAAAATATAAATATGGCAGCAGGTGCAGGCAGCCAGCGGAGCACCCATCTACTACAGTGGTGCCACAGTAGGAGACCCAGTCCATGGAGATGTCGGAACCTACTGAGGGACGCGCTGATCCCCCGGATCCTGTGAGGCCCACAAGTCCGGTATTGGCCTAAGGAGGGGAAGGGAAAAAGATTCAGCTGTGGTGAGACTGTTCCTTTTTCTTACTAATGGGGTATATTTCTGTGATTGTTTTTAGACCTCAAAGCCACCCAAAAAGTCTGCCAGTAAAACCAGACATAGAGAATGTCCAGGATGCAAAGCCCCCCTTCCGGTTTCTTACCAAAAACCAATATGTGCCACCTGCATTGATAATCTTGTGGCAGAAAAATTGCACAGTTTGTCTAAATCTATGAAGTCCTTAATAAGGTCAGAAGTTAAAGCTTCCTTTAAAACGCTTAATAAAAGCCGAAACAGGTCCCCGGACAGGTCTACAGTATATGACAGCATTGATATAGATTCTTCTGAGGATGAGGACAGATAATCCGGCCAGTTAAAATCTTCTAGCAGTGAATCCTCGGATGACGATTATACAGGAAGAGCTTTTTTTCCTCCAGAAGATATACAGCCATTACTGAAGGCGGTAAGAGCCACCATACAGCTGGAGGATATCAAACAGACAAAATCAGTAGCGGATCAAGCCTTCCAGGCTTTAGGGCCTAAAAGGCATAGAGTGTTTTCTATGCACGAAAATATGCAGGCAATAGTTAAAAGGGAGTGGAAAAATCCAGACAGGAAATTCTTTTTGCCCGCTTCCGTTAAAAGAAAATACCCGTTTGACGATCAGGTGTATCCTCTTGTTGGGATAAGGCCCCTATGGTAGACGCCCCGGTGGCAAAAATGGCTAAAAAATCAGCTCTCCCCTTCGATGACCTGGGGTGTTTATCGGATCCTTTGGATAAAAAAGCCGACGTTTATCTAAAAAGAGCCTGGGAAACTTCCGCTGCCTCTCTCAGACCAGCGATGGCTTCCACATGGGTCTCCCGTTCACTCCGCTTATGGATTGACCAATTAGAGACACACCTAAAAGAAAAGAAACCACGAGAGGAAATCCTAGCATCCCTTCCCACTTTTGCCAAAGCCGCTGATTTTTTAACAGATGCTTCCACGGATGTAATACGGTTTTCGGCAAAGTCTTCAGCTATGTCTAACGCTGCCAGAAGAGCCATTTGGCTTAAGTCCTGGAAAGGGGACCAAGGGTCGAAAGCCAGATTATGTGCTCTTCCCTGTGAGGGAGATAGACTATTTGGATCCTCACTAGATGACATCTTAGAGAAGGCTTCTGATAAAAAAAGGGGGTTTCCTGTTCCCCAGAGGAATCCCTTTTTTCGCAAACCTCAGCAAGGGTTTAGGAGACAGAGAACCAGACCATATGACAGAAAAGAAAGGGAAAGATTTCAAAGGAAATCTTCCGGTTTTCTTTTCAAGTCTCAAGACAACAAACCTAAAGATAAACAATGACGCCGTCCTCCGGGTTGGAGGAAGACTGTCCCTTTTCCTCCCAGCCTGGTCAGGAATAACCCAAAACAAATGGGTTCTGGGGGGGATAGCAGAGGGATTCAGGCTGGAATTCCTCTCCTATCCAAGGGATTTCTTCACTCAGACACCTATTCCGCTAGAACCTCAAAGGGGTGTGATTCTGGAAGCAGAAGTCCTATTGTTAATAGAGAAGGGAGTAATATGCCAAGTTCCAAAAGAGGAGGAAAGGAAGGGTTTTTACTCCCCCCTTTTTCTAGTGAAAAAACCCAATGGAACATTTCGGATGATTCTAAATCTAAAACAGTTAAACAAATTTCTGAAATACAAAAAATTCCGGATGGAAACAATCAAAACAACCTTGAATCTGTTGTCCAAGGGCTGCTGGATGGCAAGCATAGACTTAGAAGATGCATACTATCACGTCCCTATACATCCAGCCTCCCAAAAATATTTAAGAACGGCTGTTCAGATAAAAGGCCAGATTCGTCATTTCCAGTACAGGGCCTTACTCTTTGGGGTGGCACAAGCCCCAAGAGTCTTTACAAAGGTGGTGGCGGAAATGGTGGCCTACCTAAGATTGTTCAGGATAGTTCTCGTTCCCTATCTGGACGATTTTCTGTTCATAGCACAGACAGAGGAACAGTTGAAGATAGATTTAACTCTGGCTTGTTCCCTTCTGAAAAATTTAGGCTGGAAGATGAATCATCAGAAATCTTGCCTCATTCCTTCTCAGAGATGCACCTTCTTGGGGATGCAACTAGACTCCTTAAACCAGAAGACTTATCTTCCTCAGAAAAAGGTAGCCACCACGATAGAACATGTCTGGTCCCTCTTCCGCAGCTTCAATTGTTCAATCAGGTATGCAATGATGGTTTTGTGGCACCTAACAGCAACCATTCCGGCAGTTCCTTTTGCCCAGATTCATACCAGAGTCCTACAATCAGATATTTTAATGAATTGGAATGGCCTTCCAGGGGCATTAGATCGGAAATTCCATCTCTCCTCCAGAACAAGATCCTCTCTCCTTTGGTGGACAGTTCCAAAAAATTTGTCGGCGGGGACTCCTTGGTCGTTTACAGATCCTATGTTGATAACGACAGATGCAATTCCATGGGGCTGGGGGGCCCACTCGAACGGAAATCACTGGCAAGGAAGATGGGACCTAAAGACCAGAGCAGCCACATCAAACTACAAGGAACTAAAGGCGATAGAAAGAGTCCTAAGAATAGCCTGTCTGGAGGTTGTAGACAAAAAACTGACGTTTTATTCCGACAATACAACAACCGTGGCATATATAAATCATCAGGGAGGAACACGGTCAGCGTCCCTAAACTCCTTATACCAAGAGATCTTCGGGATGGCGGAGGAAAGAAGGCTGACCCTCTCTGCGGTCCATCTGAGGGGCAAGGAAAACTTCTTGGCCGACTTCCTGAGCAGAGTAAAACTCAGGCAGACAGAGTGGAGTCTGGACAAGGACACCTTCTCCCAGATTGTAATAAAATTCGGAGAACCAACTATAGATCTCTTTGCCTCTCGGGAGAACAAAAAAACAGAAAGGTTCTGCTCTTTGAGCCGGGCGGACAACCCAACGGCTGTAGACAGTCTGGCCCAGAAATGGGGGCGAGAGATCGGATACGCCTTCCCACCTATTTCTCTCCTACCACAAGTCCTGAGGAAAATTCAGAAAGACAAGGCCTTAGTTATTCTAGTAGCCCCATACTGGCCAAAGAGGGTATGGTTCTCGACCCTGCTGAATCTAGCAATAGAACCCCCTTGGAAGATTCCGCCAAAGGAAAATCTGCTTTCTCAGGGACCAGTACTACATCCCAATCCACAGATTCTTCAACTGGCCGTGTGGAAATTGAGAGGGACATGTGGTTAAAAAGGGGTCTTTCTGATAAGGTAGTCTCCACAATCTTAAAGAGGACCTTTCACTGGTCCACAGTTTATCAGTTAATGGTATGTACATTGAGAGCGGCACCCAGGGATGTCCCTGCACTTACTTGTATCCTGGGTGCCGCTCGTTCATCCTCTGCAGCCTGGCAGGCGCTTGCTGCTGGGTTTGCCTGGGCGACTTCTGCCTCTGGGCTTCTTCTCCCAGGCTGAGCGCTGAACCGCAGCGCTCAGCTCATATTCAGGATATGAGCTGAGCGCTGCGATTGGCCAGCGCTCCAGCCCTGGGAGAAGAAGACACCCAGGGCAGAAGAAGAAGTCTCCGCCCCAGGCAAAATTACAGCAGCAGGAGCGCCGGTACCGGGGGCTACAGAGGACAAACGGAGCGGCACCCAGGGATACAAGTAAGTGCAGGGACATCCCTGGGTGCCCTTATCTGAGGTTCCGTTAGATGTACTATCCATCAAGATGGCCTTCCTCCTAGCTATCACTTCAGCCCGTAGAATTTCAGAGATTCAGTCTTTCTCGGCATTTCCACCTTATACGCTTATTCAAGATAGTCAAGTAGTCATTAGGCCTCTCCCTTCCTTCCTTCCCAAGGTGGTTTCGGATTTCCACAGAAGCCAAGACATCGTTCTTCCTTCCTTTTTTCCGGTTCCTTCTTCCAGTTCCGAAGAAAGGCTCCATTGCCTCGATGTCAAAAGGTGTTTACTAACTTACCTTGATGTTACGGCTCCTTGGAGGAAAGACGAAAACCTCTTGATCTAATTTTTGGGGAAAAATAAAAGGAAGAAAGCTTCCACGGGGGTCATAGCAAGATGGGTAAAAAAACCCATAGTTAAGTCTTACGTATCTTTGGGCCTTACTCCACCTTCTGGGTTTGGGGCCCACTCTACTAGAGCAGTTTCTACCTCCTGGGCAGAAAGGGCAGATGTTTCTTTAGCTCAGATTTGCAGGACAGCTACCTGGAGTTCTCCTCACACGTTTCTAAAACACTATAGGCTTAAACTCCATTCTGATGCTTCCTTTGGAGAGGGTGTCCTTCAGGCGGCGGGCCCTCCCTAGGTCTACTTATAGTTTAGTCTCGCACAGGGTGCCGTCGTGGGTGAGGGGAAAACAAAATTGCTTACCGGTAATTGTTTTTCTCGAAACCCACGACTGCACCCGATAATTCCCGCCCTATATAAAAATATAAATAAAATAACTAAATATATATATATATATATATATATATATATATATATATATATAAAATAAATAAATAAGATAAGAATATATAATTATGGTGTTTGCATAGATTTCAGATTAGACCAATGAACACTAGGTACACAAAGTAGTTGTCCCGGAGAACAGTTTATTTCTTCCACTGGTGCTTGGAGGAGGTGTGTCCACTTTTATCTTCTCAGGTTTCCTGTCCATTGGGAGATCCTGAGTCGCACAGGGTGCCGTCGTGGGTTTCGAGAAAAACAATTACCGGTAAGCAATTTTGTTTTCTGGTACCAGGAGAGCTAATAATCAGACAATTAACACGACAAAGGCTGAAACATAGCTCTGTTTATTTTTGGCATTACACTCGTATATATAGTGCATGAAAGTTACTTTACAAAAAGAGGAAGTTGCCTTTTTCTCCATTAAGAAACAGACACGAACATAAATGAACTTATTTGGCAGTTACATACAGGCGCAGGCAATGTGCTAAAAATGTCGTTGGTTAAAAAGCAGAGTACATGACATTTTCTAGACTCTTATGAGTTACATCCTCCCTTCCCCCATGTTTTTATATCCTTATCTCAGCTGTCTCTGAGTCCTATGGACGCAGAGACAGCTGATAGTGATGGTGAAGCAGGGAGAACAATTGAAAGGTGGCATGAAGCAGGATGTGCTCAACCCAAAAATGCAGTTGTGCATGCCCGCAGCGGACCACAAGTACCACAATAGACATCCTACACAAGATGGCAATTGTGTGGATGTGATAAATAATATAACAATAACAAATGACAAGACAGGTGCACACTGCGGTCTTACTAAGCCCTCAAACTGATGTTAAAATTGAGAGATTAGTCAACATGTTCTGCTGTGGAGGACATGTCTAAGCCCGAGCACCACACCAAGGTTTCTCAAGTAGCTCGGGACCTAACACTCACCTACCTGTGCCGTATGGGCAATACCAGGGGCCAGTGGGCAAAATTACAGGAATGTATAGGCCGACTCGCAGCAGACTCCCCAGTTACCTCCAGCATGTAGCCATGCCTGCAATGGGAGGAGGGAGATGGCTGTTAGCCCCACCCAAGACTGGCGTGGTGCTCGGGCTTAGACATGTCCTCCACAGCAGGACATGTTGACTAATCTCTCAATTTTAACATCAGTTTGAGGGCTTAGTAAGACCGCAGTGTGCACCTGTCTTGTCATTTGTTATTGCTTGCCTTTCCACCATTCACACAACCAGCGATCCCCAGCAGTAGCGCAATGTAGTGTCAGATATCACGCTGCTGGTCTGTATAGCAGGACGAGGGGGGCGGCTGGCAATCAGCTGTGAGCTTGTCCTCCTTCACAGCAGCCCGATGTGTAACTGTACACTGCGCTGCTGCTGTAGAGGGATGTGCTGGAGCTGGAATCGTGAAGAACTAGGTGAGTATTTGCAGTTTTTTTTTTAACTTCCTCTTAGAGGACACATGGCTGCAAAAATAGTACATAGGGGGCACATGGCTGCAAAAATAGTACATAGTAGGCACATGGCTGCAAAAATAGTACATAGTGGGCACATGGCTGCAAAAATAGTACATAGGGGGCACATGGCTGCAAAAATAGTACATAGTGGGCACATGGCTGCAAAAATAGTACATAGTGGGCACATGGCTGCAAAAATAGTACATAGTGGGCACATGGCTGCAAAAATAGTATATAGGGGGCACGTGGCTGCAAAAATAGTAGATAGGGGGCACATGGCTGCATAACTAACACATAGGGGGAACATGGCTGCATAACTAGTATATAGTGGGCATTGGCTGTTTCCATCCTGAGAGAAGGCAGCGCAGTATTGTTTACTAATGTTTGTTGTTTTTCCATTCCATCCACCATGATAGCCACAAGTGAGAGATGACCCTTGACCTCTGTAGGGGCAGGAATACACAGAGAGAGCTTAAAACGCCCCCACCCCTACGGGGTCAGTGTACAGAGAGGCCTCCCTATGGGGAGGTGAAGAGTTTTTCTTTTTACCTTTATTTCCCGCTGCCTTCCCGCAGCAGGGGCTAAGGCTAGGCAGCGGGGGCAACATGGACGCTCGCTCTGGCCTCTGCTGGGACCTGCGCTCCTTCAGCAAGTACCACGGTCCTCCTTCCACGTCATGTAGGAAGCAGACCACTGATGTCGGGACCACGTGGGACGCGTGTACTGCTATGGTGCTGCGCTATCCCATTCCTTATGGCCGACGTGAGGGGGCGGAGATACAGCACACCATACTAGTGTGCATAATGATCATATCAGATGCCAGCTAGACTTCAAAGAGACGGACAGCGGACTCATGCAGCTCTGAAGAAGCATCTCCGCTACCATGTCGGTGTCTGTAGCTCCCGCATCCTGTCAGGAGGGCCCTTACCCCTTTCCGGCTGCACCCTCTGTGAGTTTCCCTGTGGGGAGTTGGAATCTTATACCTCTATGTTGCTATGTGGTACCTAGATCCAATAGCTGATATTTGGTTGCTCTTTCTCTGTCCGATAGGGAGCAAAGGATTCCAAATCTAAAAGCAGGTCTCTAAAGTGTGCTACATGTGCCAAGAGACTTCCTGAAAGAAGTTATGCAAAGTCTGCATCTCTGACGATTTAAAGGAGGAGCAACCATCTATCTTTTCTGAAATGAAATCATTAATTCAGGAGGAAATCAAAACCTCCCTGGCCTCCCTGAGAGCCCCTAGTCCCCCTATTCCACCACAAAAGACGCCTAGATTATCCGTTCAATCCTCCTCTGATCCAGAGGACTTGAGGAGGATGCCTTCACCTTTAGACGGGATTTCGAGGAAGACCTTATCTCTGAGGGAGAGATTGTTGTAGATGAGAAAAAGGATTTCTTTTCCTCGGAGGAGATGGAGGAAATACTTAGGGGCATTAGATCTACCATGGGTATCGATGATGTCCCTAAGCCCCGTACAGTCTAAGACAAAATGTTTGGTGGTTTCCCCAGTCGTCTCCATGACAGCACAACCAGAGACTGACTTCCTCTGATAGGACAGGAAAACACACAGAGAGGTTAAAAACCCCACCCCTTCCCCTCATCGCCAGTGTGTTTTTTCCTTATTTTACCTCGTTCATCTTCACTACAGACCGGAGGTTGGTTCCGAAGGCTTGGCTCTCCCTCCTCCTGTAAAGGTCTGTGCCAGGGCCCCTGTCGATGTGGTGGCCCAGGCGAAGTTCCCTCTTGCTGCAGTCCAGAAGGGCTATATGCAGAGTGGATGGCCGGCTGGAGTGACGCTAGGATGCCATTCCCTCCAGCCGTGGGGTGCTGGCGTCAGACGCAGAGGGGGCATGGCTCTGCGTCTTGACGTCATGCAGGCGCTTGTTCCGGTGCATGCCCAGTGGAATAATAAGGGCAAAGGCCGGCTGAAGAGGGCGCCCAGCGTTTTACCCCTGCTTGTGCCTCTGGCGATCTTGGTGGATGGGACCTGCTGAATTTGAGTGCCCCTACCACACTGGGCTCAGGAGCAGAGCCCCCCACTACCCAGGGTCCAGTGAGTAGCCTGTGTCAGGTACCCTTCATGTACTTTGTGACCGGTAGTGGTGGACCCTTCTCTCCCTTATATACTTCAGGGAGAAAAGGAGTCCTCCTCCTCTACTAAAGTTAAGTCCAGGAAGTGCGGCATGTGTTCAGACAGTCTGCCTTCTTCTGGGTCTATACCGCTGTACCGCATTAGTAACCAAGTCTGAGTCCACTAGCCTGCTGGATATAATCAGGTCTATGGTTAGGGAGGAGGTTTAAAGGGCTTCTGTCACCCCCCTTAACCCATTTTTCACTAGCTGACATTAGCTATTTGCTAATGTCAGCTGAGTCGAAATATATATTTATTACCTTGTCCGAAGTTGTAAATTACGTTAAAAAGCCACTTTCATATTATGCAAATGATCTTCGCTACCAGCAAGTTGGGCGTTTACTTGCTGGTAGCCGCCGCATCTAGATGAGTTATGCACGCCCCCTTCCTCGTTTGATAGACAGGGCCAGCGCTTTCTCCTCCTCGCACTGGCCCTGTCTGAAGATGAAATCCCGCGCCTGCGCCGTACCGCTCAGTAGTCGGCGCAGGCGCTCTGAGTGAAGGACGCGAGCTTTGCCGCTCCGTCCTCAGTGCGCCTGCGCCGATTACGTCACCGCTACACCCGGAAGGGAAGCGGGTGTAGCGGTGACGTAATCGCCAAGGTCACTGAATGCACGGTTCTTCTGTTTGAGGAGGCTGCGCAATTGATTGACCCTATCAATAGGAAAGTGGACAGCCTCCTAAAAAGTATGGAACGTCACAGCAGCCAAGAGTAGCTGTGTCATGTATGGCTTGTGCCATAAGAGTCTGGATGAAACAATTACTGTATACCTAATAAGAGGTATTTAATAAGACCCTGTGGGGGCAGATCCTGAACAAGCTTTCTCTTACTGAAGATGTCCACTAGCCTCCTAGCAGATGCCTCGGCGGAGTCTGCAAAGCTACAGCCGTCCTATCTAATACAATTAGTAGGTCCTTTGGCTGAAGGGGGTTTGTATGCCACTGCTACCAGTTTTTGTTGCCTGGAAGCTCTTGAAATATTCACGACAAAAAATCCCAAGATCAGTGTTCTTGGGAAACGCTTAGATAGCCCTGAGGGTACTCTCCTCAGAGGTATAAAAATGCAAGAAGGCGTATTTGGGTCAAGGATGACGACCCAATATGTGGCTCTACAACTGTTGCAAAATGACAACTTCCCAAAAAAAAAAGAAAAAGTAAGGGTTTCTTTTCTATCCCAATAGTGGGGATCCTTCTTCTTACTCCTCCAGGCAATGACACCATCCGGGTTAGGGGAGGACTCAGTTCCTTCTTATACACCTGGGAACAAGTCGTTGAAGACCCCTTTATTATAATTGTTATAAAGAGGGTTATGCTATAGTGTTGACATTTTTATTTTGCCTAGAAGCAGTAGAATGCGTTCCCAGCAGGAAAGTAGGAATAGGTCTCTATTACCCTAGGTACACACCTAAGCGTTTTTCAGCGCGTTCCTACGCGCTGAAAAACGCACAACATGTGAAATGCCATGTATCCCTATGGGCATGGTACACATTTGGGCGTTTTACAGCGCGTTTAAACGCGCTGAAAAACGCCTGACTCAAACGCTAGTGCTTGAGCTTCTTTGGGGCGTTTTTTCAAGCGTTTCCACCCATTGGAATGCATAGGAACGCTTCAAGATGAAGATATGCGCGTTTTCTGTTTAAAAAACGCGCATACGAACGCGCGTTTTTCTCATATGACCCAGCATAAAAAGGCCGCTTGGAACCTGTCAATCAAAAAAACGCCTCAAAAACGCGCGTTCCTTAAATGCAAAAACGCCCATGAAAACGCGCGTTTGTCGCCTGAAAAATCGCTCAAAAAAACACCCGCTCCAAAAACGCTTAGGTGTGTTCCGAGCCTTAGAGTTGTTTCGGTACCAAAATTTTGATTCGGTATCGACACCATAAAAAAGTATTGCGATATTCGATACCACGCGAAAAAAATAAAAACGCCTAAAAAATCCACGTGCATTCCACATTTTATGGAACTGCAGCTCATAATACAACAGTCCTATCATACTTTTTGGCGAAATGGCGAATCGTGCATTTTTTCTTTTTCTTTTTTTTTCTTTTACGGCGTTCACCGCATAAAAGTGGATTTTTTAATAGTTTGGATTTTTGAGATGCGGCGATATGTAATATTTTATTTATTTATTGTTTATATTATTTATATGTAAAATTGGGAAAGGGGGTGATTTATACTTAATATTTTGGTGTACTTTTTTTTCTTTTACAGTTTATTTATTAACTTAGGGGCTAGAACCTGGGATCTTTTCATCCTATTCACCCTGATACAGCTCTATCAGGGTGTATAGGACCTCACACTCTCCCTGCTGCCCTGTGCACAGTACACACAGCAGCAGGGAGCTGACTATGGCAGCCAGGACTTCAGTAGCGTCCTGTTGCCATGGTAACCGATCGAAGCCCCAGCATTACACTGCTGGGGCTCTGATCACTGCCACTGCCACCAATGAGGAGGAGGTGAGGGGACCCTGTGGCCACTGCCACCAATGATTTTATCACTGGGGGGAGGGAAGAAGGAGGGGATGGAGGAGGGCGCACTGGCCACCAATAATGTATTTTAATACTGGGGACAGGAAGGGCACACTGCCCACTAATGTTTTAATACTGGGGACGGGGGGGGCCACACTGGCCACCAATGTTTTAATACTGGGGAGGGGCGGGAGCACTGGCCACCAATGCCTAGTAACGTTTCATATATAAATGCAGGCAGAAGACACATGCTGCCGGCACCTGCCTGTGACAGAGCGCTGCGATCTGCGGCAATTAACCCCTCAGGTGCGGCACCTAAACGGTTAATTGCCTCTGATCGCAGTGCTGGGTCACAGGCAGGTGCCGGCAGCAGGTGTCTTCTGCCTGCATTTATATATGAAACGTTACTAGGCGTTGGTGGCCAGTACTCCCGCCCCCCTCTCCCTCTATTGGTTGCAGCGGCAGCACAGGGGGAGGGAGAGACTACCTCCTTCTCCCTCTGCTGCCGAGGAGAACATGGCCGCGCTGAGGGCGGCGCAGCCACATTCTCTGATACTGGGCTGTGCAGTAGTGCAGCCCTGTATTCATAAAATACTTATCCTGGTATCGAGCTCGATACCAGAGAAAAGTATCAATTGGGTATCGAAACTTCGATACCGAAACAACCCTAGTCTCTTTTCCCTATTATTTTTAGTTGGGGAAACCAAAGGACAAATATAGGACTATAATAAATCTGTAGTCACTGAGTAAGTAGATCACCTACTGCACATTCATGAAAACAGTAAGGTCTGCAGTTAAACTCATCAAGAACGTGGCTATGATGGCCACGATAGACCTCAAGGATGCTTACTGCCACATCCTGATCCATCCAAAATCAGGAAGTATCTATAGTCTGCAGTACAGCTAAAAAAAAAGGATTCATAATAATCAATCCAGCTGCCTTCCTTTCGGAATATCTTCCGCCGCACGCTTTTCTCCAATCTCATGGCAGAAGTAGTGGCCTCCTTAAGCCAGAAGGAATTACTAATAACTCAGTATGTGGATGATCTATTAGTCATAACAGAAAATACAAATTTTCTTCAGTTCCATCTTCAGGTGGTTCTTTCTCATCTTCAGGACCTGGGCTAAATAGTCATTTGGGAAAGTCTAGCATCCTTCCAGACTATCAGGGGGTATTTCTGGCATCCTTCTAGACTCCGTCTTCCAGATATCTTTCCTACCTTTTGCAAGGGTCCAGGATCTGAAGCTCAAAATTCAGCATTCCTGGAAAGTCCCATTTGCTCGATCAGAGAAAGTATGAAGATACTGGGACACCTCTTGTCCTGCATTCCTGCGGTTGCCTGGGCACAATACCACATGAAACCTCTGCAGGACTTACCCTCAGGAGTTGGAACAGGTCACAGTTAACTCTGGACCAGAGGGTCTAAACAGGGAAGTAAGAGTCTTTTCACAGTGGTGGCTCAAAGACAAGAATCTGCAGACGGGGTTTCTGCGATCAGAAAGTAGTTTTCTCACTGTCAATGGGCGCCAGTTCCGGGGCTAAAGCGCCCTTACAGCCACAGGTTCCTACAAGGGAACTTGGTCCGAACCTCAGAGGCTCGTTTATCTCCAAAGTATCTTAAGATAGATATTCTTGTGGTCAGAGGAAACTTAAAGTCGCTTGCAGCAGCGAACCTAAGGAGCTCCCTCAATCTAAGAACAGACTTTCTCAGTCATCAGAGGCTATATCCAGGCGAATGGTTTCTCTCAGATAACTTTTCAGAAGATCCAGATTCATTGGCGCTGTCTGGCTCTGGATCAGTTTGCCTCAAAGAGAAACCACAGGGTGCCTCACTACTTTTCCCTCAACCCAGGGAATCCCTGAGTGGTGGTAGTAACCTTTACTCAAGGGTGTACGTCGGGTCTCGTTTTTGACCTTTCGCCAGTCCCAACTTCCAATAATTCCAAAAGTTCCACAAATTCCAGACCAGAAAATATACCCTGATCCTGGTGGTTCCCTTTGGGCCCAGAAAAGCGCTGGTTCGACCTCCTGAGATCCCTCAGCCGGGAAGATCCAATTCTTCTTTCCTCATCAGAGGACCTTTTAACACAAGGTCCCAACCATCCAAACCTCAGACTTCTCAAGCTTCAACAATCTCCTACGTCTGGATCTTTCTCAGAGGGTTGTGAGTGCCCTAATGTTCAGCAAGAAGCCTGTTACCTCTAAAGCATATCTTAAGTTCGCCTACTGGAGTGGTACATGTTTTAACAGGTCCCAATGTTCCTCTTATTCTGTAGTTTCTCCAGGATAGTTTGGATCAGTGTCTTTTACCAAACACTCCAGGAGTACAGGTGTCTGCCCTGGGTGCCCTCCTTAACACTAGTTGTTATGGGGTCCCCCTGGGTCTCCAGGTTCTTGAAAGCGGCAGACAGGCTGAAGCCTAGAATTAAGAACACGGTAGTTCCATGCATCCCGAATACAGTTATAATTGGTAGTTCCCCGTTTGGGCCTCTAGATTCCTTGTCTATCAAGTGGCTTACTCTCAAGAGTAGCAATATTGGTACCTATATCTTCTCCTAAGAGAATACGTGGGCTTCTGGCCCTGTCCATCCAGGAGCCCTTCCTTAGTATGTTTGGGGTCAAACTACTATTCAAAGTAGACCCTATTTCCTCCCCTAGGTAGTATCTACTTTTTCACAGGTCCCAAAACATTGTCTTTCCTTGTTCTGTGTGATAATTCTAAGAATGAACAGGAAGCTTTCTATTTCTATAATTTACATGTGAGAGGGGCCGTTCTCTGTTTTATTGATGTTACCAGAGAATGGAGGGTAGACAAAATTTCTGTACAGATTTTGGCCCTAATAGAGGCAGGGAAGTGGATAAAAGCTCCAAATCCCATTGGATAAGGAGTGCTATTACAGAAGCATATAGAGCCTCTGGTGAGGAGCCTCCTCTTTTGCTTAGAGCCCATTCAGTACAAGAAGTATCTAACTCCTGGGCCGAAAGGTTGGCCACTTGGAAGAGAGCCTTACCTTTACTAAACGTTATAGGCTTGACGTATTCGCCAATGAGGATATGGCCTTTGGA
Source organism: Bufotes viridis (assembly GCA_033119425.1). Lineage (NCBI taxonomy): Eukaryota > Metazoa > Chordata > Amphibia > Anura > Bufonidae > Bufotes > Bufotes viridis. Next base: position 114,809,135 of record CM065594.1, read on the forward strand.
CGCAAGGTCCTGGGTGCTGTAGTCCCTCCCTAAGTTGTTATCTTTGTTAGTTTCCAAGTTGTGCTGTCATGGAGACGACTGGGGAAATGAGTATTACACTCACCGGTAATCCGGTTTCTTGGAAGTCTCCATGACAGCACATATATCCCGCCCTATTCTATTATTTAGGTTCTACCCTTTATCCTGGTTTTCCGTTAAAATACACTGGCGATGAGGGGAAGGGGTGGGGTTTTTAACCTCTCTTTGTGTTTTCCTGTCCTATCAGAGGAAGTCAGTCTCCGGTTGTGCTGTCATGGAGACTTCCAGGAAACCGGATTACCGATGAGTGTAATACTCATTTACGCACCAAGAGAACTAAGGTATTCCCCATTAATGAGAATGTTAAGGACATGATTCTGGATAAGTGGATTGAACGGAAAAGAGACTGGGGGTATTTCGGGAGTTCAGAAATAGGTTTCGGTTTGAACCTGCGGAATGTAAGATCTTTGATGAAATCCCCAAGATTGACATTCAGGTGGCAAAGGTAGTTAAAAAGACGGCCTTACCATTTCAGGACTCATCACAATTTTGCGATCCGATGGAGCGAAAGCGGACTCCCTCTTAAGAAAAGCTTGGGAAGCTTCTATGATTGGGGTAAAGACCAATATTATAGCCACATCCATTGCCAGGGCAAAGTATTTCTGGTTGTCTGAATTGGAAGAGCATTTAAAAAACAAAACCCCTAGAGAGGATATCATTAATTCTATTCCCTAATTAGAATCTGCCACAGCTTTTTTGGCTGACACCTCAGGTGAAATCGGTAAGGTTTGCCGTCAAAGATGCATCTCTCTTAAATGCTGCCAGAAGAGCTTTGTGGATGAAAGCCTGTCCAGGGGATAAAGCCTCTAAAGCCAAATCATGTTCTATCACCTTCTCGGCTGAATTTGTGTTCAGGCCTGTGTTAGACAAGATATTGGCGAAAGCGGCTGATAAAAAGAAGGGGTTCCCAGAAGAGAAAGAGGCTAAAAAGAGATCCTTCAGGACCTATCCTTCCCAGTCTTCATCTTACAGGGGGAAGGAAAAAACGGAAAAGGAGTCACAGGTAAAAGTTTTATCCTCAATCCTCAAAATAAACAGAGTAACAAACAATGACGCCAGAGCGGGAGGAAGGTTGAAGGGATTTCTAGATCAATGGGAGCTTACTACGTAAAATCCATGGGTTTTAAACATCATAGCCCAGGGATACAAAATAGAATTCTCTTCAACTTCTCCAAAGAAGTTTCTGATCACGACCCACAACCCAAGATCTGGCAGGGGGTACAGAATACTAATCAATTCAGGTGTCATTATAAAAGTTCCAGACCCCAAAAAAGGGAAAGGATTCTACTCAAGACTCTTTTTAGTCAAAAAGCCAGACGGCACATATCGCACGATAATAAATCTAAAGCCTTTAAAAGCCAGATCAATAATGTACAGACGGTATAAGATGGAGTCCGTCTCCTCTACGGTTCCCCTTATCCCAAAAGGTGCCTTTATGACATCTGTGGCGTTCGAATGTCAGCCTTATACAAATCACGCATCTGTGAGGTGACTTGTTGAATCAGACATTCTCCACTTACAGTTTACGATCAGACACCCAGGAGTTAATCAAGTAGTCTTTCAATCCGGAGATTGTATTACAAGATATGCAGGGAATCCAGATGGTAAAAGAATTATGCCACTAATATTCTCCTTGATAAGAACATAAGATACACAGATTCACCTCAGATTTTCCTCAGAATCACCTCAGAATTAGAGCACACAAAACAGCAATGCATGACAGGGTAAACAGGAAGTGGCTAGACTGAACCAACTAGAAGCTGAAACAGAGGGGAGGAAGAGCATACCAATACACAACGCAAGATACTGAAACAGAACAACATCTATAGACTTAAAAGAAGCCTATTATCATATACCGATCCATCAGAGTTCTCAAAGATATCTAAGGTTTGCGTGTAAGAGATCCCAGAGGTTCTCTTCACCACTTTCTGTAAGTGGCTCCTCCTTTCGGCATATCATCGGTCCCAAGGATTTTCACTAAACTAGTAGTAGAAATGATTGCATTCCTTATCTGGCAATATCTTGTAATTGGCGACTCAGGGAAAGAGGCCTCCAGGGTCACAGAGGACTTAATAAACATCCTATCGGACCTGGGCTGGTTAATAAATCAAAAAATCAGTACTCGCCCCATCCACAAAAATAAGGCGTTCTGTTAGATTCTGTATCCCAGAAGACCTCTCTTCCCCAGGATGCCACAGCTTTTTTGGCTGACACCTCAGGTGAAATCGGTAAGGTTTGCCGTCAAAGATGCATCTCCTTAAATGCTGCCAGAAGAGCTTTGTGGATGAAAGCCTGTCCAGGGGATAAAGCCTCTAAAGCCAAATCATGTTCTATCACCTTCTCGGCTGAATTTGTGTTCAGGCCTGTGTTAGACAAGATATTGGCGAAGCGGCTGATAAAAAGAAGGGGTTCCCAGAAGAGAAAGAGGCTAAAAGAGATCCTTCAGGACCTATCCTTCCCAGTCTTCATCTTACAGGGGAAGGAAAAACGGAAAAGGAGTCACAGGTAAAAGTTTTATCCTCAATCCTCAAAATAAACAGAGTAACAAACAATGACGCCAGAGCGGGAGGAAGGTTGAAGGGATTTCTAGATCAATGGGAGCTTACTACGTAAAATCCATGGGTTTTAAACATCATAGCCCAGGGATACATAATAGAATTCTCTTCAACTTCTCCAAAGAAGTTTCTGATCACGACCCACAACCCAAGATCTGGCAGGGGGTACAGAATACTAATCAATTCAGGTGTCATTATAAAAGTTCCAGACCCCAAAAAAGGGAAAGGATTCTACTCAAGACTCTTTTTAGTCAAAAAGCCAGACGGCACATATCGTACGATAATAAATCTAAAGCCTTTAAAAGCCAGATCAATAATGTACAGACGGTATAAGATGGAGTCCGTCTCCTCTACGGTTCCCCTTATCCCAAAAGGTGCCTTTATGACATCTGTGGCGTTTCGGAATGTCAGCCTTATACAAATCACGCATCTGTGAGGTGACTTGTTGAATCAGACATTCTCCACTTACAGTTTACGCATCAGACACCCAGGAGTTAATCAAGTAGTCTTTCAATCCGGAGATTGTATTACAAGATATGCAGGGAATCCAGATGGTAAAAGAATTATGCCACTAATATTCTCCTTGATAAGAACATAAGATACACAGATTCACCTCAGATTTTCCTCAGAATCACCTCAGAATTAGAGCACACAAAACAGCAATGCATGACAGGGTAAACAGGAAGTGGCTAGACTGAACCAACTAGAAGCTGAAACAGAGGGGGGAGGAAGAGCATACCAATACACAACGCAAGATACTGAAACAGAACAACATCTATAGACTTAAAAGAAGCCTATTATCATATACCGATCCATCAGAGTTCTCAAAGATATCTAAGGTTTGCGTGTAAGAGATCCCAGAGGTTCTCTTCACCACTTTCTGTAAGTGGCTCCTCCTTTCGGCATATCATCGGCCCCAAGGATTTTCACTAAACTAGTAGTAGAAATGATTGCATTCCTTATCTGGCAATATCTTGTAATTGGCGACTCAGGGAAAGAGGCCTCCAGGGTCACAGAGGACTTAATAAACATCCTATCGGACCTGGGCTGGTTAATAAATCAAAAAAATCAGTACTCGCCCCATCCACAAAAATAAGGCGTTCTGTTAGATTCTGTATCCCAGAAGACCTCTCTTCCCCAGGACAAAGCAAGATCCCTTATAGAGAAGATAACAGACTTCCAGAAACTCCACAGATGCTCTATTCGGAATGTGATGAGTATTTTGGGTCTCCTAACCTCTTGCATAATTTCAGTCCCATGGAGTCAGGCCCACACCAGGATTATGCAATCATGGATATTAGGGAATTGGGACAGAAAACAATCTTCCCTGGACAAACTAATCAATATTCCACATTCAGTCAAGATAGATCTAAACTGGTGGAGGGAAGAAGAAAATCTACTTCAGGGCATAAGCTGGCTCAAGATTCCAGAGGCCCAGATAGTGACTGATGCCAGCGCCTCAGGTTGGAGAGCGAAGGTGGGAACCCATTATTTCCAGGGGGATTGGTCAGAAATCATAAAAAAACAGATCCTCGAACTACAGAGAACTGTAGGCAGTTATTATGGCCCTTACAAAAGCTCATTATCTTGTAAAAAACAATCATCTGAAGATTTTTTCAGACATCATCACAACGGTAGCATACTTAAAACATCAGGGCGGCACAAGATCCAACCCTTTGGGGACGTATCAAAAAGAATATTCTCTTGCGCAGAGAGAAACGTTTTTCCTTAACATCTGTTCATCTAAAGGGGTCAGAAAATCGAGAAGCGGACTTAAAGGATAACTGTCACATTTAGACCCTAATTTCAGTTTTCATATATGTAGTTACTAATATGATAATATTCCTGAATCAATAACTATTAGACTTACCCCTTATTTAATAAGATTCAGCCCTTAGCAACCAGTCTGCATAAAACTGCAATTTCACTGTTCTGTTAAGATGGCTGCCCTCAGCCCTGAGGCTAATCCATAGGACACCTGCAGTGAAGTTAGTGAAGACCAGCTCTGTATTGCTCTGTCTTGCAGTTAAATTTCCAGGTCTGGCTGAAGCCTGTAGTCCTCTCCTACAAGCTCTCCTCTTATCAGATAAGGCTTTCGTTTATACACTGAGCAGCCCCTGGGCTCTACATTGTCCAGCACTGCTAAGGGAGTGTCTGCCAAGCACAGGCATGTGGAGAAGTTCACACACACAGCCTAGCACTGTTATCTCCTGTCAGGAAGAACCTGGCTTTTTACACATTCCCTTACAATGTTGACTCACTATCAGTTCCCAGTGCACGCAGCGCAGTGTCCTCATCTGGTAGACGGAAGGAGCATAGCAACCTGATTTTAATCTCAGGTAAAAATAGCCAATACTTGGTACTTTTAGGTGGCTTTTAGGGGTTATTTATTAAACAATCAGAAATTAAAACAGGGACAACAAGGTGATATTAATCACCAAAATCCAATAGTAAAAAATAAAAATTTGACAGTTATACTTTAAATCTACAAACATTAGATCCAGGAGAATGGACATTAAATCGGGTAATATTTCAGGAGATTACTTCCAGATGGGGTTTACCACAAATAGACCTCTTTGCCTCCAGAGAAAACGCTCAGGTCCGTCGATTTTGTTCCCTAAATCCCAGGGAGAATCCTTGGGCAGTGGACGCTCTTTCTATAAGATGGGCCTGGGACCTTGTCTACGCTTTCCCTCCTTTTCCATTGATTCCTCATGTAATACAAAAAATCCAAATGGAACCAGCAACAGTAATCTTAATAGCCCCTCACTGGCCATAGAGAAGCTGGTTCTCGGCTCTAAAACGGATGGCATTAGAAGAACCATGGGTAATTCCTTTTCAGAGGGAAATACTCTCTAACCCTGGGTTCAGACCTGAGCGTTTCTGAGACGCGCGTTTTACGCGCGTATTACAGTGCGTTTTGGAAATAGGAAACGCGCGTCATACTCTGGAGACCAATTGAAAAAGGCATATCTACACTTAACGCGCGTTTTACGCGCGTTCCCATTGAAGTCTATGGGTGCAAACGCGCGACAAAACGCCCCAAAGAAGCTCAAGAACTTTTTTGGAGCGTAGGGCGTTTTACAGCGCGTTCAAACGCGCTGTAAAACGCTCAAGTGAGAACCAGGGCCATAGGGAAGCATTGGTTTTCATGTGTTGAGCGTTTTACAGCGTGTTAGGGGCCAATAATCCATCCAAACGCACAAATTTTCAAGCTATCTGTCTGGATCCTGAAAGCGAGTTGCTCAAAAGACAGGGCCTTTCAGTCAAAGTAATTCTCCCACTAAGAGCAAGTAGGAAGAAGGTTACAACGGCCATTTATCTTAAAATCTGAAAGAAGTTCTGCAGTTGGCTAGGAGAGGATTACCCAGACACCTCGTCTCCAGCTATAAATAAAATACTACAGTCTACAGTGGGGGTTGAGGCCTAGTACCCTTAAGGTTCAGATATCAGCTCAAAGTGCTTTTTATGATAAGAGTCTTACCGAACACAGATGGAGAAAGAGATTTGTTAGAGCAGCCTCAAGACTAAGACCGACTCTGAGTTCTAAGATTCCTCAGTGGGACCTTAACTTGGTATTAAATGGTTTGACCAGAACTCCCTTCTTTCCTTAATCTGAAATTTCTGTTAAAGAGGACCTTTCACTAAGGTTTAGGTAGTGAAATACTTACACTACCTTCCTGGGCGGCCCCCTCTGACATCTATTCAACATTTTTTTTTTTCAGAAAGGATGATGATCTTTTGGTTCAGTTTGGGGACGAAATAAGGGAAGAAGCTTTCTAAGGCTCCATTTACACGTCTCGCAATTCCGTCCCGCATTTGCGGAACGGAATTGCGGACCCATTAATTTCAATGGGGACAGACGATGTCCCGGCCGGGTCCGCAATTGCGGATCCGCACTTCCGGGTCCGCATTCACGTTCCCGAAAAAAATAGAACACGTCCTATTCTTGTCTGCAATTGCGGACAAGAAAAGGCATTTTCTATAAGAGTGCCAGCGATGTGCGGTCTGCAATTGCGGAACGCACATCGCCGATGTCCGTTTTTTGCGGATCCGCAAAACACACACGGACGTGTGAATGGACCCTAAGGCTTCTACAGCCCGCTGGTTTAGATCTACTATAGATTGTTGCTACTCCCTTCAGAATATGTCTTGTCCCCCGGGTATCAAAGCACATTCTACATTGGTTTCTTCTTGGGCAGAAAAAGCTGGTGTTTCCTTAGACCAGATTTGCAAGGCGGCCAATTGGTCTAGTATTAACACTTTTGTTAAACATTATCGCCTTATTCTTTCTGCGTCTGCAGATTTAGCATTTCGCCAAAAAGTACTGCAGGCGGTAACCCACCCTATGTAAATATCTGTTAGTTCTCACTTGGAATGGAAAGCTGTAATTCCTTGAATCCACCATGACGGCCTATATATTCCCTTCCCAAAAAAGGGGATGCATTCACATGGGTGGTATATTCTACTTGTTGGGTATGAGTTAATAATGCACAAAGGAAAAAAAAACGCTCTATGGTTTCACCTGCCATGGTAATTTACAAACACTGAGGGAGGAAGGGGGTTGGGGCGTTTTAAACTCTCGCTGTGTATCCCTGCCCCTACAGAGGTCAAGGGTCATCTCTAACTTGTGGCCATCATGGTGGATTCAAGGAAACGAAATTACCGTTAAATCTCTAATTACGGCTTTTTTTTTTACTACCCCACATATTTTTCAGATTTATTGATTTAAAAACAAAAACGTTAGGTCGCCCTTATTTTCCATAACCAGTCAGAGATCATGAATCGGTAGCAGCCTGGCATTAGGATGAGAAAGGCCACTGTTTTGGGGCTTTCCCAGTTTAACCCTTTGAACCCTGTTTTTATATTATTTTTTTCATTTTTCACTCCCTGCCTTTCTGTGGCCATTACTTTTTAGTTTTTCCGTTAACATAGCTGTATGAGGGCTTGTTTTTTGCAGGACCAGTTGCGATTTTCGATCCGATTTAATATTGCATAAAATGTAGTGGGGAGCTGGAAAAAAAATTCCAAATGGGGTGAAATTGGAAAAACGCAATTCCTCAGTGGTTTTATGGGTTTTGTTTTTATGGCGTTCCCTACGGGATAAAACTGACCTATTACTCTAGGACATTACGATTATGGCGATTCTACATATGTATAATATTTCGTATGTTTTAATACAGAAAAAAAAATCTGCGCACTTCTATATTTTTGAGCCCTCAGATGCCGTGGTCACGTTTTGACCAAAGCATCTGTGTGGTTAGAAGTCCACGACCAGCATCACCACTGGTCGCGGGCATTAGACCCAGGTGTCTGCTGTGTGAAACATCCAGTACCCAATTGCTATGGCACCCACTCTGAAGCAGGAGTTGTATCATCTCTGACAATGGGAGCAAATTTCTAGTATATGCCCCCATTGTCTGATAGGTGCGAGTCTCACCTCTAGGACCCGAACCTATTCTCATAAACGGAGCCTTTAACGCTCATGCACATGGCATGTGCAGGCCGGGCCCATACTGCGGACCTCAAATTGCGGTCATGTGGATTGCGGACCTATTTACGTGAATAGGGTCCGAATCCACATCCGACGGTCTGCATCGCAAAAAAGTAGTGCATGCACTACTTTTTGCGGTGTGGAGGCACGTACAGAAAACCCACTAAAAGAACTCCGTAGTGCTTCCGACCTGTGTATCCGTTCCGCACCACATCTCCCGGATTGCGGACCCCTTCAAATGAAGGGGTCCGCATCCGTGATGCGGGGTGCACACGGCCGATGCCCTTGTATTGCAGACTCACTGTATGCAGGCCGCATACGGCAGGTCAACAGCCATGTGCATGAGCCCTTAACCTCCCTGGCGGTATGTTTCCGGCAAGAATTTTGTACCCAAAGCGGTAAAATCTTCCGGAGCTGCGACTGTGTGCTGTCTGCATCCATGCCTGCCCCGTTCAAATCAACCCATGGTAATCCTGATTGCATTGTAAGTTAACCCCGAGCCACACTCGGGATTACCGCTATGGAGGTTAAAGTCACAGAGGGCGCACCACTCATGCGCGGCCGCCCTCCTCTAATTTCTATGGGGTAGCTGAAAATAGCCAAGTGCTGGCTACCCCATAGAAATGAATGGGAGTGGTGTGCCCTCCGTGACTTTCAAGGCTCCGTTTTACGAGATTAGGTTCGGGTCCCAGAGGTGGGACTTGCACCTACCTGACAATGGGGGCATATACTAGAAATATGCTCCCATTGTCAGAGATGATGCAACTCCTTTAAAAACCCAACATGTGTTGTACTATTACGTCATGTGTTGGGAAGGGCTTGATGCTTCTCTGTTACCTGACCATTACGACATGGTCAAGTAATGGAGCGTACTCAGGTCTTCCCAGTACTCCTGGTGGTACTGGGGTAATAATTGGGCTAATCCTAAGCCCCGCCTTTGTAATGAACACTGTCAATCAGATAGTATCCATTACTAAGGCAATATTAGAAAAGTAAAAAAAAAAAACACAAATGAAAAAAATATTTTATTAAATAAAACAACAACACACAACCCTCAAAGACCATCCTATTAAAAAAAAAATGCTGTCATTGATGTAGTCAAACAAATTTGAAGTCGTCCAATTGGAGGAATCTGCAAAAAAAGGACAGGAAAAAAACAAACACACTGGTCCTGCGCTGGTTGGCAACAGCTCCGGGCCCTCACTAAGCCCTTTTATCCGTGCACGGGGAAAAGCAGCAGCGGGGGTGCGGGGATCAGGAGTGGCGCGGGAAGTGGGGTAAGTATATTCCATGTGGGGGGCCTGGCACATGAGGGGACATTTTATACTCTTGGAGAACCCCTTTAATATAAGGAACATTAGGAGGAATATGAATTTAGCAGGGATAGGGTTTTGTAATATCATAAGTATTCCTGATAAATTGTCCTCTGGATAGCTCATCAGCATATCCTCGGCGGGAGTCCAACACCCTGGACCACCGCCAATGAGCTGGATTAAAAGGCAGCAGCGCTACAGGAGCACTGCAGCCTTCTTTCTGTTTCCCTCAGGCCCAGTGACGTCACGACTAGCATCACTGCCCTGGACGGGGGCTAACCCCATTCAAGTAAACGGCGCTTAGCCGTGCCCAGGCCAGTGATTCTAGTTCATATGAGCTGTCAAAAATGAAAGGTGGAATCTGATTGGTTGCTATGGGCAACTACACCAGTTCTACTTTACACCAGTTTGATAAATTACCCCATGCATCTTTACCTGAATGGTGTATTATTTGCAGGGTCTTTTTTATTTTTTTTTATCAGATCTGTTTATTAAAAGTTTTTAACATGCAAAGGTGTATATAACACAAAAAGTACACAAAACTTACATCAAGGTGGGGAAGGTGGGGAACCACCTCCTGAACCTCTCAATTAGTCCCTGGCCAATTAGAAACCTCTAAGTGCCAGCATTTGTGTGTGCAACAGAGCCGCAGTAGCAAGCCCTGGATGTGCAATCCAAGCATTCCATTGTTTCTCAAATTTCCTAATATTGCCTCTTTTCACATATATTTTCCATTTCATGTAAATCATATTATTTGCCATGTTTATTAATTCTGTTATCTCTGGAGCAGATGATTGTAACCAATACTTAGCTATGAGTTTCCCAGTTAGATATAGAATCAAGCGCTAACTGTATTATATTAGTAGTAGGAATATCTATCACACAATCCAGGAGTCCAACTCTGGCGACTTTTGGTATCGTAATATCATAGACCTCTTCCAAAAGGGTGTAAACTGCAGACCATAGACCTGCGAGAGCCAGACAGGACCACAACATATGGGCCATATCAGCCTCAAGATGGGTACCATTTTGCATAATAATGAAGGTGTTCTTTACACCCTGTGTAGTAAAAATAATTGTGACCTATGCTGTGCCACCGACAAAGAGAGTGATGGAGTGTAGGCCAGAACACTTTACCACTGGATGTCTGTTAGGGGCCCGACATCAGTTTCCCATTTATCTTTCAGTCCATGTAATGGACACTTTGGCAAGAGATCACCATAAGTGAAGGAGATCAATGATTTAGAGAGAAGGGCGATAACTATCCTATCCAAGATCCCAGTACCAGAGATAGGTAAATGTGTCGTGTGTCCCTGAGAATCAATAGCATGCCGTAATTAACCACCTCAGCCCCCCTAGCTTAAACACCCTTAATGACCAGGCCACTTTTTACAATTCTGCACTACACTACTTTCACTGTTTATTGCTCCGTCATACAACTTACCACCCAAATGAATTTTACCTCCTTTTCTTCTCACTAATAGAGCTTTCATTTGGTGGTATTTCATTGTTGCTGACATTTTTACAAAAATGACATTTTTCACTTTCTGTTGTAAATTTTTTTAAAAACTACATTTCTATATAAATTTTTCTCTAAATTTATTGTTCTACATGTCTTTGATAAAAAAAAGTCCAATAAGTATATTTATTGGTTTGGGTAAAAGTTATAGCGTTTACAAACTATGGTGCAAAAAGTGAATTTCGGCATTTTGAAGCAGCTCTGACTTTCTGAGCACCTGTCATGTTTCTTCAGGTGCTAGAATGTCAGGATAGTATAAATACCCCCAAATGACACCATTTTAGAAAGAAGACACCCCAAAGTATTCGCGGAGGGGCATGGTGAGTTCATGTATCATTTCATTTTTTTCACAAGTTAGCGGAAAATGAAACTTTCTGAGAAAAAAAAAAAAAAAAGTTTCAATTTCTGCTAACTTCTGGCAAAAAAAGAAATCTCAGACGGACTCACTATGCCCCTCAGTGAATACCTCGGAGTGTCTACTTTCCGAAATGGGGTCATTTGTGGGTGTGTTTACTGTTCTGGCATTTTGGGCGGGGCTAAATTGTGAGCCGCCATGTAAAACCTAAAAGTACTCGTTGGAATTTGGGCCTTTGCGCACTCCAGGCTGCAAAAAGTGTCACTTATGTGGTATCACCGTACTCAGGAGAAGTAGGGCAATGTGTTTTGGGGTGTATTTTACATATACCCATGTTGGGTGAGAGAAATATCTCTGTAAATTGTCAACTTTGTATAAAAAATTTTAAAAGTTGTCGTTTACAGAGATATTTTTCACACACAGTATAGGTATATATAAAAATACACCCCAAAACACATTGCCCTACTTCTCCTGAGTACGGCGATACCACATGTGTGCCACTTTTTGAAGCCTGGGTGCACAAAGGGCCCTAAAACCAATGAGTACCTTTAGGATTTCACAGGGCATTTTTACGCATTTGGATTCCAGACTTCTTCTCACGCTTTAGGGGCCCCTAAAATGCCAGGACAGTATAAATACCCACATGTGACCTCATTTTGGAAGAAGACACCCCAAGGTATTCCGTGAGGGGTATGGTGAGTTCATGTAAAATTTTATTTTTTGTCACAAGTTAGTGGAATATGAGACTTTGTAAAAACAAAATAAAAAAATAAAAATATATCAATTTCCGCTAACTTGTGCCAAAAATAAAATTTTACATGAACTCACCATACCCTCATGGAATACCTTGGGGTGTCTTCTTTCTAAAATGGGGTCACATGTGAGGTGTTTGCACTGCTCTGGCATTTTAGGGTCTCCGCAATCATTACACGTATGGCCAGCATTTGGAGTTTCTGCGATTCTCCTTATATTGAGCATACGGGTAATGAGATTTTTTTCCCGCTCAACCTCTGGGCTGAAAAGAAAAATGAACGGCACAGATTTCTTTATTCGCATCGATCAATGTGGATGAAAAATCTCTGCCCAAAAATGTGCAAAAAAACAAAACGCTACAGATTTCCTCATTCGCATCGATCAATGTGGATGAATAAATCTCTGCCAAAAATGTGCAAAAAAAGTAGTAAGGCCCCATTCACACATCCGCAAAAATGTCCGCATCTATTCCGCAATTCTGCGGAATAGATGCGGACCCATTCAGTGTGAATGGGGCTGGCGGTGATGCGGAGAGCACACTATGCGCTCGCCGCTTCAGCATTTGCGGAGCTGCGGCCGCAAACCTCCGGGTTTCGGCCCCCAAACATCCGGCCGCAGCTCCGCAAAAGATAGAGCATGTCCTATTCTTGTCTGCAATTGCGGACAAGAAAAGACATTCTCTATATAGTTCTGGCAATGTGCGGATCCGCAAAATGCGGAAAGCACATTGCTGGTGTCCGTGTTTTGTGGATGGTGATTTGCTGTGTGGTGATTTGGTGCACTTATAAAAGTTTCCTTTGGTGGTCCCAAGCAAAAGGGACCACCAAAGGAACGATCAGCAAGCATATCAGACGCTGTTAACAAAACAGCGTCTGATATGTCATTTTTAATCTTTACAGCCTGCCAGCGCACGATCAGCGCTGGCAGGCTGTAGTTTACCTTGTCCTCGACGTGATCCTGTGAACGCGCGTGCGTTCACAGGAAATCTCGCTCTCGCGAGATGACGCGCCGCGCGTCAAAGAGGAATAGACCGACCGCCTGCAGGACGCAATCCCGCGTTAGGCGGTCAGTAAGCGGTTAAAGGTACTAATAGAACACAGAATGTTCTAGTCCAAATTCAGTCTGCGTGTCAGTCTCATATAACTGGTGAATGTATTTTACACCTCTCCTTTGTCAGCCCTCAAAACCTTCCAGCATATGCAATTCACCTAAGTAAGGATTATTCCAAATTGGAGTGTACTTGATACAACCCTGCACACCCAGGAAATCCTTACACTTCCACTAAATTTAGGAGAGAGAGATGGGCAAGGATGGTGTGATTAGTTTAAATCTATGAGGTGCCATAGACCCCACCAAATCGGTTGTACTTAAATGGTGTTGTAAAATCTTCTGCCTAGATCTTCCACAACTGTGGCATCGTAAAATGAAGGAGGGAGCGATCCTTGTGAATATGCATCCTTGAAAACATTCAGCAGGTAGGGAAGGAGGTCCTCCCCAAAAGTTTTATATACCTTTGCAGGAAGACAATCAAGTCCCGGGGCCTTTTCATTCGTTATAGATCTCACAGCAGCCTGTAACTCCTCTATGGTAATGGGAGCATCAAGCCAGTCTCTCTCCTCAGAGGACAGAACAGGGAGGGCAATGCCTGTCAAATAGGACTTCACATCAGAGCAAGTACATGCTATCTTTGACTGGTACAATTCAGAATAAAACTGAGAAAAGACTCGAAGAATGTCAGAGGATTCCTCAACCACCTGGCCCCCAGAGTCCCGAATCCTAGGGACAAAAGAAGATCCCTGCTGTGTCCGGGCAATAACTGCCAGCAAATTACCTGCATTCTCTCCATCTTCAAAATATTGCTGTTTTAAAAACATTCGCTTATTTTCCGCCTCTTCCAGAGTATACGCTTTATATGCACACTGCGCATCCTTCCAAGACAATAGAGTCTCTGGAGTAACAGAAGTCACATATGCCATCTCAGTTGACTGTACCCTCAACTGAAGTTCCTCACCTAGACTTTTATCATAGGTTTTGACATAGCTTATCCCCCTAATAAAAAGGCTGCGTAAATAGGCCTTCAGGGAGTCCCAAACCATACCCGGGCCAGCAGAGCCGACGTTGAACTGAAGATACTCTTGGAGACTCTGGGTGATATCCACTGTATTCAGGAGTTTCAACCAGAATGGGTTAAGCTTCCAACCCAGGGTACCTCTAGGACCATGATTAGGAACGGATGCCCAAGCGACCGACTACCCGACGGTGAAGGGAGAGATCCTGGCCAGACTAGGAGTAAACGTGTTGGTCCGGGCGCAGCGGGTGCACCAATGGGACTTTAAAGCAGCCGAACCTGCCAGGCCACAGTACTACGATTTGCTGCACAGGTTGCAAAAATGGCTGCAGCCTGATGTGTTAAGTCCTACTGCTATGCTGGATCGTCTGCTGGCTCACATGTTTTGGAGGGCCTTGCCTTACCCCCTCCAGCACTGGATCGGCTAGGTATCTCCTATCAATGCCCTAGAGATGGTTGATCTGGTGGAGCGCTATGAGGCTACACAAAGCCTGCAGGGGGGTGCTGTTGGGAGGGTACTGGTCAAACACCGGAGGTCTCCAAACCCGTCCCGACGACTGGTTCCGGAAAAACCTGCTCGGGTGTACCCCCTGTGGACCCGGCTCCAATAGTTTGCTGGCGGTGTCAGGAGCCTGGCCATGTACGGGCCGACTGTCACCACCGGGGAGAACCTATGGAAGTGAACTTTGGGTACCGCCACTCAATGTATGCTAGAAAGTTGTGTGCAGCGGATACCCCATGAAGTGTCGGACAATAGCCACCTGTGTCAGGTGAAAGTGGGAGACACTCTGGTGGTGGCTCTGTTGGACTCAGGGAGTCTAGTGTCCCAGGTGAGAACGGCACTGGTACGGCCTGCCGAGTATACTGGGCGAAAGGTTGGGGTCGTGTGCATTCACGGAGACCTAAAGGACTATCCCACCGCCCTAGTGACTCTGACCACAGTGGCCGGCAAGTGGACCCACGAGGTGGCTGTCTCCACCACATTGTCATATGAACTAATAATTGGGAGAGACTTCCCTGGTTTTCCGTCACTATGGCCTCAGATGAAAGTGACTAATAACCATGAGACAGGGGTAACCCTAGCAGAGTGGCCTGGTTCCAGTGGTGTTCTGGTCCTGATGCAATGGTCAGGCTGAGTTGATGTACTGCTCTGAATGGGTATCAGATATTAGGCGTACGCCGAGAAATCAACACACAGACTGTCACAGGGAAGTCAATGCAAGATGTTCTGTTTATTACGTGTGATACATGGGTTAATAAGAGGTAAAAAGAGGAACTAAGTCTAGGTTATCTCATTTGTCACATGTTAGTGTTCTAACGGTCTCAGACCACATTAGAATAGCTGAATCATTATGATTAGTAAGGTGTTAGCTTTCAGGGGCCATTTTGTCAAACTAACTGTTAGTCATTTAGTAATTAATACAAGCAAGTATACACTCATATATATGATTCCACAACAGTCCCCTCTTGTAGACTTGATTGTAGACTTTCCTTAAACCTAACGAATCCGCAGTGAATACCTTCGCATCCTCTTCACCGACAGTGGCGACAACCTATCCCTTGTGGATAGGCTCCCGGTTAAGCGGACTTCTGGTAATACCCTGGGATTCATTTGTCCCTAGTTTTCATTTCTTGGGTCTTCTGTCCTTGGAGGAGGAGGAAATTCATCAGCGGGAAGTGGTGGAGGCGGAGGTGGTGTCGGGACTGAAGGGATCACATCCACATCTGCTGTACTATTAGCCATGTGCTCATAGAGGATCATTATTGGTTCTTCAGCATTCTTCTTTCTCTTGATGATGCGGTTAATGCAAGAAATAACAAGTTTGATTAGTATGTAACTTATCAATAATATTAGGGCTATCTGCAATATCCCTGAAGTATTCCCATTAGCCATCCTGAAATTCCTTTGAACCAGTTACTGGGATTAAGGAATGAGAAAGTGTTAGACCACCATGTTGATTTTTCTGCTTTGTGTGCCTCTAACCATTTATCACGTATCTCACTTATCTTTTCCAAACCCACTTTCACTTGTAGGTTACCTTGTGGATCAATATAGTGGCAACATGCGGTACCTATTATCTGACACATACCTCCTTCCTTTGCAGTCAAGTAGTCTAATACCAAAGTGTGTTGGTTGGAGACTATAATGAGTTGGTTCTGGACAATATTAGATGTGTTCAAGAGTTTCATTACTTCCCAAATCTGATCATCTAGGTAGTCAGTGGCCATTACCAGTTTGTCATACATTTGCATAATAATGGGATAGAGACCACTGTACTGTTGGACAAGCTAGTGATCAGTTTGGCTACCATGGCACCTTCTGCTAGTCCCATACCCTTTTTCTGACCTTTCGTTGTCTTACTAGTTATCCCAGTTACCAGGTCACTTATAGTGCGGCGGCCGCAGGCTAGATCACCACCGGCTGCGACGTCTATACTGATGCACTGCACTGGGCTGTTGGGGTTGGAATCATTACAGCCTGATTTGTTATGGGGACTAAAAGTCATACCTTGGGTCTGCACCTGCAAACAGTGACAGTTTTTCCAGTTGGGGAAACAGGATACATTGCTCCACATGTAATCATTCCAGGGCATATAGCTATTTTCAACAGAGGGTCCTGATCGGTTTATCATTAGCCATGGGGACCCATGCTACTATGGTTAGGGAAACTTTCCTGTTGCCATCTTTAGAACTGACCTCTTCTATACCTGAAAGGAAGATAGCTGATCCTGCCAGTTCTTTCAATTCTAGGAGGGTTAGGGGTACAGCTAAGTAAGGCATAGCTCTGGCATTTATTGGGCCATGTGTACACATCCAACAATTTTTTAGTGAAGAGATGGAGTCGGAATCACCCTCCTTCAGGCTCTCATACAACACCTGGTGATGTTTGACAAACTTGTTGTCCCACCCGTCATCCTTCCCTGGGGGAAGTATGTATGTATTGGCAAGTGTTAATGGTTCCAGTAGACAAAGGAAAATCATTTTATTAGCTCTGGATCTGGCGGACATCTTATCCTTTTACAGTGAGAGGCGTGAATCCAGGTGGGTCTCCCTTCGAGCTTTACGGAAGTTGGTGTGGTCAGTAGTACTTGGTAAGGCCCCTCGAAACGTGGTTCCAGGGTACTTCTGACGTGTTTTTTTGACCATCACCCACTCTCCTGGTTTCAGAGTGTGGCTTCCCTCTAGGGAGTCAGGATCTGGAATGGAAGAAAAGACTTGTGCATGGATGTTAGATAACTGTTTGCTCAAAGCTATCACATATTTTGCAATGGATTCATAATGCATTTGCAGTTGTTGTGGGAAGTACAGCCCCATCCGGAGTTCTGACCCAAACAATATCTCATGTGGAGTCAGTTTGTGGGGAGGTTTTGGAGTGTGCCTGATTGCAAAGAGTGCTCTAGGTAAACACTGGACCCAGTTTAGCCCTGTCTCCCTAGTCATTTTCAACATCTTTGACTTTAATACCCCGTTCAGTCTCTCAATCTTGCCGCTACTTTGGGGTCTGTAGGGGGTGTGAAACGCCAGGTGTGACCCTATCATCTTCCAGACTTCTTGGGTTAGGTTAGCAGTGAATGCTGGGCCCTGATCACTCTCAATGACCTCAGGTACCCCGTACCTACAGACAGTTTCCTGTATCAATTTCTTAGCAGTGGTTGTTGCTGTCTGATTCCTGGCGGGGTAGGCTTCTGGCCACCCAGAGAACATGTCTACCACTACTAACACGTATTGAAACCCTTGGCACATTGGCATCTGGATGTGATCAATCTGGATCCTCTGGAAGGGGTATAAGGCTTTTGGGAGGCATCTTTAGGTTGTGGGCTCAGTTTTACCGGGATAGCATTGGGCACAGATTAGACATGACTGGACATATTTTACCAGAACTGGAGTGATTCCTGGTGCTACCCATATTTTATCAATGAGCTCTTTCATTATTGTCTTAGATTGGTGAGTTAGTCCATGGGCCACAGAGGCAATTAAGGGATAGAGTGCTCTGGGCAAGCACACCTTCTTCCCTTGTGTCCAGAGTCCGGATTCTTCTTCAAGGGCTGACTCCTTCAGCCAGGTTTCCTTCTCTGAGAGAGTGGCTTGCTTCTGCATCTGTTTCAGTAGATCCCATGATACTTCTTGTTGTTTATGATCCTCTTGTGCCAGCATGATTTTATCTGGCTGTGCTCTTTCTTCTTCCATTGCTGCCTTTTTGGCAGCTCGGTCAGCCAAAGCATTTCCTTTGGCCTCTGGTGTGTCAGCACGGGTATGCGCCTTCACTTTGATTACTGCCACTTCGGTAGGCAGGAGTACTGCAGACTGGTAGAAGCAGACTACACTGAAGTCTGAGGTGACGCTGTGCAGTGAGGTGTTTAGGTTGTGTCTGTTGAAGGATAGCAGAAATGTCATGAGGAGCCATGATGGTGAGGGGTGTCCTAGGACAATGTCAGAGGTAGCGTCCAGAAGGGAACTAGCAGCATGATCGGCCCTGACACAAGAAGGAGTGGCTCTGGCTACAGGGTCAAGACGTTTTGAAAAGTAGCCTAGGGGTCTATTACGACCCCCATGGCTCTGGGTGAGAACTCCTGTAGCATGACCCTGACGCTCCATGACATAAAGCCGGAAGGGAAGTTTGTAGTTAGGGATGCCAAGAGCTGGGGCAGTGATAATGGCCTTTTGAGAGTTTCAAATGCTTCTATGGCTTCTGATGTCATCTGAAAAGAAACAGTGGCCACACGTGGTATGCAGTCATAGAGTGGCTGCATCAGGACTGATGCATCAGGAATCCATGGCCTACAATAGGAAATAAGTCCCAGAAAGGTTTGCAGTTGATAAGGAGTGTCTGGGAGTGAGATGTCTGAGACTGCTTTCTTTCTGGCATCCGTAAGATGTTTACTGCCTTGTGAGATACAGTGGCCTAGAAAAACAACTTTGGGAAGACACAACTGTAATTTGGACTGTGAAGCTTTACACCCAGCATCTGCCAGAAATTGGAGAAGTGAGGTAGTTGAGTGGAGGCAGGTGGGATGTGAGTCAGCACAGAGGAGTAAATCATCCACATATTGTAAGAGTTCCACCTCAGGGTGATCTGCTTGCCATGGTTGTAAGATGGATGCCATAGCTTTACTGAAACAGGAGGGACTATTCTGAGCTCCTTGAGGCAAAACAGTCCAGGTGTACTGTTTCCCATCATGTGTGAATGCAAAGAGAAATTGAGAGTCCTCATGCAGTGGGACAGAGAAAAAAGCATTTTCCAGATCAATGACTGTGAAGATAGAAGCCGTAGGTGGAATGCTAGCAAGCAAAGTATGAGGATTTGGAACAATAGGGGTCTCAAAGACTGTAGCCTCATTGATTGCTCTGAGGTCTTGGACCATGCGATACACAGGGGGCTGTCCTTTCTCCCTTCGTTTCTTAACTGGGTATAAGGGAGTGTTACAGGGGGAGGTGGTCACTTTAATCTGTATCTGGAGGGTGATAGCATCCTTCTGAGGAATGGAGAGAGGGTATTGGGCTTTGTATGGTAGTATGTCAGGATTCTTCAAGGTAACTGTGACTGGCGGGACCTTGAGACGCCCTATGTCTTGGGGACCTTTGGCCCATAGGGTGTCAGGGATGAGGTGCAAAATGCTTTGCAGCGTATCCCCTTGCTCGGGTGATTCAGAAGGCTGGGCTGTTAATGCCATCAGGAGACAAGTTTCCTCTGGGCACAGGTCTGTATCCAAGGCAACTGTACCATCCTCCCTGAATTGAATGTTGGCCCGTACTTTCTGAAGAAAATCCGAACCTAATAGATTAAAAGGACAGGTCTGGCTTACAACAAATTGTGACATTACTCCAGTAGGTAGATGCAATTGTGGGAATTGGCTTCGGGACTTAGCGGATGGAGTAATCAAGAGAGGTTTAGTAACAGGGTTGTGCTGTGTAACCCCTTCCAAGCCAGAGCGGGGCAAATGGATATTTGTGAGCCAGGAAGGGAGTATGGCAGTTTCACATAACACGCTGCGGGCTGCACCAGTGTCTACAAGGAATAAGAGTTCCTTCCCTGCCACATCAAGGGTGATTCGAGGGGCGGGGCCAGCTGGAGGGGCAGAGACTGCCATACATGAGGTGTCCCCTCCCAGCAACACTAGCTTGCCAATATCCTAGCGGGGTGTGGCTGGCCAAGAAGGAGGTGTTCCTCCTTGGCCTTGGTTCACTGGCCACAAATGCCTGGAACGACAGTTCCTCTTTATGTGTCCAGGCTTGCCGCACCCATAACAGACACGGGGTGGGGGCTTTTCTTCTCCCTCTTCCCCTGTCATGACAGCCATAACTGCGGTGCGAGTCTTCTTGGTATTACTCTCCAATCCTTTAGCAACTTGTTCTAAGATCTCAAGGGTTAATGATTTCCATTCTGGGCGGCAGGTGACAAGAGCTTTGTTCAGATCTGGTCTAAGACCATCTACAAATTATCGGGCCAGAAGTCTCAAGTGTACAGGTTCATTTGGACTGAATCCCATATCTTTATAATTTTGTTTAACCCTTTGGGCGAATTTCTCCACTGACTCTGCCCTGTCCTGTAACATATCCTGCAGGGTAGTGGATTGTTCTGCTAGCCTGTCCTTTGCCCATTTATACAATTGTTGAATGAAATAATCCCGGATTCTGAGTCACCGGTGTCAAAATTTGCTCCTTGGAGCTCTGGTTGTTTTATGTGATCCATTATAAGTGAAGAGTATTCACCAGTCTTATTTTCTACAATACTCTGTAGGTCTGACCATGTACGCCCATATGTTTGATATACTTGAGACAATTTCCTGAAAAAGGGCATAGGGTGAGTGTCTGGGTCTGGCATGAGATTCACTATGGTGAATAACTGCTGGGGGGTGAAAGACACATACTTAGGAGGCCCTACAGGGTGGGTATTTAACAATGCTTCCTTTAAAACTGTAAGGTTTCCCTGCTCTAAGTTATGCATGTCACTTCGCAACTGTGCAAGTTGATGTTGAAAAAAGTCATTTGTCATTCCTGTACCCTGACTATGTGGGGGGGAAATATGCGCGCAGGGGTGGGTGCTACATCAGTTGCATTGGGTTCATATTCCACCGTTATCTGTGACTCTTATCCTGTAGTGGGTTCTTTAGATTCCTCCCCTGCTTCCTGATCTGAGCGATATCCACCTACCATTATGTGAGCAGGCACTTTGGATTGACTGGGTGGCATGTAGGTGCCATCCGGATTTATCATGGGGTATATGGTAGTGACTTTGGGCATGACAGACGGGACAGATTTGGGTGAAACTATATGTCCAGCCTTGGGCGTTGGCTGAGGACAAAATGGCGTTGTGGCCAGGACGGGCTGTGGAGCTGAAAGAGTGTGTTCATGTGGGCGCGGAGCACCACAGGCTAACATGTATCTCTGGAAGCAGGGTTCTGCTGACCACACACTGTACAAATCCAACTTCCCCTTTTTCTTTCAGCAGCACCATTATAGGGCGTTGGCTGTTCCCTCACTAACACTGAACCAGGCCGATAATAATGACGTCCTGACTTTTCATCAAACATTGCATCTCCTTTTGTCTGTTCAAATTCTCTGCTGCAATCCAGCCACACTCTGACCTGTATCAATCAACTTATCATCTTGCAATCTGCCTCTCTTTTCAGTTAACAATGTCTGCCATGTAGCAGAACACCGTATACCACCTTTTACAATATTATAATTCTTCTCTAACTTGCTTAATCCTTTAACATGACCTTTTCCTCTCCGGTCCGCCACGTACTGTCCAGGTGAACAGTAGCCCTTCGAGACACTTTCTTTGTTACCCATTTTGCAATAAAACACGTCTTGGAGCCTTCACTTACTGTCTCTGATTCTTGGATAGCACAGACACTGACAAACAAACACCTTGAGCTTGAGATCAACACTTGTCAGCAAGCCGTCTCCCTCCCTTCTACTCTGGCCCTCCACAACAGTGGAGGGCCAGAGCCCTGGGAGCCCAAGACTGAAGGGCCAGCGGTAGGGGTGACCACTACTTCTGTGATAGAGAGGGAGACAACCCCAATGAGTGTAATGGTGGAAGACACAGAGGACTTGCCACTGGGACCTGAGTTGGCAGACCTCCACGTCTCCGGAGACAATTTCAGGACCGCGCAACATCGGAACCAAACCCTAACCAGGGCCTGGGAGAATGTTGGGGTAATTGATGGTAAACCCCAAAAACCGGGGGCTGAGTTAATATTTCCCCATTTTGTTGTTCACCAAGAAATATTATATCGGGTGAACCAAATCCAGGGTGAGCTGATTGAACAGTTGGTGGTGCCCACCGCATATCGCAAGCTCGTCATGGAGCTTGCCCACTGACATGTTCTTGGGGGACACTTGGGGTGGCAGAAAACGCAGGACCGCATACTACAGCGGTTTTATTGGCCCGGTGTGTTCAGAGAGGTGGAAGAGTATTGTAAGTCCTGTCCAACCTGTCAGGTAAATAGTCCCCAGCCACATTTCCGTAGTCCCCTGGTACCTCTTCCAATCATTGAGGTTTCGTTCGAGCGAATCGCTAAGGATCTAATAGGGCCCATACCGAAATCTGCTAGGGGCCACCAACACATTCTGGTCATTCTCGACTACGCCACTCGATATCCGGAGGCGGCGCCCCTGCGACATATATCAGCTAGGCTCATCGCTAAAGAGTTAATGGAAATGTTTTCCCGTGTGGGCCTACCTAAAGAGGTTCTGACAGACCAAGAGACCCCTTTTATGTCCAAGGTTATGAGGGAACTATGTAAATTGTTGCGTCTAAAGCCGTTACGGACGTCCGTTAAACATCTGCAAACAGGCGGTCTTGTCGAAAGGTTTAACCAAACTTTAAAAAATATGCTAAAAGAGTGGTGTCTAGAGATGGGAAGGACTGGGATCTGCTTCTGCCCTATCTCATGTTCGCAGTGCAAGAGGTGCCCCAGGCCTCTACTGGGTTCTCGCCCTTCAAACTGCTTTATGGCAGACACCCTCGGGGCCTGTTGGACATCAGAAAGGAAGTGTGGGAACAACATCCCGTCCCCCACAAAAGTGTCATTGAGTATGTTACCCAGATGCAGGAACAGATGGAGAGGGTGTTGCTGCTGGTCCGGGAACATATGGAGGCAGCGTAACAAGCCCAGAGTAGGGAGTATAATTGCCAGGCTCGGGTACGGGACTTTAATCCGGGAGATCGGGTTTTGGTTCTGGTACCCACCCTTGACAGCAAGTTTCTAGCTTAGTGGCAGGGGCCCTATGAGGTGCTTGAGAAGTTAGAGGAAGTAAATTACAAAGTACACCAGCCAGTGCGGCGAAAGCTGGAGCAGGTGTACCACGTGAATTTACTAAAGCCATGGAAAGATAGGGACTCGTCCGATGATGACAGCCCCCGGCCAGGGCTTCTAGGTGAAAAGTGACCAGCCCCTCAGCTCGAGGCCTGTGAAGCAGTAGCCACTGTAAAAAATTGCAGATAGCCTGTCCTCCAAACAGGTTCAGGAAGTCAGGGAGTTCATCAGTCGGAACACGGATGTGTTCTTGGACCTCCCTGGCCGCACTTCCCTTATCCAACATGATATCGTCACTGAGCCCCAGGCCAAGATCCGGTTAAAACCATACAGGGTACCCGAGGCCCGGCGACGTGCCATCGCGGAGGAGATGCAGTTAATGTTGAAACCCTGTGTCATTGAAGAGTCTAAAAGTGAATGGGCGAGTCCTATAGTCCTAATACCCAAGCCAGATGGGACGTTGCGGTTCTGCAACGATTTTCGCAAGTAAAATGAGGTATCCAAGTTTGATGCGTATCCCATGACCCGGGTAGACAAGCTTATTGAGAAGTTGGGCCAAGCCCGATATTTTCTGTGCTAGACCTCAATAAAGAGTACTGGCAGGTACCCTTAACGACGTCGGCCAAGGAAAAAACTGTTTTTGTTACTCCGTAGGGCCTGTATCACTATAAGGTATTACCCTTTGGCCTACATGGCGCCCCCGCCACCTTCCAAAGGTTAATGGACATAGTGATGTCATCATCCACAGCACGGATTGGGAAAGTCATTTACCCAAAGTTCAAGCGGTAGTGGATGCCCTTAGGAAAGCTGGACTAACCGCTAATCCAAAGAAATGCGCAATTGGGTTAGAGGAGACTAAGTACCTGGGATATGTAATCGGGCGGGGAGTCCTAAAACCACAGCTAAACAAAATAGAAGCGATACGTAATTGGCCCCGACCTGTCACCACCAGACAGGTGAAGTCGTTCCTGGGGATTGTAGGGTATTACATGCGGTTTGTGCCCCACTTTGCCACAATAGCTGTGCCGTTGACAAACCTGTTGAAAGGACGAAAGTCCAGAAAAGTCCACTGGAGTGAACAGGCGGAAGAGGCCTTCACCCGGTTTTGGTGACACCCGACTTCAACAAGGAATTTATCGTACAGACGGACGCCTCGAAGGTAGGTCTCGGTGCTGTACTGTCTCAGGAAGTCAACGAGGAGGAACATCCTGTTGTCTTCCTGAGTCGTAAGCTCAACCCGGCCGAGACCAGGAACAGCATAGTGGAGAGGGAGTGCCTGGCCATCAAGTGGGCACTCGAGTCACTCCGCTATTACCTGTTAGGCAGGAAGTTCCGTCTGGTGACCGACCATTCTCCTCTCAAGGGATGAGCCAGGCCAAGGAGAGGAATGCTCGGGTAACCAGATGGTTCCTGTCCCTGCAGAACTTTAAGTTCTCAGTGGAACACAGGGCAGGCCGCTTGCAGGTAAATGCGGATGCCCTGTCCCGCGTCCACTGCCTCACATGTGTTCACCCCTCAGGGTTGAACAAAGGGGAGGTGTATGAGAGCGCAAGGTTCCTTCATCGACGGAAGGTACGTGTCACCGAGGTTCCTAGCCTCAGTGAGGTAAGAGCCATTTTGTCTATGTCAGCAGCAGGTAGTGCTAGTGACACAATTGCTAGATAGCATGGCTGCAAAGCTGATCCGGGCCGCCTGTTACCGGGTGCAGCTAAAGTGTAGGGTGGGTGGTTGCTCCCAACGACCCAGTCCTGGTTTTAGGCTAGGTTTAAAAACACAGCAGCTGGGAGAGATTGTCCTGGAGCTGCTGGTAATGCTGTGTGGCGCTCTCTGGGCTGAAAGCAAAAGCTTTCAAAGAGGCGTGCAGTCTGCCTGGAAGCCTGAGGTTGGACTTTACTGTGGCTGGGCTGACAGCTAGGTGCGAACACGCACCTAAACCACACAGGTGATTTGATACTGTCTTGGACTTTTGTTTTGCCTCACGTTTTTGCCATGCGTTTGAAGTAACACTAAGTGACAGTTTTGTTTGTGCAAGTGTGAAATAAAACACTGTTTGCTGCACTACATGGACTCCCTTTGCCTCTATAATGCACCCGCACAACTGTCTAACAGAGCAACTCCCCACAATATCCTTAGTGAAATCAAAAGCTTTTATCAAAATAACTAGCAAATGGGGGAGGAATATAGAGTACAGTAATGATACATTCTATGGAGTATAATTTACAGTGAACACACAAACCTCCCATCTCCATCTAGTCTAGAACTGATACATTGCAAAGCAATGTCTTTATGAACTAGCAAACTGACTCCTCTGGAATAAGCGGAAAACACAGAATCCTTGGTTAGATGTGTCTCCTGTAAGCCTATGATAGCCGGCTGCAGCTGGGAAAGAGCATTGAACACTGCAAACCTCTTATTGCTATCTTGCAATACCCAGCCATTCCACTTAATCAATTTCACTGATCCCGCCATAATATTCCTGGAAAAATAAGAACAGAGGCCATACGGCCTGTGACGGACAGAACCTGGGGCTGTTGGAGAAAACTGAGGGCTAGACTCCTTCCTAAGGACTATGGACCCAGGATTCGGACCTTTAGGGGTTACAAGGAACTATTAACCCTGATTTATCTGTGGAGTTATATGCCACATCTTTCCTATTGCACATTAAAGGTGCAGGGTGTGAATCCCGCAACACAAAAAGTTTTAGGGATTAGGAGAAATGACTCTAGGAGTAGCCGACTCCGGGGTAGAGGAGTAGATCACCCCATGATACATTAAGGAGATAATCCCATCACATGTGTCTCCTATCTCCCTATTCTTTCATTAAGACACTGGGAAGGGGATGTCTGTTTGACTACTGTTCATGGTTGATTGAGTTATGTTGTTATGTTGTTAGACTTCTTGAACTGTGTATATACTGAGTTGGTCTTCAAAAAAATGAGTTCTTGATTTTTGTTTCACCTACACTGAGTCTCAAACCAGTGAATGGCGGACATACTCTTCCTGAGTACTGGAGGTCCGTCACATTGGTGGCAGCAGTGGGATGCTCTTCTTTGCCTAAGGATACATTCAAACCACCACCGGAACCAAGTTTTCTGCTGACATAACAGAAAAGCCACAGTTGCCTATGGCCATGCTGAGAAGGAGAGACATTTTGCGCCAGGAGATCTGGAGGGAGACTCTTCAATTCCAGCAGCACTATTGTGGCAAGGTCCTACCTACATCTGAGGAACGATACTGGCAACAATGGGACTTGTGTGTTCTGTTACTGGGAGAGCAACCCCGGGAGGAATGGCTGTCTGAGGTGGATGGGGTGCTCCAAAACTGATGCTGGATGATGGGTATCAAGCTCTGCAGTGGTAGGTCACCCAATTGTGTCCATGGCTGGAGAACAATGATCCAACAGAGGGCTATGACTTTGGCAGCCAGGGACTTATATTTGAGGCACTCCAGGAGTATCCACAATTTGGGAGTGCACAGGAGTGGAGAAGTGAGAACATACATGATTTTAGGGAGTTGGAACTCCCCAGTGAGCTTGGATTGAGGACTGATTTGGACTTTTTAGTTACACAGGAATGGGATCTGGAATAGACATACCAAAGACTGTTCGCTACTGCTCAACAGCATGACCCAGCAACCATAGATGTCATGGAACTACTAGTCCCAGCTGAAGAACTGGCATCAGGGCAGGGGACTGCTGACCCCCTGCCCAGCACCAAATACACCTCTGAAACTCCAGGGAGCCAGTGCAGGCAGCCCTCTCCCGACCGCAGGCCGATACTGAGGAACTACGAGCCCCAGCTGAGAGTTGTCATCAGGGCAAAGCTCTACAAGCCTCTGCCCAGCACCTGGTACAGCCCTGGGGTTCCAGGAAGAGGAGGTAGACAGCCTTTCTGCCCAGCAGCCTGATGGGTTCCAGGGAGTAGAGGTAGCCGACCTCTCTCCCCAATTGCAGATGGAGACCCGGGAAGAAGAGGTAGTCGACTTCTCTCCCCAGCGGTAGATGGAGTCCCAGGGCGAAGAGCTTACTGACCTCTCTCCCCAGCGGCATAGGGCATTCCAGGGAGAAGAGGTAGCTGACCTCTCTCCCCAGCGGCAGAGGGCATTCTAGGTAGAAAAGGTAGACAACCTTTCTCCCCAGCAGCAGATGGAGACCCAGGAAGAAGAGTTAGTTGACTTCTCTCCCCAGCAGCAGATGGAGTCCCAGGGAGAAGAGGTCCCTGACCTCTCTCCCCAGCGGCAGAGGGCGTTCCAGGGAGAAGAGGTAGCTGACCTCTCCCCTCAGTTGCAGATGGAGACCCAGGGAGAAGAGGTAGCTGACCTCTCTCCCCAGCGGCAGATGGAGACCCAGGGAGAAGAGGTAGCTGACCTCTCTCCCCAGCAGCAGATGGAGACCCAGGGAGAAGAGGTAGCTGACCTCTATCCCCAGCGGCAGATGGAGACCCAGGGAGAAGAGGTAGCTGACCTCTCTCCCCAGCGGCAGTGTGTTTACCCAGGAGATGATGTGGGTGGCATCACTCTCCTGCAGCAGAGTCAAGCGGACCAGTTGGAAGAGGTTTTGGATTTATCTTGTCCGACTAACACAGGTCCAGACCAGTTGAGGATCTGGTACCTGGTTAGTCTACTGTTGGGAGGGGAGAAATGTTACGGACTGAACCGTCACTGTGGCTGCTGGAGAAGACTGAGGGCTTGCCTCCTTCTTTTTACGGACTATGGACCCAGAACTATGGAGACCCCCTGCAGCTGGGAAAGAGCATTGAACACTGCAATACCTCTTATTGGTATCTCGCAATCCCCAGCCATTCCACATAATCAATTTCACTGATCCCGCCATAAAATTCCTGGATAAATAAGAGCAGAGGCCATACAGCCTGTGACAGACTGAACCGTGACTGGGGCTGCTGGAGAAGACTGAGGGCTAGACTCCTTCCTAAGGACTATGGACCCAGCACTCGGACCTCTTGGAGTTACAAGGAACTATTAGCCTTGATTTATGTGTGCAGTTATATGCCACATCTTTCCTATTGCCCATTAAAGGTGCAGGGTGTGAATCCCGCAACACAAAAAGGGTTAACTCTGCACTGAGACTCCCAATGAATGTGTTAATCTCTATAGTAGGAAGCTCTTGGGCTTTCCTCAAAATCACATCTCTGTCCCGATAATGCAGCACTTTAATAAGCACAGGTCTGGGAGGGCGCCCAGGATGGGTAGGGACCCTATGTGCGCGTTCCACCGCGAACAAGTGTGACAAAGTGTCTTTGCCAAATACATTCAGGAGCCATGCTTCCAAATACGAGCTCGGCTCTGGGCCCCCTTAGTGTTCCGGAACCCCCACTAGCCGTACATTATTACGACGCAGCCTGTTCTCCAGGTCATCCGTCTTAGCAAATAGGGCCTCCATTGTGTGTCACAGAGTCCTGTTAAAGCAAGTGGATGGCGTCCTCCAACTCACAAACCCTGTGTTTCACTGCGGACGTACATTCCGCCACCTTTTGGAAATCGTGGCGAATAATAGAAACATTCTCTTGAATACCCCTGAGCCGGTTGTTCAGATCAGTAAGTGCTGTATGACATTGTTGAATAGCTTTGAGGACATCAGTAAGGGTAGGTTCCTGTTCAATGGGCTCCTCAGCAGAACATGGCCGTTCACAAGTAGTAAAAATAGGCCGAGGCCCAGAAGGTATAAAGTCTGCAGTGCACAAAGCAGCCTTAAGCATAGATGTCACCTTATCAGTCTGAAAACTATCAGTAGGCTTATCATCAGTGGCCGCATTGGGCGAAGGAACTCGAGCAAAGCGCTCAAGTCTGGCTGCGACTTCCTTCTGTCTATTTATCAGAGGCTCTTCCCGTGCTCTGACTTTGGCGCCATCTTGGATTTCCACACCACTTGCTCCTTCTCCTGTTTTAACCATCGTCAATACAGCGCCAGGCACCGGTCCGTAAGAAGTAGAAGGATATTATACTTTATAGTGAGCCAAAGAAGTAAAATCTAAGTGGTATAACTAATAATATTGGGATAACTGTAGCGGGAGCTTCACACCGTGCGACTGATCACAAAGCGCACTAGGCCACGCTCCGCTATTTGCAGGGTCTTTGAGACGATCATGTGACCTACAGAACCAATCAGATAGTACAAGTCCTTTTCCCTTTACTACACAGTCTGGCAGACTGCTTTACCCGCCTTGCATGGATAGTTAGTGCTAAAGCAGTAAAAAGTAGCCCTAATAAAGCCACTACAACTAAATATGCATCCTGCCTCTACATTCCATGTGTTGAATGGCTTCTGTGCTCTCTGCTGGGTCCTTTTCATCGGTTGGTCCCAGCAGAGTGCACAGATCACAGTGAGTACACCAAGCACTACACATTTAGCCCCAGATCAGCCCCCATCACCCCAATTAACCCCTTGATTACCCCGTCAATCACTAGTGAAAGGGAAAAAAGTGATCAGTGTAAACTGTCACTTTTTTTTTCACCAGTATTGACTGTTAGGTTTAGGTTAGTTTAGGCCCCTTTGGTAGGTAGTTAGCTTCAGTTAGCGCCCAGCCCACCGCACCGTAGTCACTGATTCGCTGATTTGTAAGTGATCAGAACTGATCACAGTCAGATCTATAATAGTATTAGTGTCACCTTAGCTCGCCCTCCACCCAAAACGCAGTGTTTGCCCGATCAGGCCTGATCAGTCGCCCACATGTGCGTTCAATCACTACACAAGCGCTGCGGCGATAAAAAAATCAGTTTTGATATTTATCAATCGCAGTGGCTTCCTGTACTTCGCTAGCCTCCCATTTGTAAGACAGGCTTGCTTTTTTTCTTGGGTATGGATGTGGGCGGAGCTCCTATGTACTGGCAGGCACCTTTCCCCTCTTTTTATAAGGAGAATAGCAGAAACTCCTAATGCTGGCCATACGTGTAAAGATTGCAGAGACCGTCAAATGCCAGGGCAGTACAAACACCCCACAAATGACCCCATTTTGGAAAGAAGACACCCCAAGGTATTCTCTGAGGGGCATATTGAGTCCATGAAAGATTGAACTTTTTGTCACAAGTTAGCGGAAAGGGAGAGTTTGTGAGAAAAATTAATAAAATAAAATAAAAAAAGTAAATTTCCACTAACTTGTGCCAAAAAAAAATCTTCTATGAACTCGCCATTCCACTCACGGAATACCTTGGGGTGTCTTCTTTCCAAAATGGGGTCACATGTGGGGTATTTATACTGCCTTAGCATTTTAGCGGCCCTAAAGCGTGAGAAGAAGTCTGGAATCCAAATGCCTAAAAATGCCCTCCTAAAAGGTACTCATTGGAATTTGGGCCTCTTTGCGCACCTAGGCTGCAAAAAAGTGTGACACATGTGGTATCGCCGTACTCAGGAGAAGTAGGGCAATGTGTTTTGGGGTGTATTTTTACATATACCCATGCTAGGTGAGAGAAATATCTCTGTAAATTGACAACTTTGTATAAAAAAATTTAAAAAGTTGTCATTTACAGAGATATTTTTCACACACAGTATGGGTATATGTAAAAATACACCCCAAAACACATTGCGCTACTTCTCCTGAGTATGGCGATACCACATGAGTGACACTTTTTTGCAGCAAAGATGCGCAAAGGGGCCCTAATTCCAATGAGTACCTTTAGGATTTTAAAGGGCATTTTTACGCATTTGGATTCCAAACTACTTCTCACGCTTTAGGGACCCCTAAAATGCAAGGGCAGTATAAATACCCCACAAGTGACCCCATTTTAGAAAGTAGACACCCCAAGGTATTTCGTGAGGGGTATGGTGAGTTCATGCAAAATTTTATTTTTTGTCACAAGTTAGTGGAATATGAGACTTTGTAAGAAAAAAAAAAATTCAATTTCCGCTAACTTGTGACAAAAAATAAAAACTTCCATGAACTCACTATGCCCATCAGCGAATACCTTAGGGTGTCTACTTTCTGAAATGGGGTCATTTGTGGGGTGTTTCTACTGTCTACATTGTAGTACCTCAGGAAACATGAAAGGTGCTCAGAAAGTCAAAGTGCGTAAATTAATTTTTTTGCACCATAGTTTGTAAACGCTATAACTTTTACCCAAACCAATAAATATACACTTATTGCATTTTTTTTAATCAAAGACATGTAGAAAAATAGATTTAGAGAAAAATTTATATAGAAATGTAGTCATTTTTGATTAATATCAAAAAAGTAACAATATATCAGCAGCAGTGAAATACCACCAAATTAGGGTACTTTCACACTAGCTAGCAGCGGATCCGTCTGTTTATTTGTACAGACGGATCCAGACCTCTAATGCAAACGTTTGTATCCGTTCAGAACGGATCCGCTTGCATTAGCTTTAAAGAAAAATGACAAAGTCCAAAACGGATCCGCTTTGACTTACATTGAAAGTCAATGGGAACGGATCCGCTTTCAAATGCACCATATTGTGTCACTGACAACGGATCCGTCCCCATTGACTTACATTGTAAAAAAACGGATCCGTTAGGCTCCGCCTCTTCAGACGGACACCAAAATGCTGCATGCTGCGTTTGGTGTCCGCCTCCAAAACGGAATAGAGGCGGAACGGAGCCTAACTGATGCATTCTGAACGGATCCTTATCCATTCAGAATGCATTGGGGCTTAACTGATCCGTTTTGGACCGTTTGTGAGAGCCCTGAAACGGATCTCACAAACGGAATCCAAAACGCTAGTGTGAAAGTACCCTTAAAGCTCTATTAGTGAGAAGAAAAGAAGGTAAAATTAATTTGGGTGGTGAGTTGCATGACCGAGCAATAAACCGTGACAGTAGTGTAGTGCAGAATTGTAAAAAGTGGTCTGGTCATTAAGGGGGTTTAAGCTAGGGGGGCTGAAGTGGTTACATTTTTTCCCTCACCTCCATGATGGCACCTACTATGAGAATTAACAGATTATTAATTTAGGGTGAGACGACTGCCTGAAGAGCTTATTTTCCATATTTAAGGTCCCTTTTGCATCACTGAGTACTCTATAATGTTTAGCGAAAGTATGAGGGTTGGACCATGTTGTCGCTTTACATATTTTGTTCAGAGAAGTGGATCCTCTCTCCACCTAGGATGCCAATACTGCCCTAGTGGAATGAGCTTTCAGGTGAGAAGGCGGATCCTTCCTTATTATCCTACAGGCTTCACAAATAGCCAACTTAAGTAAACGCGCTACCGTCGCTCTAAAAGCTTTAAGACCTCTCCTCTTTCCTAAGAACTGAATAAACAGACTATTGGATTTCCTCAAAACCTCAGTAACTGATAGATATAAGAGAACACATCTAACATTTGAACTGTAAAAACTTTCTCTGCTTCATATCTAGGATTTTCGCAGAATGAGGGAAGAATAACCTCTTTCATTCTGTGGAAATCTGACACCATCGTAGGGAGAAAAGAATCCTTGAACCTAAAAATTATTCTATTATCTCTGATGGTTAGAAATGGCTCCCTGACAGAAAGCTTGTACTTCATTAACCCTGCGAGCTGACGTGATGGCGACAAGGAATACCGTCTTGAGGGTCAAGAACTTGATGTTTATTACTTCCAGAGGTTCAAATGGGGCAATAGTAAGACCTGAAAAAAACTAAGTTTAGGTCCCAAAGTGCAACTGTCGGTCTTAGTCTAGGTCTAAGTCTGTCTTTACCCTTCATGAATCTAATTATCCATAGGTTAACAGCTTTACATTCTAAAAAGTGCTCAGAGCAGATATCTGTACACTGAGGGTGTTTGGCTTTAACCCTCTACTAAAGCCTTCTTGTAAGAAATCTAGAACTGAAGGGATATTCCCCATTTTAACTGCAGAATTCTCCGAACACCAAGATATATATATTTTCCATATTTTATGGTAGATTTTTACAAGTGACTTTTTTCCTACTGGCTAACATGGTGGTGACTACAGAATCCGAAAGTCCTGCATGCACTACTTTTGTCTCCGCTCCAAAATCATCATTATAGTCTATGGGGTCCTTAGGGTCCTTTCGGCTCAGTTATGTGCCGAATCCGTCCTTTCCGTTATCCTGCTCCTAAATGGAGCAGGAGAATGGAAAGGGAGAGCGTTGGTGTGAACAAAGGCTAATAGATCGGTACTTTTGCGTTGTTTCTGTTCGCGAATAAATCTATTTGCGGCATCCTCCCTGGACTAGCAAGTTGAAAACTTCCTACTTTAAACTCCACTCTCCTGGATCCAATCTTTTCCGGCTTAGAAAGTCTGCCTTGACATTTGTGTTCCTTTTAAAAGACTGTTCGCAGGGAGTTGGCATAGCTTTCCGCCCATAAAAATTTTTGTTGGTCAGGATATTAGGATCTTGCTCCTTGTACCCCCTGACGGTTTATGTATGACACCACAGTCTTGTTGTCTGACCTGACTTGAACGTTGGATCCCCTTCTCAGAGTCTGTGACCACCAGGGGCAGATTAAGTGCATGATAGGCCCGGGGCTGTCTACCCAACTTGGGCCCCCCACTCCATTTTAGGTTTCAGTTTTTTTTCTGTATAAAGAGGCTGCGGTGCTTTGTAAGCGTCACAGTCTCTTCCTAGGCCATATGACATCACATTCATCGTTCACATGGCCTATCTGCAGCTCTGTCCTATCTGAGTGATTGGGGCTGAGCTGCAATACCAAGCACAGTGCTATCACATGGACAGCGCCGTGCTTGGTAAGGAGCAAAGAGGCTGCGGTCTCCTCTAACAGCTGATTGGCGGGGCTGCCAGGAGTCAGACCCCCACCATCTCATAACTCTCTGAGTACAGATGTCATAGATGTTTCCTGCAGTCCTATGTCCAGTGAATTATTGTGTTATGTGGGGTGTTACCTAGGACTGCAGGGAACATGTACATTATCTGCACACAGAAAGTTATCACTGTTATCTGGGCTGTTACATAGGACTGCAGGTGAAAAATTTAAATTTGAGGTGCCAAATTTAAAATACATATGATTATGATAAAGACTTGGAGGAGAAGATGAGACGCAGGTCACAGTAGTGAGCCAGCTCTACATATAGGGAATACAGCACCACATACCTCTTACATCCAGGGACTTCTCTTGTCATGTAGCTCTTCTCTTTCCTCTTGACCCAGACCGCCATGACTAATTCCTCCCGCCGCATCTCGTCCCTACAGAGTTTGTTACACAGACACGTTAGATTTCTCATAATTGGGGTCATTTATCAAACTGGTGTAAATTAGAACTGGCTTAGTTGCCCATAGCAACCAATCAGATTCCACCTTTCATTTTCCAGAGGAGCTGTCAAAAATGAAAGGTGGAATCTGTTGCTATGGACAACTAAGCCAGTTCTACTACAACAGTTTGATAAATGACCCTAAAGATCCCTATAGTGTCTACAGCAGTTATAATGTCCCCTAGAGTGCCCCCAATAATAATAACATCCTATATTGTGCTCCAGGTAATAATCCCTGTATAGTGTCCCCAATACCCCACACTACCCCATATAGTATTTTCCTTCACACTGCCCCCATACAGTAATTTCCCCACACTGTCCCCATATAGTAATTTCCCCACACTGTCCCCATATAGTAATTTCCCCCAGACTGCCATCTATTAATTAATTTGCCCCCACATTGTCATCCATTAATTTGCCCCCACACTGTCATCCATTAATTTGCCCCCACACGGTCATCCATTAATTTGCCCCCACAACTGCCATTCATTAATTTGCCCCCACACTGCCATCCATTAATTTGCCCCCACACTGCCATCCATTATTTTTCCCCACACTGCCATCCATTAATTAGTTTGCCCCCACAACTGCCATTCATTAATTTGCCCCCACACTGCCATCCATTAATTTCCCCACAACTGCCATCCATTAATTTTCCCCCACACTGCCATCCATTAATTAGTTTGCCCCCACAACTGCCATTCATTAATTAGTTTGCCCCCACAACTGCCATTCATTAATTTGCCCCCACAACTGCCATCCATTAATTTCCCCCACACTGCCATCCATTAATTAGTTTGCCCCCACAACTGCCATCCATTAATTAGTTTGCCCCCACAACTGCCATTCATTAATTTGCCCCCACAACTGCCATCCATTAATTTTCCCCCACACTGCCATCCATTAATTAGTTTGCCCCCACAACTGCCATCCATTAATTTGCCCCCACAACTGCCATTCATTAATTTGCCCCCACAACTGCCATTCATTAATTTGCCCCCACAACTGCCATCCATTAATTTTCCCCCACACTGCCATCCATTAATTAGTTTGCCCCCACAACTGCCATTCATTAATTTGCCCCCACAACTGCCATCCATTAATTTTCCCCACACTGCCATCCATTAATTAGTTTGCCCCCACAACTGCCATTCATTAATTTGCCCCCACAACTGCCATCCATTAATTTTCCCCACACTGCCATCCATTAATTAGTTTGCCCCCACAACTGCCATTCATTAATTTTCCCCACAACTGCCATCCATTAATTTGCCCCCACAACTGCCATTCATTAATTTGCCCCCACAACTGCCATCCATTATTTTGCCCCCACAACTGCCATCCATTAACTAATTTGCCCCCATGGAAACATGCCCCACTGTCCCTTAATATCCCCCCAAGTTAGCACACACACAAAAAAATAAAGAGCTAATACTTACCTGTATGCTGAATGGTGTGGCAGGCGCGCGTACATCAGAGCGTGCGCGCGCCACTATACAGGCGCACAATGACGTCATCACGGGCGCCGCGCGATGATGTCATCGCGCACGCCGGGCTTATACCACCACATAGGCCTCAGGCCTACTAGGCCTGAAGCCTATGGCGGTGATAGGCGGCGGGGCAGGGAACTATACGCTCCCGTGCCCCGCCGCAGTATGTGGGC
Organism: Bufotes viridis; assembly: GCA_033119425.1. Taxonomy (NCBI): domain Eukaryota; kingdom Metazoa; phylum Chordata; class Amphibia; order Anura; family Bufonidae; genus Bufotes; species Bufotes viridis. The sequence goes on from CM065594.1 coordinate 114,845,374, forward strand.
GCTCGGGTCGGCATTGGGCCCCCCAGTGATGCCGGGCCCGGGGCTGCCGACCCGAACGCCCCTATGTTAATCCGCCACTGGTGACCACTCCCCTGGGTTGACAGAGTTCGTAAATGAGCCACCCAACCCCAGAGGCTGGCATCTGTGGTAAGAATCGCTGGGTCTCTTACCACCCATGGCACACTGTTCTGGAGATTGTGCCTCACTTCCCACCAATCCAGATATATTAAGATATCCTCTGGAATTGTGATCAGTTTGTCCTATGATTCCTGTCTCCGATCTCAATGTTGTAACATATAATTCTGAAGTGGTCGGGAGTGCCATTGGGCCCATTTCACTGCTGGGATACAGGCTGTTAGAGACCCAATGAGGGCCATAGTCTGTCTGATAGTATGAGACCTCTTGTTTTTAATACTCATTATCTGGGATTAGATTTTCTGCATTTTTTCTTCTGGTAGAAAACACATTTGTTTGACCAAATCTATGAGAATGCCCAGAAAAACTATCTTTTGTGTAGGTAGAATCAGCGATTTTTCCCAGTTTATTATCCAACCTAGATCCTCTAGCCTGCATCTGTTCTTTAGCAGATTGTTTTCTAGGTCCATTTTGGAATCGCCTACTAATAAAAGGTTGTCTAAGTAAGGTATTAGGACATTCTCTTTCCTCAGAGGGGAGACCATTTCTAGTATTATCTTGGTAAAAGTCTGGGTGCTGTAGTTATTCCAAAGGGGAGGGCTTGAAATTGAAAGTGCTTTATTTGACCTTGAATCCACACCGCTATTCTCAGATACAGTTGGTGATTTTTAGAGATGAGTGAATTTCATATTTTGAAATTCGTTCATGCTTCATTTACCGGTAAAGGTGAATTGCGTTATTGATTCCGTCACCACAGACCATAACGCAATTCTGTGACAGAATGCAAAACCGAATGCCTTAGAGGCATTCTGTTATTCATTCCTTCATAATAGAAGTCAATGGGCTGCAAAGCGGATCCGTTCTTATTCAGTTATGCAGGGAGTCCTCTCCTGCAGAACAGAAACGGGACGGATCCATTTTGCAGCCGATAAACTTCTATTATGGCAGAATGAATAACTGAATGCCTCTAAAGGCATTCAGTTATGCATTCCTTCATAGAATTGCGTTATAGTCCGTGGTAACGGAATCCAAACCGCAATTCACCTTTTACCAGTAACGAGCGTGAACAAATTTCATAACCTGAAATTTGCTCATCTCTAGTGATTTTGGTGAATCGGTATATGAAAATATGCACCTTTTAGATCCAATGAATGAAGAAGACCCCCTCCTGTAAAACATTTATCAACTTTAGTTTTTTTAGTTTTATGATTTAACGTGATTTTCCGTTTGGTTTGGCTACCAAAACACTCTAGAACAGTACCCTTGACTGATCTGATTTGATGGAATCTGCAGAAGAACCTCCATGTCCACCAAGTCCAGAATTCCCTGCTCCAAACAGAGTTGAGGAGATTCGGAACTCTGGACCGGAGTGACTACAGAGGTTGTGGGGAATGTTGAGAAAGGGAATCCTGTACCCCAGAGAAAGTACGTATATCAACCAAGGACTTGGCAAAAACCTTCCAGGAATCCATAAACTTTCTCAACCTCCCCCACAGACTTTTGAGCGTTATATTTTGGAAGTATCGGTATTTCTAGGATTGAAGAGAAACCCTTTCTCTTTATTCTGTTTGTTAACTCTCCATCCTTCCGTTTTCCTTTCTTGTTTTGAAATCCATATCCCCAGACCATGATTTTAGCTATAACGCCCTTCTGGCAATATTGGCCAATGCAGTAGTCCTGGCGGTAACTCTTACCGAGTCCGCATGTATTGTCGGACAGGAAGTTAACCACTTTTAACTGCTTTCAGGACCTTGGACGAGATAGCTCGTCCCAACTTGCAGGTACTTCACGCACTTGGATGAACAATCTCATCCTGCAGCTGATAAGAACTGGGCTACTTGTAATTCTCCTTCTCTAGTGCTGAGGAGATCAAAGATGTGGATTAGCCTGCCCTTCCTCCTCAGCTGCACAGTTAACCCCTTCAGTACTCCTCACACATCCATAGCCCTTCCTTAGTGCTATGTTTGGGGAGCTGTGTGACCAGTGAATGTAATTTACAAAATGATCAAAACATGAAGTAGACATATGGGAAATGTAAAGTAAACTATTTTAGGAGGATTTACTATCTGTTTTAAAAGCAGAGAAAAATAATTTTTTAAATTACTGAATTTTCCAAAATTTTGGGTAAATTTGGTATTTTTTTTATAAATAAAAATGAAATATTTTGACTCAAATTTACCACTGTCATGAAGTACAATATGTGACAAAAACTGTCTCAGAATGGCTTGGATAAGTAAAAGCATTCCAAAGTTCTTACCATATAAAGTGACATATGTCAGATTTGCAAAAAATGGCCAGGTCCTTAAGGTGAAAAATGTCAGGGTCCTTAAGGGTTAAAAGTATATTAGAAGGATTCAGCAAAGCTTTCATAAGAATTATTAGATTTTAAAAGGGCTTCTAAATGTAGCAACCAGCTTTTAAGGCACAGAAGTGGCCGCAATATTTGGCTTAAATAAGGATGCCGCTGCATCCCATGTTTCTCTGAGAATAGAATCTATTTTTTTGTCCATGGGATCACAAAGAGATCCTGTATTTTTAAACGGTAAGGAGGAACCTTTCGCCAACTTAGAAAGAGAAACGTCTATTTTTGGGCAATTCAAAAGGTCGTCTAAATTTTAGTCATCAAAGGGCAGTCTCTTTTTAATTGTTCTGGGCAGAAAACTTTCCTATCCAGGTTTTTCCATTCTCTTAATATAAGTGAATGCAAATTGTTATATACTGGGAACACCTTCTTTTTCCTTTCCTCTAACCCAGAAGATATTTTATCTAAGGCGGATCTCTGGACCTTTTCTTCCTTAATTTCCATAGCCGCCCTGACTGCTTTTAATAGATCATTAATATCTTCGGAGTCGGAATCTGAATCACTCATTTTTTCCTTCCAATCAGAAGAATTCTCAGAGGATGGAAGGGTGACTGGGACCAGGAGTAAAATCTGCTAAAGCAGAACCTAACTGCTGCCGTATCATATCTTTTATTTCATCTCTCAGGGAAGGCACTTCTTCTCTTACTATATCGTCAGTGCATTTCCTACCTATTTTTTTAGGATATTTAACTGGATGCCTAGCCGCACACACACCACATCTGAAAGACTTAGATTTTCACGCTATTTTAGATTTAGCAGACACATCCTTGTCACTCTTAACATACAACAGAAAGAGAGAAAAGATACATTAGAAGATGTCTCTGCCGTCCAGTACTCTCGACCGCCGCTTTGCTTGTTCACTCGCTGACAGGCTGTTCCACACATTCCCCCAGCTCCATCATTCGCAGAAAAGCTGGGTTTGAGGACTGCAGGGAATTGCTGGTCAGAGGGCGACTTCCACCTTGACCAGCACACCACCTTGACCAGCAATCCTGGAAGCTTGTTCCCGAAAGCATCTAGCCGGCATTTACCCAGGACGGCCCCATTACCCGCCAGAGCCGAGAATCTCAGGCAGCAGCAGCCAATAGGATCCGGAAGAACTCCATTTGAGTGTCCGGATGCCCCGGCCCACCCCCTCTACTGGCGCACATGAGGAATGACTATCGGCCTTGGTCGGCGCACGTGTACTTACTTGCCCAAGGTAGGCCCCGGACGTCCGCAAATGCGGCCGCAACCTACGCTGCTTGATCCAACTTTAAACCCCATACCGAAGCACAGGGACTTCTCCTGCTCCTCTGCCTGGCAGGGACAGGAAGACACTAAGGATGGCCCTTTTTGAAGCTTCCTATCCCTGCCTGGTTGAAAAGGAGTATAGTCTCATAGTAGGTGCTAGGGCTGCAACGATTAATCAAGGTAATCGATAATATTCGATAACTGGATTCGTGGCCGACGAATCCAGATATCGAATAATCGGCCGATTCGTTGGCAGCACCGTTTTGACTCGCATACAAATCGCCGTCCGCAACGGCCACCCAGGCTCAGCCTCTTCCTCCTCGCTTGCTGCAGACTCCGCCCACCGACGCTGAACACTGGAGTCACGTGACACAGGGCCTCTGAGTGCAGTGTTTGAGCGGTGCGCAGAGTGGCGAGAAAGTATACTCAGCTCAGTCCCATTCCCTCCGGACTAAGCCTATAGGTAATGTCTGCCTCAGTCTGCATGTATGATGATGACGGGCGGCACGTGGCCCCAATTATGTCTGCCCTGTCCGACTCAGAGCTGGTCCTCCATGCTCCCTGCCTGCCTGCAACTAGCTGCAGGCACCACCACTGCAAATTTGAAATGACAGGCAGTGGGGAATGGGGATGAGTCGCTGACTCCCTCCGACTGGTAGCAGACAAGTGACTGCCATGGGGGGTGGCAGACGCAGTGAGTGCACAGTGCACTAGTGCAGCACCTACAGTTACTGTATGGGGGAACCAAAAGGACTGGAGACATGATATGAGGCATGAGCGCAGCAGCCACAATAGGAGACATTGAGGGCAACAGCCACGCACAGACAGATGAATATTGTATGGGGGGCACAAGGAGACAGATGAGGGCAGCAACCACAATAAGAGACAGTAGAGGCAACAGCCACGCAGATGATCTACTGGTATACTGTATAGGGGGCCATGACGAAACATATTATGAGGGCAGCAGTAGCAGTTTGTGCGTGGATGCTGACCCATAATGTCTCCAGTTGCGTCATGTCTCCTTGTGTCCCCCATATACAGTAATATCTTGTTGTGCCTCGCTGCCTGCCCAATGTGCCCATACAGAATATGGTGGTGCTGCTGCTGTCCAGTCCAGTTTATGGAGCCTCAGCCTGCCCTGGAGGACTTCACCCGTACTACCAAGCTAAGCCCATCTGCCGTCGGTAAGCCAGTTGCCCGCTGTATAATGTGCCCTGCTCAGGGCTCATTATGTCACTGCTGCTTTTTCAGTCCCTATTAGGTGACGGTTTAGTAGGGTCTACTACTTCCAGAGTCCAGTGGTGCGGTGCAGTACAAAAATCCCCCTGAGAGAGACACTGCAAGGTGAGGAAGGGCTGTGGTGGGTGGTATGGGGAGTCAGTAATGGATAAATTTTTGTTAATATGCTGCTGCTCTTTTTTCTGTCCTTAGGTCTACTACCTCCAGAGTCCAGTGGTGTGGGACTGCGGTTGTGAGACACAGGTGTACACTGCTCTGCTCTGTAAGTTTTAGTTGTGTAATGCTACTTACAGGTTTCCTGCATGTCCTAGTACTAAACCTCTCTCCCACCAGCACTAATTTTAAGCATTTGCTTCAACAGAACTGCATTATGGCTGATGGTGAGACTGTGACCCTGGCCCTGATAAAAGCGGGCGGACAAAGTCATGCAAGGCATGGGAGCACTTTACTCAACATCCGTCCGACAAGTTGGTTGTCTGCAAAATCTGCAAAGCAGCGCTGGTGTGGCACAGAAGCACAACCGTGATGAACGAGCACCTGAGAAGGAAACACGTTGGCATCACAGAGGAAGGAATAGCCCCGAAAGTAATAATAAATGATCTGTATTAATTTATGCAGGTAAAAAGCTATTTCTGTCAAACTTACTAATTTACGTGAGTAAGTTAGACAGAAATAGATTTTTACTAATATATTTCTTTTTCAATCATTTTCAGTAAGAATCAGCTCTCCATGAGGGAATTTGTGCATGTAAATCCCCAAAGTACACCAGCATAAACTTCTGTTCTCACAGATGCTGTATTAAAAGTGTCAGTCTCTGACATGCGACCACTGTCCATGGTTGAAGACAAAGGATTCTAAAGCATGGTCAGTGCACTATATGCTTAATACAAGCTTCCATCATAAACCATTTCACCACACTAATGGAGAGGAAGTACAGGGAGACCTTTCAGCATGTGACAGATATCATTCACCATAATGAGAGCAGAATGGCGTTGACTGCAGACATATGGACCAGCGTAGCAACTGAGGCTTACCTTGGCATTACATGCCACTACATAGGGGATGATTGGAAGATAAATTCCATCTGTCTGACAACCATGCCCCTGGAGGAGAGACACACAGCTGCACACATTGCAGAATGGTTAGAGGAGGTTTTGGATAGATTTCAAATTCCACCTAAAAAAATGATTGCCCTTGACAATGCTGCAAACATGGTGGCTGCTGCGAACATCCTGGAGGAGACGCATGGATGGTCCAGTATCCGCTGCACTGGCCACTCTTTGGAATCAAGTTAATGCTGCAATGAAAAATGCAGGTATTGATAGAGCTGTCAGTGCTGCTAGAGGACTATTTGAACACTTTAAAAAAAAAAAAAGTGAATTAGCCAGCACCAAGTTGAAGAAGAAGCAGAAGCAGATGGGTACAGCAGAACATAAGCTTGTGCAAGATGTCAGCACCAGATGGAACAGCACTTTCTATATGGCTCCTCCTCCTTGAGCAAAGGTGGCCAGTTGCTGCAACCCAGTTACTTTGCCCCAGTTACCATAAAGGGCAAACATTATCGGGACCTAAAGCCAGAACAGTGGACTGTTCTTGAGGAGCTTTGTATGGCACTTAAGCCTTTTGAGTGTGCCACTGTGTTCATGAGTGGGCTAGAGTATCCATCTCTATCTTCACTGCCTGCAATTGTCAAGGGGTTGTTGAGGTCCACTGAGCATGCTTCCTTTTAAACTGCGGCCATGAGGAGCTTCCAAGCCACAGTAAAGGACCAGCTTCACAGCAGATGGCATGATATCCTATCAGAACAGCTTCTAAATCCTGTCATAATTTCCGCTGTACTGGACCCAAGATTTAGGAAGTTGAAGTTTCTGACACCTGAACAAATTATAAATGTGCAGGCAAAAGTGCAGACAGAGCTGCTTGCGCTAAGAAGAACCGAGATCCTGGAGGAGCAGCAGGAAACTAGCACGTCTACTTCGACAGCTGATGCTGAGCCAGGACATTCAACATCAAGAACATCTATACTGGAGAGTCTCCTTGAGTCTGGTGGCAGCAGTGAAGAGGACACAGAGGGACAACACATGAAAGAGGATATTGTGAGAAATTAAGTACAGTCCTATTTTGCTGAGAAGCCTCTCCACCATGATGGCAACCCTTTGAGCTGGTGGAAGTCTAGCGAAGACAGGTATCCTACTTGCAAGATCATGCTTGTCTATCCCAAGTACATCCACACCATCGGACCGCCTCATCTCAGCAACGGGCAACATAGCGTGTAAGAAGAGAGCTAGCCTCAGCCCTGACCATGTGGATATGTTGTCTTTTTACACTTTGATGCTAAATTTTTATAATTATGTAACTCCTAAAATTGTTTTAATATGGCCTTTGTACATATTTTTTCAAGTAAAATGACATAATCCCATTATTGTTTGTTGTTTTTCCGATTAATCGTTGAAATTATCGGCAAATAATCGATTATTCAAATAATCGTTAGCTGCAGCCCTAGTAGGTGCCGTCATGGAGGTGAGGGAAATTTTTTTCCAATACGGCAAATGGCGTAACGGAAAAAAAAATGTCCAATTTGCCATTTTTCATTGCTTCTGTTACCGCAAAAAATGTAATAAACTGTGATCAAAAAGTCAGACACACACTCCAAAATGGTATCAATAAAAACTACAAATTGTCCATTTAGACATAAAAACCTATACATATGTAGTATCCTTGTAATCCTTCTTACCCAGAGAATGAAGGGCATGGGTCAGTTTTGCAGCAAAGATTTTTACAAATGCGGATAGCCAGCAGTTCAAATGCCAGTATAAACAGTAGAGGAGATTGGGGACATCCCTGCCGTGTGCATTTATGGATGGAAACAATTCAGAGTAAAAGCCCTTGCAACAGACAAATGCCTGAGGGTGGCCATGTAGAAATTCTTAGTGGAATCCCCAGGTGTGTAGCACAGAGAATAGGTAGGGCCAAGCTAAAGTACTAGAAGCCTTGTGTACATCCAGAGAAAGGATGCTCCAAGCATTACAAGCCTAAATAAGATCGGCAGTGTGTCTGATGTTATCTGGGGTTTGCTGCTGCGGACAAAACCTACTCAGGGAAGAAAGAGAAGTGTTAAGGCGAGTAGCCAGTATTTTGGTGAGAAGCTTCATATCAATATTCAAAAGAGAAATAGGGCTGTAAATGACTTTGTCAAGGGCTTTTTTTTCAGGTTTAGGAATCGTAGTGATGGCTGCCTGAAGGGAATATTGATGAACTGTGAACCTTACATAGTACCATATGGGGTAATTTATCAAACTGGTGTAAAATAGAAATGGCTTAGTTGCCCATAGCAACCAATCAGATTCCACCTTAAATTTTTGCCAGCTCTTTTGGAAAATGAAAGGTGGAATCTGATGAGTTGCTATGGCCAACTAAGCCAGTTCTACTTTTTACCAGTTTGATAAATGACCCTGTAATGTGAATTCAGAAGATTTGAGAATATATAAGCTTACGCAGGCTAAGTAAATAAATTTGCTAAGTGTGATTAAATAAGATAACACAGACAATGCACATACAGAATAATAAAAAGTAAATAAACAGTAGCCTAAATTAGGGGTAGGGATCCGGTCGATCATGCTAAAACACATGGCTGTCTACCAGGTTATAACACATGACCAACACCCCAGGGTGTACAAAACGTAGGGCAAAACAATACTTACAACCTACCTAGCATGAAGTTCTAGGTGGAATCCCAATTAAGGCCTCATTCACACATACGTGGACCACGGTCTGTGAAAGCCCGTCCTGCTGAGTACACGAGCACACAGCGTCATTGGTTGCTATGACGCCGTGCGCTTTGTGCCGCCGCCGCTGTAGAGTAATGCACTCGTATAGATCATACCAGTGTATTAAGGTACATCGGCACGAAGTGCAACCAATGACGCTGTGCGCTTGTGCACTCAGCAGCATGGCAGGCCGGGTTTTCACGGACCGTGGTCCACGATGTGTGAATGAGGCCTAATTGTTAGTGCAGACCACAGTTATTTCCATCAGTCCCTCCTCCAGTGTGCATCATGCATGTCTCTAAGATCACTCAAGAATGTGTTCTTATCAGCACAAGGGGGGATGGGTACTATCTGTAACCCGCTACATTACAAGGAAAACTTTATAACACAGAGTATTAAACATTATATAAAAGAGGACAGAATTAAAGGGGCATAACCAATCAGTACTTAAAAATGCCCTTACAGTACATTCCACCCCTGGTTCTTCCACTTCATAATTCATTTTCAACACCCCACGTCAGGACCTTTTCTATATATAGTATATAGCCTAGTCATTTGACAGATTATTTTGGAACCATTGGATTTCTAAAAAACTCAAATAAAAAAACTAGACTGACAGCCGGGCCCCTGCTGCATACAACGGCATCAGTGAAAACACAGATGACGGCGTAGTAACCGCTTGTATGCGGTCAAAGCTGACTGCGGCATGGAGAGGGTTTGTGGAGGGTACGGGTGACGGGGACCCGATGGCAGAGAAGGCAGCCCGATGCCTTCCATAGGCATCGAGGCTTGCCTTCTACGGAAGCCTGTGAGATCCAGCCCCTTAGGCTGGGTCTCACAGGCAGGCTGTCAGCATACAAGCTGACAGTCAATGCATTACAATACAAGATGTATTGTAATGCATTGCAGTGGGGATCCGACCCCCAGAAGTTGAAGTCCCAGAGTGGGACAAAAATAAAAAGTAAAAAAAGTGTTTTTCATAAATAATAGAAAAAAAAAGTTTTAAGTAAAAAAAAAAAGCCCCTTTCCTAAAATAAAACATAAAATTGTAAAAAAAGATTGACAAAAAACAGACATATTCGATATTGCCGCACCCGTAACGGCCAGCTCTATAAAAATATTACATGATCCACAACCCTCACCTGAACGCCGTAGAAAAAATTAAAATAAAAACTGTGCTAAAACAACAATTTTTTGTCACTTTACATTACAAAAAGTGCAACTCCAAGCGATCAAAAAGGCGTATGCCCCCCCAAATAGTACCAAACCACCACTTTATCCTGCAAAAAATTAGCGCCTACATAAAACAATCGGGCAAAAAAATAAAAAAATATAGCTCTCAGAATATGGAGAGACTAAAACATTTTTTTTTTCTGTTTCAAATATGCTTTAATTGTGTTAAAAGTGAAAATAATAAAAAAAGTAGACCTATTAGGTATCGCCATGTCCGTAACAACCAGGTCTATTAAAATATCACATGACCTAACCCCTCAGATGAACACCGTAGAAAAATAAAATAAAATGGTGTCAAAAAAGCAATTTTTTGTCACCTTACATCGCAAAGTGTAATACCAAGCTATCAAAAAATCATGCGCACCCCAAAATACCAACCATTAAACCGTCATCTCATAACGCAAAAAATGAGACCCTACCTAAGATAATCGCCCGAAAAATAAAAATAAACTATGGCTCTCAGAATATGGAGACACTAAAACATGATTTTTTTGTTTCAAAAATGTATTTATTATGTAAAACTTAAATAAATAAAATGTAGTCCTATTAGGTATCACGGTGTAACAACCAGGTCTATTAAAATATCACGTGAACTAACCCTCAGGTGAACACCGTAAAAACAAATACTGTGTCAAAAAGCCATTTTTTTTTGTAACATAGTAACATAAGGCTGAAAAGACATCTATCCATCCAGTTCAGCCTGTCATCCTGCTAGTTGATCCAGAGGAAGGCAAAAAAAAAAACCCTGTGAGGTAGAAGCCAATATTCCTCACTCAGAATAACTCCCTGGATCAACGACCCATCTCTAGTAGGTATAGCCTGTAATATTATTACACTCCAGAAATACATCCAGGCCCCTCTTGAATTCCTTTATTGTACTCACCATCACCACCTCCTCAGGCAGAGAGTTCCACAGTCTAACTGCTCTTAGGCCCCTTTCACACGGGCGTGATTTCCGCGCAGGTGCAATGCGTGAGGTGAACGCATTGCACCCGCACTGAATCCGGACCCATTCATTTCTATGGGGCTGTGTACATGAGCGGTGATTTTCCCGCATCACTTTTGCATTGCGTGAAAATCGCAGCATGTTCTATATTCTACGTTTTCACGCAACGCAGACCCCATAGAAGTGAATGGGGCTGCAGGAAAATCGCGAGCATCCGCAAGCAAGTGCGGATGCGGTGCGATTTTCCCGCATGGTTGCTAGGAGACGATCGGGATGGGGACCTCGATCTTTATTATTTTCCTTATAACATAGTTATAAAGGAAAATAATAGCATTCTCAATAGAGAATGCAAGTAAAAGGGCAATAGAGGGTTAAAAATAATATAAAAACCTCACCTCCATTTGATCGCGTAGCTGCCGGTCTCCTGTTCTGTCTTCAGCTGGGGGATGAAGGACCTTCAGTGATGTCACTGGGTCACATGGTCCAATCATCTGCTTTCATTCAGCTGGAGACAGAACAGGAGACCGGCAGCTACGCGATCAAATCGAGGAGGTGAGGGTTTTATTTTATTTATTATTTTTAACCATCTATTGCCCTTTTACTTTGAATTCTCTATTGAGAATGCTATTATTTTCCTTTATAACTATGTTATAAGGAAAAATAATAAAATATACAGAATACTCAACTCAAAACAGGACTTCAGTAAAGAAGTCCGCGTCGGGTCTGGGTACCAAACATGCCAATTTTTCACACGCGTGCGAAACGCATTAAAGCGCTTTGCACTTGCGCGGAAAATCGCATCGCAACGCACCCGCCTCTTATCCGCCCGTGTGAACCCAGCCTTACCGTAAAGAATCCTCTTCTTTGTGTGCAAACCTTCTTTCCTCCAGATGCAGAGGATGTCCCTCGTCACAGTCCTGGGGATAAATAGATGATGGGAGAGATATATGTACTGACCCATGATATATTTATACATAGTTATTAGATCTCCCCTCAGTCGTCTTTTTTTCTAAAGTAAATAAACCTAATTTTGATAATCTTTCAGGGTACTGTAGTTACCCCATTCCAGTTATTACTTTAGTTGCCCTCCTCTGAACCCTCTCAGGCTCTGCTATGTCCGCCTTGTTCACAGGAGCCCAGAACTGTACACAGTACTCCATGTGTGGTCTGACTAGCGATTTGTAAAGTGGTAGGACTAGATTCTCATTACGGGCGTCTATTCCCCTTTTGATGCAACCCATTATCTTATTGGCCTTGGCGGCAGCTGCCTGACGCTCGGGTACAAAATTCTTGCCGGAAACATACCGCCATGGAGGTTAAGGTGAAAAATGGTAGGGTCCTGAAGGGGTTAAGAATAACACTTCAAAACAAACATACATATTATTTTTACAACTAACAGAGATCCTCGTCTTCATCCTTCAACACATTAAACATTAGCAATTCATAGGTATCTTTTTTAATGTCACTTGTAGATAATAAACACAACACCATTAAAATCACATTTATTTGTGAACCTTCTAAAATACCCTATGTTGTTTTGTGGTGTTACTAATGTGCTGTATTGTGTATTCTGCACTTAATACCCTTTGGCATTTTGGTGTGCAGATGTACCCAGCTTTTCATGATGTTGAAACAAATAGACATTCCATGAATGCATACAGCAGACATGGGGATGTCTTGTAACTAGGGAATGGACAGAAGAGCTGTACGTCCACCCTGTCCTCCCTCCCCTCTAGATAATCTAAGTCCACCCCTTCCGGTTGGACGGTGCGAGCCTCCCTCTTTCAGTCAATCTACTCTCAACAATTCATGAGAACAGATCTATGGTGTTACCAGAACATTTAACATGTCACAGTCAACATACAACACAAACACAGAAACAAACAAATCTGACAATACAGACATGAACACATGAAGTTCCCATAGGCAATGTTTCATTGAATTCAATAAAAAAAAAAAAAGTAGAGCTCAATTAAAACTTTTGGCACGTTACGCCGTGGACACATTAGATACCGGCATCTTCTGCTTGAGAAAGGGTTCCAACTTGGACCCGAAACGTTGCAGCTTAAATACTCTGATAATTCAGCTTCTACAATTTGTGGACATAGTCCATACTATCGTGTTGAAACTGTACCACTAGTGTGAATAATAAACTACTGTGCACTAAGCATCTATTGGCGTGCTGTCTCCGAAATTTGTGTTACGTATCGTGTACAGATACATATCTGCTCTCTCAGGCTTGTGCACGAAACATCATCAGAGCAGAGAGAGAAGCTGACATCACAGGTCATGTGACTGTCAGTGAAATCTGAGAAAGCAGTAACTGGAGATAAAGTAAGTGAATTGCAAAGTCCTTACATTTGCCTAGTTAGAAACATACAAGTAACAAAAAATAACTCAGACAATTCCTTTAACAGCCCAGACACACCAACCCTCGTTCAAAGGTAGGGCATTCTTCAAGGGCACATTTCTTCAATAACCTTATTCAACTTTATACATATAGCCGGCAATACTTCATCTTTCTGATCAACATATCTTCTCACAAACTACAAACCAGAACTATTTCAACAAAGATATTTTCCTAACATCCTCATATTCTTAGTGTTAGCCACAGATCTATTGGCACACACCAGGTACAATACTTATTCATTATCAACTGATAAACTGTTAATGATGCATCACACTTGCCTAACTTTACTGTTCTAATCTCTAATGCTATGGACATAGGTCTTTACACACACATTATTTACCAAACAGTTTATTACTGAATATTTAACACAAGTGCCGTTCTAATCATTGTAGACACTTGAGCACTTACCTCTTGCTAGTGTCATAAATTATCATCTTGACACTGCTCTGTTTTTAAACTCACCAGAATCCACCTCAACATCACAGGAGCTCTGATATCCACAATCTGCAGGCTCTTACTACAAAGTCTTACATATTTTCATTTGAATCAGCTCAGTTCTAGAATTTTGAAAAGAACGTTGCTAGATTCTATCAAGCCTACTACAGCCCCACTCACAGCTCGTAGCAAATTTGCACAACACGTGCAACCCTAATAATCTGCCCACAGATTATAAATTTCCGTGAATGCCCTGGTTCCCATTTGGAGTGGCAGGTTGAAACTACCCTCTCTCTATGTAACACTCTATCAACGATAAGCATATTCATTTGCTCAAATCCCACCTTTCTGACACTCAAGTGTGACATAACATGAATTCAAAGATTTAAGAATGAATAAGCACACTTTGTAAATATATTTATTCACTTTGCCTGCGTAAGCTTATTCATTCTCAAATCTTTTGAATTCACGTTATGTTACAGACCCCAGTAGTTTGAAAAAGTCTGAAAAAGACATCTGTCCATCCAGTTCACCCTGTTAAACTGCAAATTGGTCCAGAGGAAGGCAAAAAACTGTGAGGTAGAAGCCAATTTTCCTCATTTTAGGGAAAAATTCCTCCCCGACTCCAATGAGGCAGACAGAATAACTCCCTGGATCAAAGACCCTTCTCCAGAAATCTAATAACTATAACCTGTAATATTATTACACTCCAGAAATACATCCAGGCCCCTCATGAAATCTTAGTGAATTCACCATCACCAGAGAGATCCAAAGTCTCACTGCTCTTACCGTAAAGAATCCCCTTCTATGTTTGTGTAGAAAAATACCTTCTTTCCTCTAGATCAGGCATGCTTAACCTGCCCTCCAGCTGTTGCAAAACTACAACTCCCAGCATGCCCGAACAGCCTACAGCTATTAGCCTACATCAGGGCATTGTGGGAATTGTAGTTTTACAACAGCTGGAGGGCCGCAGGTTAAGCATGCCTGCTCTAGATAAAGAGGATGTCCCCTCGTCACAGTCCTGGGTATAAATAGATGATGGGAGATATCTCTCTACTGACCCCTGATATATTTATACATAGCTATTAGATCTCCCCTTAGTTGTCTTTTTTTCTAAACTGAATAACCCTAATTTTGACAGTCTTTCTGGGTACTGTAGTCCACCCATTCCAGTTATTACTTTAGTTGTCCTCCTCTGAAACCCTCTCCACCTCTGCTATGTCTGTTTTGTCCACAGGAGCCCACAACTGTACACAATTATCCATGTGTGGTCTGACTAGTGATTTGTAAAGTGGCAGGACTATGTTCTCATCACTGGCATCACTATGCCCCTTTTGATGCAACCTATTGCATTAAAACCCTTTATAGTATGGGGCTGAAAAGCCATTCGGTCCCGAGCAGTTCTGGGTTTTGAGGGGGCTAATTTCCATTTCCACGGCCATTGGAGTAATCTCTGAATGCAACAGGTCGGTTAGAGAATCTAGCAGTTGAGGAAGGCGAAGTTCCCGTAGGTAGGCAAAGGAGGTATGTATGGTTGGGAGTATAGGTTGGTTAATATAGTTTGGAACTCAAAAGTTATTCGTTCAGGATTGGCGGTTAAGCTATATGGAAGGAAACAAAAGATAGAGTAGTTCTAAATTTTCTAACTAATGAGGTGGTCATTTTATTATTTAACGTATACTATTTCGGTTTAGACCATGAAAGCTTGCATTCTACAGTATCTGTGAGACAGAGATCGAGCTCAGTCCTTGCTCGAGAAAGGGCTAGTTGGGCTTGCGTTGAGGGATTTGTTTTAGCTATAGCTCCAGTTGGGAAACTTCTTGCTCAAGCTCCCGTTGTTTAAGTAAATGTTTGCATTTGCGAAGAGCTGCAGTTTGCATCAAGAGTCTGTGGAGTACCAATTTATGAGCTTCACACAGGAAGATTGGGGAGGAAATGGACAGGACGTTACAGTAATTGTAAGGTATCCCTCTAGGCTGGATTTTAGTGAGGAAAATACCTAGGCTGGTGTTAGTGGGACACTATTTTCATAGCCATAATGAGGAAAGGAGGATCAGATCAACCAATTGATAATGGGGTCCACAGACCCTTGAGAAAAAGAGTGGGAAAGAGTGTGGGCAGGGAAAACATAAAACAGAAAAACAACATGTTGTTTTAGAAACACATGGAAAGTAGCTGCATGCTCATAGTGTGCAGCAGCAGAAAAGGTCTAGGAGTCGGTAAACTACTTAGGCGAAAAGTGTAGTATACGTCGACAAAACACTATAAACCATCTTAACAAGGAGGAGGTTCAGGGCATGGCCTAACATAGCCAGCTATCACACAAAATCCACGGCTTTGAATTTTTCCATTCATATAGCCATTCACATTTTTGCAGGACAAGTAGTGTTTTTGAATGGCACCAGATCTTGTACTAGAAAACGAGGGGGAAAAAATTGTGGGGAAATATTTCTGTAGATGCCAGTCTCAATAAGCTCCCTGCGCTGGCGGTGGATCCGCCGCAGTTATTTAGAGGTGCCGGCCTTTACATAACTTCGGCACATCAACTGCCGGTCTAAATTTCTATAACTAAAACAGTCATAGAAAATGATAAATGAGATGTGCCTGCTGCTCCTCCCCACTCCACACCACACCCCTTTTAGATCGGGTGTAGAGTTAAAAGTCACGGTTTGCGCCATTAATCTCTGCCAGAAATACGCCTAATATAGGTGTATTTCTGACCATCAATGACCCTCTATGTCTTTACTGACCAGCTCCTGGGTCTGGCAGGTGAAAGCAGAGAATGTGGATTGAGCAGATTCCCCACACTCTTTTGGGATGAACCTCGGCTGACTACTTATTGGCTTCCAAGGCTCACTCTGACAGACCAGTATGCACCAAATTTATTAAAGGGGTTGTCCAAGTTATTTTCTGCTCTTTGTATGTTTCTACCTAAGCAGATTTAAGGGGTTTTCAGTTCAGTTCAGCGTCGTATGGCCTGTGATGTCAGCTTCTTTCCCTGCTCTGAAGATGTTCTGTGCACAAGCCTGAGGGAGCAGGTCTGCCTCTGTGCATGGAAACATCACTGTGAAGACTGTGCTGGTTGGAGTGGCAGCCCCCTTGTTCTGCCCGATCTGCTGGCTGAGTTGTTCTGCCCTGTGCCTCCCCTCCCACTGGTTTCATCAGCAAAGTTTGCCCCTTCTACAATAAGCAGCACAGACTCGGGGCTGGGCAGGGGGAGGGGAAGGCGGTCTTTGTTGACATCCACAAATATTCATGAGGAAAACCTCAGAGATTGTTGTTACAAGCCCCCACAGCTCTGTAACTGCATGTCAACAAAGGGTCAGAAGAGAACTAGGAAATTAATAATATATATTTTTTGCTTAAAACTTGCTTAGCTTATGTATATTTTGCAGACCATCAAGTTTATGGTGATTCTTTTTTTTTTTTTTTTTGGGATAACTCTGACAACCCTTAAAAAAGGCATCCAAATTTTAATAACTTTGCTGCATTTTTCTCCAACGAATTTGAACATATGACTGGTGTATGAAACTCCAGTCTTAAAGGCTATGTGCACCTTTGGAGACAAGTTTTTTGTTATTGCATTGTACTCTTTATGGGCTAAAAATAATTTTTTCAATTGCTGTTTATTAAAAATTTGGAAGCCTTGTCTCTATGCAGTCTTAAGTTTCTCTAGTGTGCCGTCAAGCAGCTCAGCCGATGGCTCCTTATCTCTGATCTGTGACCTCCTAAACATTCATTATAGTTCAATTCTTCTCTTTCTGATAAGAATGTGGCTCATGACTTTTAAGTAATTTAGGATAAGGTTTATTAGATCATCGGCCAAAATGTGTAAAATACACTTACAAATTCTGCCCTGGAAGGTGTAAATAGCTTGTAATAAAGCTTTTCCATAGTGTCTATGTTTTAGAATTGTCTAGCTGTCAAAATCTGTGATCTGAAAATAAATCAAGCAGGTCCCCCTTCAGTTTGTTTAGATTGCTGCAGTGACAATTTGTTGTAATGACACACTGCATGCTTATCATGTAACCACTGAGGCCCAGGATGGTCTATAGTAGTCATGTGACATACATACAGGCATCACCATCGTAGCCAGTGATTTGCTGAGGGTCATTTGAAGGTACAATGGTGCTTTGTTCCTGTCCATATATAAATAGAGAACACAACATCTACACTTGAATATTTGTTCACATCTTGGTTAATTGTATTATTTTTACATGGCATTTTTTTTACATTGTATTATCTTCTTGTCATTCAGATCAGTGGTTATCGTCTATCATTTTCCTGATTGAGGAAGAATCAAGGATGGATAGGGAGAGGAAGATGATTGCAGAGAGGATACTTAACCTCACCCTAGAGATTCTCCTTCATCTTACTGGAGAGGTGAGGGATTCTGGAAAGGACCTCAAATTAGATAATAGTTTTTTTATGTAACATGGATATGCCTGAAGAGTTTAGGAGTATTCATTAATATGTCCCTCAATAAGTAGGATTACACAGTAGTGAAGAAAACAACAAGTGAGCGCTGTCAGGCCTCTCTGTCTGAAGGATGGGGAAGAATCCTGAGCACAAGCACAGAGCCTCCACCTCACTCCCTAATACAAGGGAAATTAATGACCAGAAGATCCGAGAACTTGCCAGTAAGATCACCGAGCTTCTGACTGGAGAGGTGAGCACTACTGGGAATTCTTACACATTGTATGGTAACACCATGGGACGGGAGTTGTCTGGTTGGTGACTGTATTATTGTGTGTGTCAGGTTCCTGTAAGGTGCCATGATGTCACTGTCTATTTCTCCATGGAGGAGTGGGAGTATTTAAAAGAACACAAGGATCAATACAAGGGCATAATGATGGATGACCACCTGCCCCGAACATCACCAGGTAGTAGACATGAATAAATACTAGCATCCTTTAAATATTTATATCCCATGAATTAATTCAGTCATTAAAGTTTTCTACAGTTAGATCTATTAGGAGAACAAAAAAGAGATTCTTTGGAAGATGGACAGATCGTGCTGTGAGGAATGCTGGTGACTTGGGCGCAAAGTATGATAGACACGTATCATTTTCTAAAGTCAGACATTGTGAGCAGAGAAGATTTGTGGATTCCAGCAATCTTTGGATCCTTTACATGGGCAGATATCTGCCTGGTAATTAACGCTGATCAAAAATATAGCAAGTTGATCGTGGCACTTTTAAGGACTTTCACCGACTCAGATAAAAGCCCAAAAATAACAGTCACATAAGTGTTCATTTTGTTCATACAGCCGTTTGTTTACATTAAAGAAGTTTTCTGAGATGTTCATACTTATACTCTGTATAGGTTATCAGTATCTGATCGTTGGAGGTGTGAAACCCAGGGCCCTGGCGATCAGCTGTTTAAGAAGGCAACGGCGCTCGCAGTAGTGCTGTGGCCTTCTCTCTGTTTTTCTAGACTGAGTGATAACACATTCATTGGTCAAATGGACAAGGAGCAGCTCATCCCCATAGAAGTTAATGGGGCTGAGTGTGATACCAAGCACAGCCGCTATACAATATACGGTGCTGACAGGAGCGCTTTGCCTTCTCAAACAGCTGTTTGACCTCACCAATCAGGAACTGATGACCTATCCCGCTGCTCAGCTGTTTGAAGAGAACGCAGGTGTAAATACAGATCCTCTTTCCCATTCACTTAAATTGGATAAAGTAGTTCTGCAAGGGGCTCCACTGAAATAGCACACAAGAGGGCGACAAGGGGCACCCTTGATGGGTGCCACAATGTGGACGAAAGGAGTCCGATTGCCAGCTGTTAATGCAGATTTGAGACATAGGGACCTGATTTAGATAGCTTCCTAGCTGTCTTACATTTAGACCATTTTCTACACCTAAAACTGTCAGTCGAAAATGGTGAATGAGACAGGCCTGCCGGCCCTTCCCTTCCCTACCCACGCCATGTCCACTTTTTAGACCTGGCGTGAACGAGAAAAGGACCTTTGCACCAGAAATATACCTAATATAGGCATATTTCCGTTTAATAAATGACCCCAAAATTACATTTCTTTTAAGGCCATTTTATTCCCAGCTAATTTAACCTGTACATCAGCAACATGGACATATTTCATTTTAAAGATGACCTTTCACGAGATTTTTTTCTTCAAAAATACCCATTTTGCCGCTGTGCCCTCTGCTGTTTTTAGAGTTTAATATGTTAACCTAGACCATCGGTACTGGGAGGAGGAGACCTTTGGTTTTCTCAATGGGCGTCTCCTCCTCCCTGGTTGTGACGCCGTCCAATCGCATCAGACCATGTGACAGCCAGGGAGAAAGTGAGCAGTTTTTTTCTTCCTGTCTATGGCGTCTCCACTGCGATTGGACAGCGTCACAACCAGGGAGAAGGAGATGCCCATTGAGAGAATCAAATGTCTCCTCCTCCCAGTACCGATAAGTTAACATATCAGGTGCTAAAAACAGTGGAGAAACAGGAGCTGAACGGAGTGGTATTTTTGGAAAAAAATGCTTGCATCTGTAGGGGCCGCACATTTAATACATAATCCCATGAAAGGTTCTCTTTACATGAATGTAATTATCCTAGGGAAGATTTGTCAGATCGATCATTTAATTTTTTTATTTATTTATAGATCTGGAACTGGCCTATGCATAATGAACACAATATTGATTTTTAGATATGTAGGATGACAGATGTTTTATCTTGTATATCTTATATATTGTACTTAAATTATTTGCTCTTGCAGCAGATTGGCCAGTCTTCTCAGCCCCTTGCAGTTTGGTGTATCTCTAATCTAGTGGGAATTGGCTTTTGAGGTGTTCTACTACTGAAAGTGGGAGACCGATAGGAAGGGCTTGAGATTTAGTAGTATTGAGCTTGTATAGGGAAATGAGACCAAAGTGGTGTATCCAGTTCAGAGACGCCGCCAAGGAAGGGCCAGGGTCTGATAAAGTCAAAATAACATCGTCAGCATATAAGGAAACAATGTGCTCACGATTATTTATAGTTAGCCCTTTGACTTGAGGATCTGTCCTCAGTAATGTCGCCAACGGTTCTATACATAGAACAAAGATCAGGGGTGACAACGGACACCCCTGTCTCGTTCCATTAGTGATATCAAACTTGTTCGATAATATACCATTGGATAACACTTTTGCTGTTGGGGCCGTGTACAAGGCTTTAAAAGCCTGTAGAATACCATCCCTGAACCCAAACCTACCAAGGACCGAAAAGGCGTACGACCAGCCCATGCGGTCAAACGCCTTCTCAGCATCTAGTGATACCATGAGTATTGGCGTCTTAGTGCATGTGGCGTAGTGAAAAACATTAAGCACTCTTCTAGTATTATCAAAGGCTTGTCTAGTTTTTACAAAGCCAACTTGGTCTCCATGTATGAGATTTGTCAATATAGGAGCTATTCTGTTGGCCAAAATTTTAGCATATAATTTGAGATCCACATTAAGGAGGGATATCGGTCTAAAATTTTGGGGCCTGTCAGGATCTTTACCTGGTTTAGGCAATGTAACTATGAGGGCTTCCTGGTTTTCTTTCGGAAGGAACCCCGCTCCATGGCTAGTTGGTACATAGATTTAAGGTAAGGTGCCAGAATCAATTGAAACGTCTTATAGTATTCGCCTGTAAGACCATCTGGTCCTGGCGACTTACCTGACGGTAAGAGCGTAGAGCACTGATAATTTCAGGTAAAGAAATATCCTTGTTTAACACAGTCAATTGTGAGTCATTAAGAGACGGAAGGTGCAGTTTATCCAAAAGGCTGAGATATCAGCCTGAGATGGCTGTGTGACCGAAGTGTCGTTTTTGAGGTTATATAGTGACTCGTAATAACTTCTAAATTGTTCAGCTATTTTTGTGGGATGGGAGATTTTAACCGAAGTGTGGTGATCTATAAGGTAGGGAATTTGGGACTTCAGACGTTGGATTTTAAGTCTCCGTGCCAGCAACTTCCCAGCCTTATTATTCTGCGAATAATAACGTGCTTTCATGTAAAATAGATGTTTATTATAGTCTGCGAGTAAATGTTCCCTAAGTTGTCTCCTCAAATCTGTCAGTCGTAGTTGCAATGATTGAGTTTGGAAGGATTTATTTTGAGACTCTAGTTTATGGATCTCGCTAGTCAGGGATTTTAATTTCTGAGCTCTCAGTTTTTCGTTATATGGTTTAATTTCAGAAAAGATCCCCTTATAACTGCCTTATGGGCATTCCATAGACTAAATGGACTATCTACTGAATGTTGGTTTAGCTCAAAGTACGTCTTAAGATCTTTTTCTATAGTTTGTCTGTGTGTCTGGTTTTGTAATAAGTATGAATTACATCTCCATACAGGGGTGGGGTAGTCCTAAACGAGTCCTCTAGAGTGACAGTGACCGGGCGTGGTCAGACCACGTAATAGTACCTATCGACGCCCTAACAGTGCGTAGAAGCGTGTTTTTGTCTGCAAATATCATATCAATTCTAGAATAGCTATTATGTGGTGCTGAATAGAAAGTGTAATCCTTTTCAGATTCATGTAACACCCTCCACACATCATAAAGACCTTCTTTCCAAGTCAAATGTCTCAAAGAGTTGCAGCCGTATGTCTAGAGGGAGTAGTAGTATCGAGCTGAGAGTGCATGATACAGTTAAAGTCTCCCGCTAGCAATAAGGCTCCTTGTTTCATAGAGGCAATACGGGATAGAACTTTGCGACAGAAACGTATCTGATGCCTGTTCGGTGCATACACAGCAGCTATAGTATAACTGACATTATTGATAGAACACACTAGGATAAGAAATCTACCATATGGGTCACTGAAATGATCTATCAACTGAAATGCAACAGTATTTCTAATAGCAAGTAAAACCCCTCTAGATTTAGTGGTGTAGTGAGACTGGAATATCTCAGGGAATCCACGGTGCTTAATTCGTTGCGCGTCTTTGAGCAGTATATGAGTTTCAACTGCACAAAGTACATCGCTATGTTGCGCCAAAGCCTCTCCCCACATATGTTTCCGTTTATGTGGGCTGTTAAGCCTTTTTACATTTAATGATGTTATATGTAGTACCATGACCTCAGTGTAAAATGCAATGATACCTGTGGATTTCCAGATAGTCCACTCCCTGGACGCCATTTACCAACTTAATAGCAAGGTCACATGTCCCGTCACTGGTCACTTCTAAACTAGAAAAACAGAAATAAGAGATATACGATAAGTATAAACAATAAAACATTTGGTCGACCGAACGTTGCCTCCTGAGTATATCAAGATCTTGTTGAAATAAGGCATGAAAGAAGTCCGGTTGACCACAGGGATGGTTTGAGTCACTTTCCTCAATTTCCATCCAGTAAGAACGGGGAAAGTTCAACTTGAGCTCAGAACTAGCTCTCTTAGTGTATGATCCAAGGAATAGGAGCGTAACTACTCCAATAATCTCGTCATTTTGAAACACGTTGCCATTCTTGAACAGTGTGGTGAAGGGTGGGCCTCTTCTTGAATTCTATGGAAGGTTTGATGTGCAACTTTTGAAGTCTGGCTAAGCCTTCAGGTGGGTTCTTGGCTACCAAAAACTCATTTTGATATTTCACGATCAGTCTGGTAGGGAAGCCCCATCTGTACGGGATGTTGTTTTCTTTCAAAGCAGAAGTAGTGGGCAGGAACTCTTTGCGTTGGCACAAGGTTGCCGCTGAGAGATCAGAATATAACTTGACATCACTATATGGTTCTGGCAGCGGAACATGTTTCCTAGCGGCTTGTAGTAAGCGTTCCTTGACATGAAAAAAATGTACTCTGGCCAGCACATCTCTTGGTACTGATTCTGCCAGAAACTGGGGTTTAGCGATTCTATGAATACGATCTATAGTGAGGTCTGCTGGAGAAGATTGAGGCAATAGGAGCTTGATAAGAGCTTGCAGGTAGGATGACAAATCTGCTGGCAATACAGACTCTGGGACTCCTCTCAGTTTCACATTATTCCGGCGTGACCGGTCTTCTAAGTCAGCTAGTTTTGACTGCATTATCTGAACATCTGATTCAAGGGTGTAGTGAGCATCTATAAGCTCATTATGTGAGGAAACAAGCTCCCCATTTTAGTTTCAACATGATCCACTCTGTGCTCTATTTCTGTAATGGCTACTCTTAGTGGCTGCACTATTCCTGCCATGGAGGAGTGCAGAGAGTGCTTGAATGCTTGTAGCATCGATTTTAGAGCAACTTCTGTGACTGTTTGGTCAGATGCAGGGATCAGTTCAAACAGATCCGTGGATGATTGTTCTCCTGGCTCACTATAATGGGATGTCACCGCTGCTTGGGTGGTATTATGGCTTGTAAGATGGCCGCTGCCACGTGTCGGGCACTCACCTCCAGACTCATATGAGGAGCTTCTGCGGGCGTTCCTCGGTGAGTGAGCAGCGTGAAGCGACGATCCACTGTGTCTTCTCCCTGTAGGCAACGGCTCCATCACGCGGTGCCAGGTCAGACGTTACTGAGGAGGTAGGTGAGCGGTCGCCATGTTGCGCCGGCTCCTGATGCTGGGAGCAGTAAAGTCCAATATTTTCTTCGGACCCCCGACTGTTTTCCGTCTCTTAGGCATCTTGGACGGCATCTGGAGGCTCGGGGATCAGGATTTTGGTACAGAATGCAGGGGTTCAGTCGCTTCCGAGAGCACTAGTGTGGAGAGCTGAGAGCTCAAGCGGCCATCTTCCACAAGCGCAGGCCACGCCCCCCCGCAGTTTGGTGTATCTAAACAAGTTGAATATATTTACATGTCTGACAAAGCAACCTATACGGGATTGAAATGGGTTGCCTGTTATGTCTAGAACATGTAATTACACTAAGCCGCCACGACAGGGGAGACGGCACGTAGTGTATTGAAGACCAGTTAAGGTGGTCCCAATTAATCTTAGTCAGCAGCAAGGTTATTTTATGGCTCAACTCCACTGAATCTGAAGTTGGCTGCCTAGAACAAAGTTCTTTGTATGCAGAGGAAGTTATCTGCATGAGTGACACAGGTAGCACCTCTCTTCAGTCTATAAATTCTTATAAAATGCGCCTTGCCTCTCTTTCTCTCTGCCCCTAGACGTAGTGCATGCAGCTCCTGGGGGTCTCATCTGAGGCTCTTGGAGGTCTGATGAAGGTTTGATCTGGGGTCTGATGAAGCTTGGGGGTCTGATGAAGGATGGGGGTCTGATCTGAGGTCTGATGAAGGATGGGGTGGGGGGCTCTGATGAAGGATGGGGGGGTCTGATCTGAGGTCTGATGAAATATATATAAAAGTTTAAATTTCTATAATACATAGTAATACCGCCCAAAAAAGGTATTAATTTACATTCCCCATTTGTCTACTTCATGTTTGGATCATTTTGGGAATGCCATTTTTTTTTGGGGGGGGGACGTTACAGGGCTTAGAAGTTTCGAAGCAAATCTTGAAATTTTTCTGAAATTTTCAAAAACCCACTGCTTAGGGACCAGTTCAGGTCTGAAGTCACTTTGTGAGGCTTACATAATAGAAACCACCCAAAAATGACCCCTATCTAGAAACTACACCCCTCAAGGTATTTAAAACTGATTCTACAAATGTCGTTAACCCTTTAGGTGTTTCACAAGAGTTATTGGCAAATGGAGATTCAATTTAAGAATTTAGATTTTTTGGCGAATTTTCCATTTGAATCCATTTTTTCCAGTAACAAAGCAAGGCTTAACAGCCAAACAAAACGCTATATTTATTGCCCTGATTCTGTAGTTTGCAGAAACACCCCATATGTGGTCATAAACTACTGTACGGCAACATGGCAGGGCGTAGAGGGAAAGAAGTGCCGTGTGGTTTTTGGAAGGCAGATTTTGATGGACTGGTTTATTTACACCATGTCCCATTTGAAGCCCTCCTGATGCCCCCCTGGAGTAGAAACTCCATAAAAGTGACCCCATTTTGGAAACTACGGGATAAGGTGGCAGTTTTGTTTGGACTATTTTTAGGGTACATATGATTTTTGGTTGCTCTATATTACATTTTTGTGAGGCAAGGTTACCAAAAATAGAAATTCTGAAATTTCATCTCCATTTGCCATAAACTGTTGAGGAACACCTGAAAGGTTAATAGCGTTTGTAAAATTAGTTTTGAATACCTTGAGGGGTGTAGTTTCTTAGATGGGGTCACTTTTATGAAGTTTCTACTCCAGGGGTGCATCAGGGGTTCTTCAAATGGGACATGGTGCCAAAAAATAAAGGCCATCAAAATCTGCCTTCCATAAACCAGATGGCGTTCCTTTCCTTCTGCTCCCCGCCGTTTGGTCATACAGCAGTATACGACCACATATGGGGTTTTTCTATAAACTGCAGAATCAGGGTAATAAATGTTAAGTTTTGTTTGGCTGTTAACCCTTGCTTTGTTACTTGAAAATATGGCTAAAAATTAAAAATTTGCCCAAAAATAGATGTTTTAGCACAGTTTTTTTTTTGACTGTCTTAATCTGCGGTATTTTTATTGAGCAGATTGTTACGGACGGATACCTAATATGTCTACTTTTTTAAATGTATTTAGGTTTTACACTATAATATCCTTTTTTAAACAAACAAAAAAAAAACATTTTAGTATCTCCATAGTCTAAGAGTCATTGTTTTAAAAGTTTTTAGCCGAATGTCTTATGTAGGGGCTAATTTTTTGCAGGATGAGAGGACAGTTTTATTGGCACTATTTGGGGGGGCATATGACTTTTTGATCGCTTGCTATTACACTTTTTGTGATGTAAGGTGACAAAAAAAATTCTATTTTTTTGCACAGTTTTTTTTGTTTTGTTTTTTGACCGTGTTAATCTGAGGGGTTAGGTCATGGGGTATTTTTTATAGAGCATATTCTTACGAACGTGGCAATACCTAAATTGTCTACTTTTTCATTTATTTTAGTTTTACAAAATATAATTTTTGAAAAAAAATACATTTATTTGGTGTCTCAAGTCTGAGAACCATAGTTTTTTTTCGATTGTCAGTGGCTAACTGGAATTAAAATTGGGGAAGGGGATTATAAATTTAGTACTCCATGGAAGTGTGGTACTCCCTGAAGCAACCAATAATGCAGAAGCCCGGATGATCGGGGCACGTGTCACACTGAGTGGTGGTGTCCTTCCATATCCCCCTCCTGTGACACATTTTGCACCTTTTTTGGGTCCGTCCCTTCTTTCCACTATGGGGGACCACACCTGAAAAGTGTTGGCCAGGGGCGATCCGGGCACCTCCAATTCCCGAGGCACTCCCGCCTGCTCTTTCCCAGTCAGAAAAGATCAGGGCCTTGAGGACTATCTCATAGAACTGAAGGAATTTCCCTGTGTTGCCAGCGCTCTGGGACAGCACAAAAGAGTTGTACATGGCAACCTGCACCAAGTAGACCACAACTTTTTTTATACCATGCCCGGGTTTTGCGCATGGCGTTATATGGCTTGAGGACTTGATCAGAGAGATCAACTCCTCCCATATACCGATTGTAGCCGACGATACAATCGGGCTTGAGGACCGTTGCCGCGGTACCTCGCACAGGGACAGGGGTGATGCCGTTACCGTGAATTGTGGATAGTACAAGGACATCCCTCTTGTCCTTATATCTAACCAGCAACAGGTTTCCACTGGTAAGGGCACGGGTCTCACCCCTGGGGATAGGTACCTGGAGGGGGTGTGTAGGGAGGCCGCGTTGTTTTTTCTGCACAGTCCCACAAGACGTGGATCTGGCGGTGAGGGACTGGAACAAGGGACACTAGTATAAAAGTTATCCACATACAGTTGGTAACCCTTATCTAGCAGTGGGTGCATAAGGTCCCACACAAGTTTCCCGCTAACACTTAGAGTGGGGGGACATTCTGGGGGTTAAATACGGGAATCTTGCCCCTCGTACACACGAAAGTGTACCCTGAGGTACTCTCATAAAGTTTGTACAGCTTCACGCCATACCTCGCCCACTTAGAGGGAACATACTGGCGGAAAATGAGTCTCCCCTTGAAAGCAATGAGAGAATCATCAACTGCAACCTCCCTTCCAGGTACATAAGCCTCAAAACGCAGGCATTTCCGGATGGCCTCAAAACCGGAGCGTGTCATGGCCGTACTGTAAAGTGGGATCTGGTAGAGGACGTTTCCACTCGGGATAACAGTGCGCTAACAGTGGCCAGACACTAAGAGTGCTGGCTACAGTCAGCGTACGCAAAAAAAAAAATAAACGCTTGTGCCCCAAAAAATGTGTGTGGACCCCATACACCCGATCAGGGTGATGCAACAGTGAAACTTTTTTTTTTCAACACTAAACCGTCCCTAAGTATCCCTACCTAACCCAACCTGTCCCTTACCTATCCCTAAGTAACTGTAAGTGTGGAGGAACAGAAAAGGGGGGTACTGGCCACAGATGGTGCTGGGGTGCTCTGGAGTTCGGAGGCAGGCTGCTTCTCTCTCCTCACTCTAGACACCGAATGGAGGAGGAGAGGAGAGCATGGGGGGAGTTAACCCCTGCCCGCCCATGCAGCCAATCACATTTGATCCTGTGAGGTGATGTCACCATCACCTCACAGGATCTAAAGATGGTGATTGGTGGTGTATTATCACACCACCGATCACCATCCTATTCCAGGTTATCGGGTCACCAGTGACCCGAATAACCCGGAAACGCAGCAAACCGCAGGGATTCACCTCTACTCTACGGTCTTAACCATGTGCTTTTGCTCTTCTCCCTCCACACACACGTCTTTTGCTGAGGCGAGTCTTCTTTCTGGCTGTTCTGCTGCAAAGCCCAGATTGGTGGAGTGCAGCAGTGATGATTGACTTGCTGGAAGTTTTTCCCATCTGCACACAGGATCTTTGTAGCTCAGCCAGAGTGCCCAATGGGTTCTTGGTCACCTCTCTTACCAAGTACCCTGCTTACATAGGCTTCTTTCACACTGGTGTTAGGCTTGTCCGGCAGGCTGTTCCAGCAGGGGATTAGCCTGCCGGATCCGTACTAACATTTGCACATGTGTTCTGCCAGAAGTCCGCCCCGGCCCATTCACTATTATTGGGATTGGCTGGAGATGTGGTCGCAGTAAGCCGGACAAAAAAAACGCCGCTACATTTTTCCTTAAACCAGCACCTGGATCTGAATAGTTTTGTAAATGCAATTAATTAAAAATTTAGTAAAGCCAGTGAGCTAGTCAATGAAATGTATCTGTATAGTGCCAACTGCAGTTTGTTCTTTTCCTTATTTCTTGTCCGCCTCACTGAGGTGGTCGAACGTACTCAGTTTAAATATCTAACTGCCACCAGCCATACAGTATCTCCTGTTTTGTTGTTATTAGTTTTATTGAATAAATTACAAATAAAAGGTATACAATCAGTACACACAAAATATTGTATGCAAACAAAACAAATCGTACTATGTCAATAAATAGATACAGCATGATGAGATGATGGTAATACAGCATATCCACATTAAGGAGCTAAATATCATCACTATTATTGTGATACGGCGGCTAAGGGCTCTTTCGCACTGGCGTTTTTCCTTTCCATCCTAGAGTTCCGTCCTCGGGGCTCTAGGACGGAAAGATACTGATCAGGATTATCCTAATGCATTCTGAATGGAGAACATTCCGTTCAGGATACATCAGGATGTCTTCCGTTCAGTATGTGAACGTTTTTTGGACGTTGACAAAACCGTAGCATGCTGCGGATTTGTCTCCGTCAAAAAATCCGGAAGACCTGCCGTAACGCCGGATCCGGAATTAATGCCCATTGAAAAGCATTAATCCGGATCCGGCATTAAGCTAAACGGCATTTCGGCGCATCGCCGGACCCGACGTTTAGCTTTTGTGAATGGTTACCATGGCAGCCAGGATGTTAAAGTCCCGGCTGCCATGGTAAAGTGTAGTGGGGAGGCAGGGGAGAAGCATACTTACCTTCCGTGCGGCTCCCGAGTCCCGGGGCGCTCCGCAATGACGTCAGAGTGCCCCATGAGCATGGATCACGTGATCCATGCGCATGGGGGCGCTCTGACGTCATTGTGGAGCGCCCCGGGAGTCGCACGTACGGTAAGTATCTGCTCCTCTGGCTCCCCACTACTTACTATGGCAACCAGGACTTTAGTAGCGTCCTGGCTGCCATAGTAACACTGAAAGCATTTTGAAGACTGATCATAGCAACCGAGGTGAGTACATAGATTGTGGAGCAGAACACCATAGACCCAATATTTTCAAAAACTTAGAAGTACAACCAGGGGCGTACATAGAAGTCACTGGGCCCCATAGCAAGATTCTAATTGGGCCCCCTAACCCCGCCCACTACCCACCCTTGGCCCATCCCGCCTCCTGTACTGACTCCTCCCCTGCCACACACCCATTTTTCAATAAAGAAATGTATACATATGTTCCTACAGATAACACAGTGATGGCACTCTGATTACCAAAAATGTAGTAGTGTTATCTGCAGTCCTATGTAAAACCACAGATAACACTAGTGCTGATAATGTGGTAGTGTTATCTGCAGTCCTATGTAAAACCACAGATAACACTAGTGCTGATAATGTGGTAGTGTTACCTACGTCCTTAGTGTGCCTCCCATGGACCCTCATGCTGGCGGCGCTGCCTCCTCTTCCTTCTTCTTCTTACCCTGCACAGCATGTCCTGATGTAGCTGTGTGAAGACATAGGAACACTGTGGGCATGGTGATGGTGACACACAGGGAGAGACACACACACACATACATACAATTCATTGTATCACCAACATATTTCCTATATATATAACGGAAAACAAACAGCACTCCAGTAAGTTCAGTGAAGTTTCTCTTTATTCACTGCGTGTGGTGCCTGCTCTGTCTTCAAGAAAGGCTCTAGAGCAGAGCCGAACGTTGCACCACACGGGTGAATAAAAAGAAAACTTCATTGAACTTTTAGAGTGCTGTTCGTTTTTCCATTTTTATTATTGGAGTTACATGCCAATCCCTTGAACGAGCACCCGCTATCCATTTTATTGGTTGGTGCCGCCATTTTTCTTCAAGTACATATATATATATTTGGAGAGAGAGAAGACAGAAAGACAAATATATACATAGGTATAGACAATAGATACACATAAAGACACACATCATATAATATATATATATATATATATATATATATACATGCATTCATACAGATACATAGACACACACATATATCCATATGCATGCACACACATATATATATTTGAGAGAGAGAAAGACAGAAAGACAAATACAGTACATACATAGGTATAGACAATAGATACACATAAAGACACACATTATATAAATATATATATATATATATATATATATCACACACACACACACATGCATTCATACAGATACATAGACACACATATATCCATATGCATATATATATATATATATATATATATATATAATTAGTATAGGTGTTGTGTGTATGTATATATAAATATATATACATACACACAATACCCATACATAGATCATATATAGACACATATTTACATACACGCATTAATAGATACTGTACACTTTACACACATAACAAACATAGATTGGTCACTTTACCTTTCTATTTGGAGGTTGCAGGAGAGGAGCAGTCAGGAGGCACCGAGGAGGGAGCACCGCTGATGGCATGCAGAGGTTTTTTTCTTCCTGACCTCTGCATGCTTCCTTCTGAGCGCTGGACCTGGCATCAATCGGCGTCAGCAGGCACGTGTGTAGAGCCGGCTCCTCATTGGCTCAGCGTGCCTGCTGACGCAGTAATGCTGCTGCCCTGCGGTCCTCCAGAGCCTTCATTCCCAATCCCGATACCAGACACAGTTAAATAAACAGGGGTGGGGAGGGTCCGAGCCACCTCATTGCTGTCACATATTATCTATATTCTAGTGACAGTCTCAGTCTGTGCAGAGTAGGGCGGGGCCTTCCATTTGCTCCGGGCCCCCTGTGCTGCGGGCCCCATAGCAATGGCGTGGTCTGCCTATATTGGCGATACGCCACTGAGTTACAACCCTATTTTTATATACAACATTTTCAAATGGTATAACCTTGTTTACCAATATCTTCCATTGATTCAATGATGGACTTCTCTCCCCATCCATCTCATTGCAGCGGCTTTACGAGCCAATAAGAATATTTTAGTGTAATGAGCGTAGGCTTCTTCATCGATAATTCCAAATAAACAGAGGTTAGGGTCTTAGGAACTACATGTCCTAGTAGATCAGATAAAAACTCTGTAACCTTCGCCCAGAACACCTGAATGCAAGGACAGTCCCATATTAAATGCCAAAAGTCAGCGCCCTCTGAGGAACACTTATGACACCTTGAGTGGGATAGAGCCCCGATCTTAAATAGGCATAGTGGAGAGAGGTAACTCTGATGTATAATACAGAGTTGAATAAATTTGTTATTGATAGCCGAAGACACCAACAATGGAGAGTCCAAGATCTCGTTCAGATCATCATCAGCGAGATCCAGTATCAACTCTTTCAATTTGGATAGTACCTTTAATAGGTTGGGTTTGAGTTTAGTTTTCAGCAGATGAGTAGAGTGCAGAGATAAAACCTTTCGGTCCCTGTGAACGAATCACTCCAATCATGGGGAATTTGGCAACAAGGACCTGACCAATTCCAAAGTGCGACTGCAAGGCATGATAAATTTGTAAATATCGGTGAAAGGAGGTCCTAGGCAGGTCATGTCCAGCTCTCAAGGAGTCAAAGGTGCGAAAGACATTATCAGCATATACATCCTCCAGTGTATGAACATTATGTTGTTTCCAAAAGTGGGTTCCATTTAAGGTTGGGGAACATAGGGTTGTCCCATAGTGGGTTGTCAGAAATGTAACCTTCGAACCTGTGCAGACTTTTGCATGCTTTTGATACTTGTGTACCCAGCATGTGCACAGGTAACAGCGGTCCAGAAAAGAGATGTGGCTGTTCCAGGACAGGCCACATTGTTTTTATATGAAGAAACGCAGCCAAATGTTTCCCTGATCTCCACAACTGTCCATCCGATGCCACCCACGACTTTAGATATCGCAGCTGTCCCGCTAGATAGTATAAGTAGTAAGTACAAGTCCGGCAATGACATACCTCTCGGGTGACATAGGTTATCTAAGACGAGTTTATGCCTATTGGGGCCCCAAATAAATGGAGACACAATGGAGTTAAATTGCTGGAAAACCTTTTTGGGGATGATAAAAGTGGGGAGTATATATAAAAACTTAGGTAGGATAATTAGTTTGATCAAATTGATGCGTCCTGACACTGACAGTGGTAATCCACTCCATAATTTAAGCAGGGGAGAAAGCGGGCAGCCTTGCCTGGTTCCCCTGCCATCCGAACATAAGCCATTTACCAAGATATTAGACTGTGGAGACTTGTACAATATGGAGATCCATTTAATGAAATTAGGGCCGAACCCAAAACATCCAAGAGCAGTCAAAAGATACGCCACTCCACTGAATCATAGGCTTTGGTCGTATTCAATGAAGCCAAAGCCCATTTTTGTTTCTTAGACAGCCCCATCTGAGTGATCACTTGCAGGACGGAGGTAGACTACCACGCACAAAGGACTCAATATAGATCCACAGCAGGGATGGAGTCAGGGAATCAGCATATTTGGAGTATATTTCCACTGGTAACCCATCTGGGCCTGGTAACTTCCCTTCGCTAAGAGAGATATGGCTTCCGAAATTTCCTGGGCAGTAATTTGGGCCTCTAGTAGGTCTCTAGATTCTTGCGAAAGTTTACTGATTTCAATATCTGTCAAATAAGCTAGAACTTCAGCCATCGTATACTCCGCTTTAGCAGCATATAATTCTCTGTAAAATTCTCAAAACCTGTAAGCGATCGCATCTGGTTAAGTTAAACTACCATCTTCTGTCCGGATACGGAGTATCGCGGAAAAGCTTGATTTTGGTGTACTATATGACAAAAAATAGCTTACGTTGGGCTTTATTTTTCAAATGGTTCAAGTATTTACTCCCTTTAGTAGCCAGAGCTGCTTATTCTGTTCTGTAGTGTCATTAATATACAGCCCTTCTAGTCTAGAGCAGTGTTTCCAATCAGTGTGCCTCCAGCTGTTGCAAAACTACAACTCCCAGCATGCCTGCACAGCCTTTGCTGTGCGGGCATGCTGGGAGTTGTAGTTTTGCAACAGCTGAGGCACACTGGTTGGGAAACACTGGCCTAGAGCATTCAGCCGCTAGTTCCTCCTCTAATCTAGCTGAGGCCTTCTTCACGAAAGATATAGACGACCTCAAACAACCTCTCAAGTATGCTTTAACGTGTCCCATGCTAACAACGGATCAGTATGGTTTTCCAGAAATACCGCCAGCTGGTCAGGGATTTGATCAGTAGGGGTGAATAGGGTAAGCCAGAAAGGGTGAAATTTTCATGGACCTACTATTCCTCCCAGAACCAGCTAAAAGTGTTAGGTATAATGGTGAGTGATCGGAAGTTCCTCTTACTCCATATTCAATCTGAAAACCAGTCGAACAGAGAGCCGGATTCCCATAGCATAATCAATTCGAGAGAGGGTATTAAAACTGGTAGAATGGCAAGAGTAAACCTTCTCATCGGGTGCTTAAAGCGCCACAAGTCTGTCCATCCAATCTCATCCATTAATTTTGCCAGTGGGGAATCAGGAGATCCATCCTGTACCTGTAGGTACCTCTATTGGGTGAAACCTGTCAAGTGTGCTAGACATAGTCATATTAAAATCACCCATGCATAAAATTCTTGCTGTTCGATCTAGTGCTGCAAAACTAATAGCTTGATGGATAATTTGCAATGAGGAGGGAGGAGGCACATATACTCCCAAAAGCACATACAGTCATGGTCGTAAATGTTGGCACCCCTGAAACTTTTCAAGAAAATGAAGTATTTCTCACAGAAAAGTAACACATGTTTTGCTATACACGTTTATTCCATTTGTGTGTATTGGAACAAAACCAAAAAGGGAGGAAAAAGCAAATTGGACATAATATCACACCAAACTCCAAAAATGGGCTGGACAAAATTATTGGCGCCCTAACTTAATATTTGGTTGCACACCCTTTGGAAAAATAACTGAAATCAGTCGCTTCCTATAACCATTAATAAGCTTCTTGCACCTCTCACCCGGAATTTTGGACCATTCTTTCTTTGCAAACTGCTCCAGGTCTCTCTTATTGGAAGGGCGCTTTTCCCAACAGCAATTTTAAGATCTCTCCATTGGTGTTCAATGGGATTTAGATCTGGACTCATTGCTGGGCACCAGAACTCTCCAGCGCTTTGTTGCCATCCATTTCTGGGTGCTTTTTACGTATGTTTGGGGTCATTGTTCTACTGGAAGACCCAAGATCTCGGATGCAAACCCAGCTTTCTGACACTGGGCTCTACAGTGTGACCCAAGATCAGTTGGTAATCCTCAGATTTCATGATGCCTTGCACACATTCAAGGCACCCAGTGCCAGAGGCAGCAAAACATCATTGAGCCTCCACCATATTTCACTGTAGGTACTGTGGTCTTTTCTTTGTAGGCCTCATTCCATTTTCGGTAAACAGTAGAATGATGTGCTTTACCAAAAAGCTCTCTTTTGGTCTCATCTGTCCACAAGACGTTTTCCCAGAAGTATTTTGGCTTACTCAAGTACATTTTAGCAAAATGTAGTTTTGCTTTTTTATGTCTCTGTGTCAGCAGTGGGGTCATCCTAAGTCTCCTGCCATAGCGTTTCATTTCATTTAAATGTCGACGGATAGTTCGCGCTGGCACTGATGCTCCCTGAGCCTGCAGGACAGCTTAAATATCTTTTGGAACTTTTTGGGGGCTGCTTATCCACCATCCAGACTATCCTCTTCTCAGTTCTCTTCTCCTCTTTCTGTTGCCCATGCTTAGTGTGGCACACATAGACACACAATGCAAAGACTAAGTGAACTTCTCTCATTTTTATCTGCTTTCAGGTGTGATTTTTATATTGCCCACACCTGTTACTTGCCCCAGGTGAGTTTAAAGGAGCATCACATAGAAACATAGAATGTGTCGGCAGATAAGAACCATTTGGCCCATCTAGTCTGCCCAATATGCTGAATACTATGGATAGGCCCAGGCCCTATCTTATATGAAGGATGGCCTTATGCCTATCCCATGCATGCTTAAACTCCTTCACTTCACTTCACTTCAATCACGTGCTTGAAACAATCTTATTTATCCACAATTTTGAAAGGGTGCCAATAATTTTGTCCAACCCATTTTTAGAGTTTGGTGTGACATCATGTCAATTAGCTTTCTCTCCTCTTTTTGGTTTTGTTCCAATACACACAAATGGAATAAACATGTGTATAGCAAAACATGTGTTACTGTAAAACTTCTGTGAGAAATACTTAATTTTCTTGAAAAATTTCAGGGGTGCCAACATTTACGACCATGACTGTATAAAGTACTAGTTAATGTAAGCTGCCGCAAATATATATCAAACAACACAATAGCTTATCTCAGGGAGACCAGCTACAGAAAACACAGCGGAGCCTCATTTAAGAGTCTCAACACAGCAATCCAAAGTGCAAAGCTCCCTGGAAACAGTAATATGCAAAATTAATGTGGAGCCCCAGTATTGGGTCTACAACACAATGAAAGCCAGATATCCCTCAAAGGAAGAAAAACCAAGCAAAGGCATTGTTCCCGGTTAGCCAGAATCCTACTCCACACTGATGAGGGGCAACACCCTGAAACAGCTGTCTGTGGATGGATAACTGGCTTAGGTTTTCCCCGTCACATCCTTATGGCTTGGAAAAAGCGGGATCTTGACACAGGGGCCACTTAATATGGTGAATTTGGTGATCTCTGTAATGGAGACACCCCTTCGCTTGGTTTTCCTTCCTTTGAGGGATATCTGGCGTTCACTGTGTTGTAGACCCAATACTGGGGCTCCGCTAATATATATATATATATATATATATATATATATATAGAGTCCGGCAGAATCTACTTGCACCTTCTCCAGTTCCCACCGCAAAGATTTGTGCACCATCAAGGATACTCCTCGAGACATGTTCGCAAAATAGGAGTGCTGTGACCACTGGATCCAAGGTTTCCGAAGCCTCTTGGTGGTCTCTGCAGTCAGGTGAGTCTCCTGCAGGCACAGGATGTGTGGATTAAACTTCCTGACGACAGAGAACACCATAGTGCGCTTCCTGACACTGCCCAACCCACATATGTTCCATGACATTACACGGATATCAGCCATGTTATCAGATAATACCTTTACTTTCGGACCAACCCAGTACCCACAATATCAACTCCCCACAGTCGCTCCGCTGCACCACCTCAACTCCCAGTTCCCGCCGATGCATAGCAAATACATAGTACAAAACAAGTAACACTCGAATTGTTAACATGTCAAAAAGATAAAGCAGTGCAGATATTCCCGTGGCTAATAATAGAACGGGGTGTGCTAATGGTAAAGTTTACCAGTCGCACTAGACTGAACAGATATGAACAATATACTTATATACCCCAACTTTTAATTACTAAAGTCAGTATAGCATAAATATTCAATCTTGGTAGGAAAAGGATGGCAGCGATCACACCGTACAGATCATAAGCATCCCGGTCTTAGTATAGCATATCAAAAGAACAAGACAACAATGCTGCGAAGCAGCTTATCAGCGAAATGGTAGGGAAAAGGAAGGGGAACAGAAGAGGAGAAAAAGAGGAAGAGAGGGCAGGAGAAAGAGAAAATAGATAAAGGAACATCATAGAATAGGAGATACGATTATTCCCAGAAAAGATAATAGAAGAGGCAAAACCCCATCAATGTGGCCGCAGATCTGAAGTCTAGGCCGACGTCACCCAGGAAGGCAACGGGTTACGACAGAAGCAGTATAAGATGTCATCTCGGGGCTCTAACAGGGCGGTTTTTGCCATCCAGCCAGGCAACGGCTTCCGTAGGTGAGTTGAAAAACTTGCTGTCGCCATCCACAATTCTCAGCCGTGCCGGGTATGCCATAGAATAGGGTATATCCAGGTCACGAAGCCTCTTTTCACAGCTGTAAACGTTGCCCTTCGCTTTTGTAATTCCGCAGAGAAATCCGGGAAAAGCATAATCGTAGCATTTTCGAAGCATAATTCTTGTTTTTGTCGAGCCAATTGGAGTATAAGTATTGTCGAGCCAATTGGAGTTCTAAGTATTCAAAACAACCGCACTCTTTGATGATGCAAAGAAAAGGAATTTATTTATAAGGCAACTTCACCAATACGTTACGTTTTGGTCAAAACATGACCTTTATCAAACACTCGTTGCCGGATAGAAGATATGTAGAATAGACATATATAAAGTATTTGCGGATTAAAGAGTGGTGTGTACACACCTTGGAAAACCGATCTCGGTGGACTTCAACAGGCGAGGCAACATTGGCCGCGGAGGGGCGCGAGGTGGTAAAGGTTTGGCGGGAACTCTGTGTGCCCTCTCCACAATAAAAGCTGATGAAAATCCAGCATCAGGGAAAGTAGAGGTTGATAAACGCACACGGGTTAGGGCCTTCCGCTATCTCTGGTAGACCAATTATGCGAAGATTGTTGTGGCGTGTGCGATTCTCATAGTCATCACATTTCTGTTGGCAGAACTCCACTTTGTTCTCCAGTTCAGATATTTGGGCAGGAATGGGGTTGACCCGATCCTCTACTGCTGATATTCTTTGTTCCGACTCCTTAATACGCCTCCCGCATAGTCTGCATATCCGCCCTTAAAAGGCTTATGTCTACCTTCACCTCCTCCAACTTCCCGATAAGGAGGAACGACAGATCACAATAGCATACAGCAACTGGTCCGTGATTTGTTTGAGCGATGGCTAAGTGTCTTGAGCTGCGTCCTCCGGTGCAGACTGTGGTGCACTGGAGATGGACTGAGCGCGCAAAAGTGTACCCGCTCCGCTGCCATCTTGCCCGTCCGAGCGGGCGAATTCCCGGAGCTTCTCAGCCGCCAACACGGACTTATTGCGCGACATTCTAGCGCTCGGGGTCTGCCCGGTCCTTTTCCCACTGAAGCAGAAATGGTGACGATTGGTAAAGTTCAGGATAATGTAGAAGTTAGGGTAGTAGGTCTAGAGCTCAGCTACACACGTCTGCTCATATCGGCTTCCGGCCACGCCACCACCCCACCCACAGTATCTCCTGTTAGATGCTGTGGCAGTTACAGGAAAGAGCTGCAGCAGAAAGCACACACCACCTGAG
Organism: Bufotes viridis; assembly: GCA_033119425.1. Lineage (NCBI taxonomy): Eukaryota > Metazoa > Chordata > Amphibia > Anura > Bufonidae > Bufotes > Bufotes viridis. Next base: position 114,884,298 of record CM065594.1, read on the forward strand.
CTGCCAGGCTGAAGATATTCTAGCACAGCAATTGGAGCAATGAATGTGGAGATGTCTGGACCCATGTACTGGTTCTAGCTTTGTTAGAGAGGTATTGTCACGCACGGTACGATGTCTGATTTTCATTTTTCATCAATCATGAAATAACCTTTTTAAACCTCTGGTGGGAAGCTTGAATGTTGTATTTTTGAACCTTAGTGAATGAATGAATTTTTGCTATGTGCCTTGCAATCTGCATGGAATTTTTATATAGAAATGTTATAAAATGTCAGTATAATTTTAAGGTTATATAATTCAAATAATAAAATCATTTTTCTCTTGGCAGGTGACTGTACCAGTCGCTCAGAGGGACATCTGATATGTTCAGATTTTAAAGCAGATAATCATGATATCACACAAGATAAAAATAAAAAGCATGTCAGGATCCCAGATCTACCCTTAGGTCTGTCTTCAGATTCTTCACAGTCTGTTAAGCAAAGTAAAAGTCGCCGAAGGAGTGTTCAACATAAAAGAGTTCATACAAGGAAGAATCAGTTTTCATGTTCAGAATGTGGCAAACGTTTTGCCCATAAATCAGCTTTGACTATTCATCACCGAACTCACACAGGTGAAAAGCCATTTTCATGTTCAGATTCAGAATGTGGGAAATGTTATCGCATTAAACAAAATCTTGTTATACATCAAAGAAGTCACACAGGGAGAAGCCATTTCAATGTTCAGAATGTGGGAGCTGTTTCACTCGGAAATCAAATCTTATTGTACATCAGAAAATTCACACAGGAGAGAATCTATATCATTGCCCAGAATGTGAGAAATATTTTACTCAGAAATCAAAACTTGAACATCAGAGGACTCACACAGGAGAGAACCCATTTTCATGTTCAGAATGTGGAAAGTGTTTTAACCATAAGCAAGCTTTAAATACACATCAAATTACGCATACAGGAAAAACATTTTCATGTCCAGAATGTGAGAAATGCTTTACCCACAAATCATATCTTGTTAAACATCAGAGAATTCATATAGGAAGGAAGCAATTTTCATGTTCAGAATGTGGCAAATGTTTTCCGCTGAAATCAATCCTTGCTGTACATCAAAGAAGTCATACAGGAGAGAGGCCATTTTCATGTTCTAAATGTGGTAAACGATTTAACCAGAAATCAAATTGTGATAGACATCAGAGAACTCACACAGGGGCAAAGCCATTTTCGTGTTCTGAGTGTGGGAAACGTTGTTCTCAGAAATCAGATCTTGAAAAACATCAGAGGAGTCACACAGGAGAGAAGCCATTTTCATGTCCTGAATGTGGTAAGTGTTTCTCAAGGAAAGCACCTCTTATTAAACATCAGAAAATTCACACAAAGGAGAAGCCATTTTCATGCCCAGAATGTGAGAAATGTTTTATTTACAAATCACATCTTCTTAAACATCGAAAAACTCACACAGGAAATTAACTATTTTTATCCAAAATTTGGAAAAGGTGGACAATTGAAGAACTCATTAATGACCGAAGCCATTTTTATACAGAATTTGGGAAATAAGGACAAGTAAAGAACTCACTCAGAACAGAAGCCAGTTTTACATGGAAATTGAGAAATGTTGATCATTAAAAAACTCACTCTAGGAAGAAGTCATTTTTGTACAGAATTTGGGAAATGTTTTAGCATAAATGCAAGAATCAAATCATATTGACCATTTACCCTTTTAGGATACTTTCTAATAAAAAAAAATATTTTTGTTTCCTTCCCAAGAGCCAAATTATTATTTTTTTAGTTTTTGCTCACATAGTCGTATGAGGGCTTGTTTTTGTGGGACAAATTATACATTTTAATTACACAGTTTATTTTACCATAGCTTGTATGGTGAAACGGGAAAAGATTTCTTTGTGGGGTGAAAAAAAGCCTCTGGTTCAAGAGGAACTTTTATCTCCCTTCATGAGTTTATTTGGTAGGACTATGTGGAAATTCTGGGTTACCCCATAGCTACATACATTTAGAGGCCAAAAACGAGAGGCCTTACATCTTTCTCAGCTCTTTCCAAGCGATGATAGTGTCCTGTAGCAGTGCACCAAGGATGCCTTTAATTGGGAAGGTAGTAAGGAATGTTAGGTGTGAAGCAAAGCCGTGAGTGATCATGGAGAAGCTGAGTTTCCAGCAAGAGGTTAGAGTAGAACTGTGTGTGGTGAACCCAGTCTATGCAGTGACATGCTAAATTGTAAGTCCTTACGTCAGGTAAGTCCACCTCTGTCTCTCGAAAGGATCAGTTTGATTAACATATGTGAGGATGTTTTCCAGCCCATATAAAGGAATTCAGTAAAGCACCGTTACATCCACATGTGTTAATAGGATAGGTAAAGTTTGTCGGGCATATAATAGTTTTGGAAAGCTAATCATTTTTATGAGATGGTGGCATCCCATTATTTTCTTGAACAGAAAGATGTAGTTTAAGAGATACAGGGAACTCTGTGTTCTATTTTTATACGTAAATATGTTATTGAAGAAGAAGCCTGCAGTACATGGGGTTCCATCTAGTGGGATGAAAGAGATGAAGCAGGGGCCCCAAAAAGCAACAGCTCACATTTGCCGGTATTAAATTTGAAGCCTGAAACATTCACAAACTCTTGCAATACCTTGAAGACAGTTGCTAGACCCCTGTGGGGATTTGCAAGGAAAAGCAGTTTATCACCTGCAAACAGAAATGCATGGACTTCCTGTGACCCAATCAAATGCCTTCAAAAATGTGGGAGTCTTTCAGTAGTGGTGCCAGGGGTTCCAGGGCAAGATTAAGAAGAAGAGGTGATAAGGGACACCCTGATTCATTTCCTTTTGCAAGGAAAAAGGTGATGATTAAAAAACAAATACTGACCCTCGACTGAGGGGACTGTATAAAGGGTTGATATAAATACTCTAAAGGCACTCACAAAGTTCATCTCCAGTACTTACGGTAGCCAGTCCCACCATTTTAAACCTTCTTCCCATCTATTGTCAACAAGGGCAGTGAGGTAAATATACACTCACCTAAAGAATTATTAGGAACACCATACTAATACGGTGTTGGACCCCCTTTGCTTCAGAACTGCCTTAATTCTACGTGGCATTGATTCCACAAGGTGCTGATAGCATTCTTTAGAAATGTTGGCCCATATTGATAGGATAGCATCTTGCAGTTGATGGAGATTTGAGAGATGTAAATCCAGGGCACGAAGCTCCCATTCCACCACATCCCAAAGATGCTCTATTGGGTTGAGATCTGGTGACTGTGGGGGCCATTTTAGTACAGTGAACTCATTATCATGTTCAAGAAACCAATTTGAAATGATTCGAGCTTTGTGACATGGTGCATTATCCTGCTGGAAGTAGCCATCAGAGGATGGGTACATGGTGGTCATGAAGGGATGGACATGGTCAGAAACAATGCTCAGGTAGCCCGTGGCATTTAAACGATGCCCAATTGGCACTAAGGGGCCTAAAGTGTGCCCAGAAAACATCCCCACACCATTACACCACCACCACCAACCTGCACAGTGGTAACAAGGCATGATGGATACATGTTCTCATTCTGTTTACACCAAATTTGGACTCAGATTCATCAGACCAAGACAACATTTTTCCAGTCTTCAACAGTCCAATTTTGGTGAGCTCGTGCAAATTGTAGTCTTTTTCCTATTTGTAGTGGAGATGAGTGGTACCCGGTGGGGTCTTCTGCTGTTGTAGCCCATCCGCCTCAAGGTTGTGCGTGTTGTGGCTTCACAAATGCTTTGCTGCATACCTCGGTTGTAATGAGTGGTTATTTCAGTCAACGTTGCTCTTCTATCAGCTTGGATCAGTCGGCCCATTCTCCTCTGAACTCTAGCATCAACAAGGCATTTTCGCCCACAGGCCTGCCGCATACTGGATGTTTTTCCCTTATCACAACATTCTTTGTAAACCCTAGAAATGGTTGTGCGTGAAAATCCCAGTAACTGAGCAGATTGTGAAATACTCAGACCGGCCCGTCTGGCACCAACAACCATGCCACGCTCAAAATTGCTTAAATCACCTTTCTTTCCCATTCTGACATTCAGTTTGGAGTTCAGGAGATTGTCTTGACCAGGACCACACCCTAAATGCATTGAAGCAACTGCCATGTGATTGGTTGACTAGATAATTGCATTAATGAGAAATAGAACAAGTGTTCCTAATAATTCTTTAGGTGAGTGTATGTGACAAATGACTCACCCTATCTAAGACTTTCAGGACTTTCCTTATATTAGAAACAACAAAACAGACCCTAATAAAACCTGTGTAGCAAATTACTTGCAAATTGTGATCAACTGCTTTTTCCAGCCTGTGAGTGTAGGAGGGCACATGTCCCCGGATTACCATTGTGTCTCAATATTAAAATGCATAAGCATAATGGCAAGCATTTTCGGTGGCAAACTTGTGAAACTATCCCTTCAGCATAGATTGAAAGGATTCATCCTTCGCTAAAAGGACAGAAAACGCCACAAATAGTCATTCCCCTCAGATAGTTTTATTTTTACAATGTTCAGGGTTTGCTAAAAATTACATGACTGCCTTATTCTGTGGGTCAGTACTATTATGGTGATAGCAAATTTTATATAGGTTTTATAATGTGTTTTATAAAAATAAAAACACGGCATTCCCTGCAAAGTATCTTTTATATTTTACTATTTCTGACATGTTTGGGTGCGGTGATCCCAATGATGTTTATTTTTTATTTTTATATGGGAAAGGGGGCGATTAGAATTTTTAATATTTTTGTGGTTTCTTTTAACTTGCACAGTAATTTTTAGTACCCAACAAGGGACTTGAACATGTCATCTCATCGCTTGTCCCATAGACCACAATAGAATACTACTGTAGTCTATGGCATTCTAACATGCTGCCTCTGAAGTTGTGTTTCAGACTTTTCTCAAGGCCCCAGTCTGTCATGGCAACCAATTGGAGCTCTGAAATTTTGCCCCCTCCCTCTACCTAATCCCACAATCGCTATTAATCATCGCCATCTGAGGGGTTAAATGACTGGGATCAGCGTGATCGCTAATCTTTGTCAATAACCCTTTTGCTACCAGTGCCGTACATGTACGGCGCTGGAGCAATGTGCGAACATGGTGCCCGCTCGCACTTCAGCGGGCGTCATGGCCGGCAAGTCTCTGTTGTTTCAAACATGCCGATCACAGTATTTAAAGGCTTTAGATGCCATGATCAAGTGAGATCATCGCATCTAAAAACCCGGAAGCGCGAGCTTCCTACAGACACCCCTATGGCCAATGGGGCTATCGGTATGGTGCAGTTCTTATTTTGGCCAACATAAGAAATGAGCAATTCACAGTAATAGTCAATTTTAAAGATCCCTGATTGGGGGATGTGGCCAGCAGAGAGCTCTGTGGCTAACGCTACAGTTGGGGATAAATCCTGCCATATATCGTCCTCCTGAAGTCCGCAGACTGCGCCCTGCTAAATAAAGAAGACCGCGTGCACCAGTCCTAGCCTGCAGATAGATCGGGGAGTGCTGAGACAGGAGTCATACTGACTGCCGCACCGGGAGCTGTACTAAGTGCCGGGACAGAACAGATCAGAGGGAGAGAGGTGCACAGCACGAGCTGTAGCCTTACAGAGCGCTCGGCGCAATCGACAGGGAGAGACACAGGGGAGAGGATTAAGGGGAGAAATAATGGCCGGAGACATCAGTGGGAGAAATCCCGAACATCACGGCAAGCCTTTCAGATTTCCCGCCAAACAGCCATCTTGGCGGTCTCCTCACAATGCTGGGGTAAAAGAAGGTGCTTGGTGCTCGGCAAGTTCTGCTAGGGGAGACACGCTGTGCATATTTCCACTGCACAGTACAGTACAAACACAAGCATTTGAAAGAAGCTCCTAATAATAATAACAGAATACTGCCTGGTGATATATAAAGCTGGAAGTGCACTTGCAGAGGCACGCACAACATCAGAACAATACGTTTGACAGTGCCAGCAGAAGTATTACCAGAGAAAGTAAAGGGCGACATTCTAAATACTAGATTCAGATATGCCTATAACATATGGACTGATATGCTGATATAACAATGGGGCCGCAAAAGATGGAAAAAGCGCCACCGAAAAACTTCATGAATTTGCTAGACAACTTGACGAGGGCATGCGGTCACCCCAACCGCAGAGGTATGTGCACACAAGGGCCAGTACCGCTTCAGATGTCTCAGCTCCTATAGCACCTCCTGAGCTATGAAGAGCTGACTCTTAAGCAAGTATTGGCTCAAGTCCTAGAAACTATCCCTGCATGCAAGACTTCTCTCACAGGAAAATTTGATGAAGTCAAAATTGATCTGGGTTTACTGCGCCAAGACCTGCATAACCTCCGAGAAAGAGTTCAACACACTGAAGAGCGTCTCTCACGCATTGAAGATACTACCGCTACTGTTCCCAGATCCATATCTGATCTTAACACCAAAGCAGAGCTCGCAAAGCAAAAAGCGGATAATCTAGAAAATAGACCGCAGGAATAATATTAGAATTATTGGTCTGCCTGAAAAGGCAGAGGGGCAAGCACCAGACGAGTTGATTGAAAAATTGATAAAAGAACTTTTCACTGATTCTGAATTTTCTTCAGCAAATGCGGTGGAAAGAGCTAACAGAGTTCCAGCAAGACCTTCCCCACCTGGGGCCCCACCCAGGCCCATGCTTGCCAGATTTCTCAACTTCAACTGTAAAGATAGAGACAAGATACAAGCTCTAGCCAGAAGAAGACGAGATTAAGTATGACAATGCAAGGGTGTCCATCTTCCCAGACTTTCCCATTGAACTACAGAAACAACGTGACACCTTTTATGGATGTCAAAAGGGGCCTGAGAGAAGCGAACATCCCTTATTCCATGGGTTATCCAGCAAAACTTAGAGTGACGGCGACAGAGCGGTATTCTTCACCTCGCCCGGAAAGGTCTCTGAGTGGCTAGACTTGTGGAGACTATCCCCAAGATGCTGACACCCTTCGTACAAGTTGAGAACTGACTACCAGACGATGTCAAAGGGCTGGTTTGATTTAATTGAAGTGTTTCAGATATGTTTAGATACAGCGGTTTGTTTATGTCTAGTTCTACATTAACTATTGGTACAGGGCTCCAACTCTAGTGCACTTACTTAAATGGTGATATTAATGCTGTAGCAGCAGCCAGGAAGCTTCTGCCGCACACCATCATTGGCAGACAAAGAGGCATCCCGGTTCTTCTGACCTATAGTCTGGATTGAGAAAAGCAGTCCAGGCACAATACTACAATTGTAGAAAACATAGCGTTAAGAAGTTTAGTTTTTTTTTTTTACTGCTAATTTTGTTATTTGTTAATTACTATGCCTTACATAACACTGATATACTCCAATATACTGACTGCATCTGACCCAATCCTGATAATATGTCATTGTCCCAAAAGCCATGGCTGAACTAAAAATCTTAACATAGAATGTCAGAGGATTGGTGTTTGCCTTTATTAGAAACGCTAACCCTCAAATTGTATGCCTACAGGAGACACATTTAAACTCTAGTACTTCCCGGGTATTAAAGAAACCCTGGGTTCAGTGGGCCGTACACTTTTATCATACCTTTTCATCAAGAGGGGTCTCCATACTGGTACACTAACAACTACGCTGGGAGGTAAAGGATATTGTCACTGATTCCTAAGGCAGATATGTCTTTGTTCACTCATTTATTGACAATGTACAATACACATTTATAGGCATTTATAATCCTCCTCCCAACTCTATGCAGGTTTTACACCAAGCTGCCACCTTTGCGCCCACTTATCCACATGCCAAGATAGTATGTATGGGAGATCTAAACATGATGTTAGACCCTGCTTTGGACCGCTTCCAAATTGGGGACCCGACGGGGATGAGGACTCCCTCGCAGTTAACCCCTTAAGGACCAGGCTCATTTTCACCTTAAGGACCAGGCCATTTTTTGCAAATCTGACCAGTGTCACTTTGTGTGAATAACTTTAAAACGCTTTTACTTATCCAGGCCATTCTGAGATTGTTTTTTCGTCAAATATTGTAAGTAAAATGGAGTCTCGTTTTTGGAGTTTCTACTCTAGGGGTACATCAGGGAGGCTTCAAATGGGACATGATGTCAAAAAACCAGTCCAACAAAATCTGCTTTCCAAAAACCATATGGTGTTCCCTACCTTCTGTGCCCTGCCGTTTGGCCATACAGCAGTTTACGACCACAAATGGGGTGTTTCTGCAAACTACAGAATCAGGGCAATGAATATTGAGTTTTGTTTGGCTGTTAACCCTTGCTTTGTTACTGGAAAAATAGATTTAAATGGAAAATTTGCAAAAAAAATAGCTGTTTTGGGACCGCTTTTATATTTTGTTATTTACAGCGTTGATCTGACAGGTTAGATCGTGTGCTATTTCTATAGGGCAGGTTGTTACGGACATGATAATACCAAATATGACTACTTTTTGGGGGTTTTTGTTTCAGCTTTAGGGGGGGCGACTGCCTTATCTAGGGGTCATTTTTTGCGGGATGAGATGTCTATTTCATTGGCACTATCTTGGGATGCCTTTGACATTTTGGTCGCTTGCTATTACACTTTTTGTGATGTAAGGTGACAAAAATGGCCTTTGACACCGTATTTATATTATTATTTTTTTTGCTGTGTTCATCTGAGGGGTTAGGTGATGTGTTATTTTTATAGGGCAGGTTTTTACGGACGTGGTGATAGATAATGTCATTTTTATTTATTTAAGTTTTACATAATATCATTTTTGAAACAAAAAAAAAAAATCATGTTTTAATGTCTCCATAGTCTGAGAGTTTTATATCTATCTATCTATCTATCTATCTATCTATCTATCTATCTATCTATATATATATATATCTATATATATATCTATATATATATATTATTTTTTTTGGGAGATTGTCTTAGGTAGGTTATCATTTTTTGTGGGATGAGATGGCAGTTTGATTGGTACTATTTTGGGAGGTATACGCCTTTTTGACCGCTTGGTATTACACTTTTTGTGATGTAAGGTGACAAAAAATGGCTTTTTTGGCACAGTTTTTATTTTTTATGGTGTTCATCTGAGGGGTTAGGTCATTTGATATTTTTATAGAGCAGGTTCTTACGGACGCAGCGATACTTAATATGTATACTTTTTTAAATTTATTTTACTTTAACACAATAACAGCGTTTTAGGGGGAAAAAAAATGTTTTAGTGTCTCCACAGTCTGAGAGCCATATTTATTTTACTTTTTGGGCAATTGTCTCATGTAGGGGCTCATTTTTTGTGGGATGAGGTGACTGTTTGGTATTATTTTGGCGTGCATACGACTTTTTTGATTACTTTTATTACTTTTTTGGGAAGTAAGGTGGGCAAAATTTTAATTTCATCATAGTGTTTTTGTATTTTTATGGCGTTCACCATGCGGGAAAGTAACATGACCGTTTCAAAGATCAGGTCATTACGGACACAGATGATATAAAACATGTGTATTTTATTTTTTTAATTTTTAATTAGTGATAAATGTGCGGCTATAAGAAAAAACTAATTTTTTTTATTTTTACTTTTTTCACTTTGTTTACTCTATATGCCTCTATAATACAATACAGTACACTATATAGTGTACTTCAATGTATTTTCACTTTACATTTAGCCGTCAGACTTCTGCCTTTAGCAGAAGTCTGATGCAGCTTAGTGTTACCATGGCAATCGGACGCATCTGAAAGCATCCGGTTGCCATAGTAACAATCGCCTCCTGCTACAACAGAGCAGGAGGCAGGGGCCCCCCCTCCCTCTGCGATCCTGTCAAGTATCAGGTGGCTACAGCACACAGTAGCCCCCGATTAGAGAGGAAGGGTGCTCCCTCCCTGTTAACCTCTTCCATACAGAGGTCCCTAGGAACCGTGGCATGAAAGGGGTTAAACAGATGACATCTGTGCCAGCACGGATGTCATCAGTTTCAAGCAGAGTGTCAGCTTGGTGCTGACACTCTGCTTACCCGCCCAGCCATCCTGAAACAAGAGAGGGGAGCTCCAGCCCAACAGCCTGCCCGCCCTCCTGCACTGCTCCTATTCCGAGAGCGCGGCCCGACCTCCAGATCTCCCGCGCTCCCTCCGGACCCCCGATCACAATAATATTTCGGGTCATCGGAGACCCGAATGACCCGGAAACAGAGCAAACCGCATGTCTGAATTGACCTGCCGTTTGCTGCAATCGCCGACACATTGGTGGGGGCACAGGACCCCCCTCGGCATTCTCCCACGGGGCCTGCTGAATGATTTCAGCAGGCACCGCGTTCCTATCACCGCCCGCCGCGCGGCAGTGATCGGAACTACACAGGACATACCTGTACGCTCTGTGTCTTTAAGGATTCGGACATCAGGACGTACCTGTACGCTCTGTGTCCGTAAGAGGTTAAGAGCATGGCAAGTGCTCTGCAAACAAATGTGGATAGGGAAATAACTTAAAATAAAATAAATTAAAAATAACAATCTTGAACTAGAAGGAAGAGGTAGAGTAGGAGGCTGAGGAGGCGGTGACCGTGGCAGTATAGGTGAAAGTGTAGGTGGAGAAGGTAGCCAACACTGGGATCCATGCCTGGTTAATTTTAATGAATGTGAGCTTGTCTACATTAGCTGTGGACAGACGGCTGCGCTTGTCTGTGATAATGCCCCTGCCGTGCTTAATACAAATTCAGACAATACACTGGCTGCAGGGCAGGCCAGCACCTCCAAGGTGTAAAGGTCAAGCTTAGGCCATATGCCCAATTTGGAGACCCATCAGTCAGTACGTGTAGGCGTGTGCACGCGTACTGCTCCACCATGTTGCTTGTACTCGCGCATCTTCCGATCACGCTCTAGTGAGGGAATTAAGGACAGCACGTTGTCCTTGTAATGGGGATCCAGCAGAGTGGCCATCCAGAAATTCAGCACAGGCACTGCAGCATGTAATTGCTCATGTATGCCAGGCTGCCCAGAGGGAGGTGTATCGTCTGTGTCCTCGGTATCCCCAGCCACGCTGCAGTGATGGCCCTGAGCTGCTTTGGGTGCCACCCTGCTGTGAACATGGTTCCTCCTCATCCTCCCCTCCTACTGATCTTCCTGAACTGTGCCCTGGCTGGACAATTGTGTACCTGGCCTATGTTGGTGCAGCAACCCACCCTCTGAGCCACTTGTGAATGACTGGCCTGATAACCATGGAAATAATCCCTCTTCCTCTTCCTCCTGTGCCACATCCTCTTCCATCAGTGCCCGAAGTGTTTTTTTTAAGTAGACGTAGAAGTGGGATAGTAACGATGAGAACAGCATCATCGGCACTGGCCATGTTGGTGGAGTTACGCTGCAGCTGCAGGCGAGCAGAAGCAGGGTGAGAACGCCGAGCGCGCACAGACTGCCCGCACTTTCTGCAGCAGCTCTGACATATCGGGGTAGTTTTTTTAGGAATTTCTGCACTACCAAATTCCTACCAAACCGACTAGGCCCAGAGCTGCTATGAGATTTCACCCATTATCACACACCACCAGGTCGGCTTGAGGCTCAGTGGCACCAACTACTCATCACTTGTTCCATGCCCGTACACAGCTCCTGCGCGGTGTGGGGTCTGTCCCCCAATCAGATGAGTTTCAAAACTGCCTGCTGTCGTTTTCCCCTGGCTATGCTGAAGTTGGTGGTGAAGGTGTTACGCTGACCGGATGAGGAGGTGTTAGAGGAGGAGGAGGCAACAGGAGGCAAAGAGAAATGCCCTGCAATCCTCGGTGGCGGAAGGATATGCGCTAAACAGCTATCCGCCTCAGGCCCAGCCACCACTGCTTTACCCAGTGTGCTGTTAGGGAGATATAATGTCCCTGCTCGTGCTTACTGGTCCACGTATCGGTAGTTATATGTACCTTACGACAGATGGTGTTGCGCAGTGCACACCTGATTTTGTCCCCCACTTGTTTGTGCAGGTAAGGGATGGCTCGTCTGGAAAAGTAGTGGCGCCTGGGAACGACGTACTGTGGGACAGCCAAGCTCATAAGGTTTTTAAAACTCTCCATCTCCACCAGACAGAATGACAGCATTTCAAAGGCCAGGGATCGCAGGTGGGTAGGGGGGAAATTCAACTTTCGCTCCATTGTTTGGAAGATGGACAGCTGAACCCTGCCATGGGACATTGTGGTGCTGCTTGTTGAAGGTGGCGGACATGGTTGCTTTGCTGACACATCCTCTTTATGCGGGGTGGCCGGTGCCACTGTCACTGCAGAGGTGGAGGAAGAGGATGAGACTGCAGCAGAAGAGGGAGCAGGAGGAGCCTGAGACCTTTCTTGGTTTTGGAGGGGTTTACTCCACTGCAGCTTGTGCTTTGCACTTAGATGCCTGGTCATGCAGGTTGTGCTCACGTTTAGAACGTTTAGGCCTCGCTTCAGGCTCTGATTGCACAGCGTGCAGACCACTCGTGTCTTGACGTCTGCACATTGTCTGAAGAACTGCCACGCATGGGAACTCCTTGGAGCTGGTTTTGTTGTGCTCGGTCCCTGGATGCGGTGGGCAGTAGCAGGCGTACTGTCTAGTGGACGGCCGCTCTGCTTTTGCACCCGGCTCCCTCTTTTGCTGTTCTGGTGGCTCTGTGCGACCACCGCCTCTCCCTATGAACTGCACAGGTCACTCGCATGACCTTGATTCCATGTGGGGTCTGGGACCTCATCGTCCTCCACATCATCTTCCACCCAGTCTTCACCCCTGCCCTCCTTGTCGGTTTGCACACTGCAAAAAGCTACAGCATGTAAAATCAAAGGTGCAATGGCACACTGCAGCTAGAGCTCCGTCCTGCCACTATGCTGGATGTTAGATGAGGCATTAGTTTATATTTTGGCCAAATTATGTAAGCCACCCACCACTTCACGGTTGCCTCTGAGTGGTCCCTAACATTAATTCTTACCTTTTATGGGCCATATCAGCCACACAAAATCCAGGGAGTGCAGGTGCAGCATGCATGCCAGATACACTCTGCTTGTAACCCCGTCTGGTGCCATACAGCGTTCATCAGATCAAGGGATGCAAATACCAACATGCATGCTGGGCCCACTAGTTCTTCTCCTGGAACCAAATGGCTTCTGGTAAGTTCTATAAAGCAGACTCAGTTTTATACTGACTTTAAAACCAGCCTACAGGGCGGATTCACTAGTCAGGTGTGCATGACTGCATGGAGGTCACCACGCCTCCCATATATGCTACAAAGGAATAAAATGGGGATTGCTGTCAGCACAACCCAATATGCAGGTGCACGTTGCTATGGTGAAATACACATACAAATGTAAAAACAAAGGTGCAATGGCACACTGCAGCTAGAGCTCCGTCCTGCCACACAGCAGTTAGCACCTGTGTTTCGACATGCTGCGGTGGTCTTCCCATGTCCTCATCTTCAAACAAAAGTGGTTGGGCATCGGTACACTCAATCTCTTCCACTTCTGGGGCAGGGCTAGGTGGGTGGCCCTGGAAAACCCTGCCAGCAGAGTCATCAAAAAGGTATAAGAGACTGCTTCATGACTTGGGGCTCAGACTGCTTGGCTGATTTGCAAGGGGGTGAGGTGCTAGATAGATGCCCATGGCCTGCAGGTCCCAACTCTGACCTTTCAGCAGTGGAGCGGGTGGGAGAAATTGTGAAGGTACTGTAGGCACTGTCAGCCACCCAATCTACTAGCAACTGTACTTGTTCTGGCCTCACCATTCGTAGAGCGGCATTTGGGCCTACTAAATAACGCTGAAGGCTCTGTCTACGCGCACCTGAGGAAGGTGTTTTTATTTAGGCGTGTAGCAGGCACAGATTGACCCTGTCCTCTCCCTGTAACAGGAGCTCCACCAACACCAGCGGCACCACGACCAGGGCCACATCCCTTATTTGACGCTCTCCTCATTTTTTGCGGTCACCCATCAAAGTAACAGATGTTTTTACAAAATTTTGGTCCCTGTCAGCAATGCAGAGCAGGTATTTTTCACCGCCAAAACTGGGTTAATGTCACCCACCAATGGAACAGAGGATTTTTTTAAAATTTACCTCCCTGTCACCTATGTAGAGCAGGGGTTTGTATACGGCAAAAATGGGTTAATGTCACCCAAGAATGTAACAGACGATTTTTATAAATTTACCTCCCTGTCACCTATGCAGAGCAGGGGTTTGTATACTGCAAAACTGGGTTAATGTCACCCAAGAATGTAACAGAGGATTTTTAGAAATGTACCTCTCAGTCACCTATGCAGAGCAGGGGTTTGTATACGGCAAAAATGGTAAAATGTCACCCACCAATGAAACAGACGATTTTTTGAAATTTACTTCCCTGTCACCAATGCAGAACAGGGGTTTGTATACTGCAAAAATGGTTCAATGTCAACCACCAATTTAATAGACTAATTGTAGAAATTTATTTCCCTGCCACCTATGCAGAGCAGGGTTTTTTTTACATCAAAAATGGGTTAATGTCACCCAACAATGTAACAGACACATTTTTTAAACTTATTGCCCTGTCTGCTATGCAGTGCAGGCTGCATAGGTACTTTATTGCCCAAAAAAAGTGTTTTTTTTCACACACAAAGAAACTGATGGATTTAAGTGTATTTCTTTCAGTCAGAAATGCAGCGCAGGCGGCAAATGTACTATCTAGCACAAAAAGTGTGTATTTGGCAAACAACTATCTAAATGTAGAATGTTACGGTTTTCTTGGAATATTAGAAATGCAGCGTAGGCCGCTATCTAGCACAAAAACTGTTTTTTGCAAACAACTATGCAAATGCAGTATGTTAAAGTTTTATTGGAATATTAGAAATGCAGCGTAGGCCGCTAATGTGCTATCTAGCACAAAAACTGTGTTTTTTTTTAAAACAACTATGTAAATGCCGTATGTTACAGTTGTATTGGACTGTCAGAAATGCAGCGTAGGACGCAAATTTTCTATCTAGCACAAAAAAATTAGCTTTTTTATAGCAGCACTGTAACTGCAGTATGTAACGGTTAATTTGGACGGCCAGCAATGCAACATAACCCGTAAATTTACTATCTAGCAAAAAAAAGTGTGCTTTTTTTATATCAGCAAGGTAACTACAGTATTTAACGCTTTTATTGAACTGTCAGATATGCAGTGCCTGTTGCACACAGATAAAAAATCGCTTTAGATCACAGTGCAGGCTGCAGGGGTATTTGACCGGCTAAAAAAGGGAATTTGTCCTCCACTGAGCTACCAGAACAGAATTAAAGTAATGTCCTTGGCACACATGCGGTTCAAAATTTGTTCAATAACACAAGTATAACAATGTCATTTATTGCAGTATTACTTAGGATTATTGCACACAAACGTATGGTTTTGTGGTCCGTTTTTCACGGATCCGTTGTTCCGTTTTTGTGATCCGTTGTGTTTCCGTATGTGATCCGTTTTTTGCGGATCGGAAACGGAAGCATGGCATATACAGTAATTACATTGAAAAATTGGGCTGGTCATAAAATTTTCAAAAGATGGTTCAGCAAAAAACGGAACGGATACGGAAGACATACGGATGCATTCCGTATCCGTTACTTTTTTTACAGCCCCATTGACTTGAATAGAGCCACGGAACGTGATTTGCGGGCAATAAAAGGACATGTTCTATCTTTGAATGGAACGGAAATACAGAAACTGAGTGCATACGGAGTACATTCCGTAGTTTTTTTGCGGACCCATTGAAATTAATGGTTCCGTATATGGACCGTATACTGAACACAAAAAAACAGCCTGTACACTCGCAAAAAAACGTTTGTGTGCAAGAGGCCTTATGCTGTAACTACCCATTATCTTGCAGTAATATACACTTTCAATAACACTGATATAAAAATGGTGTTATAACAGTAAAATGCCTCTTTCACCCATTATGGGGGGGTCCTACTGCTACGGCCTCTAATGAAACAAGAGGAGGGGAGAGAGGGAATCTCCAACCTCTCCTCTGCGCTGCTGCACTCTGTTATCTGATTGGTAGAGCAGCAGTGGGCGTAAGGTACTGCTCCACCAATCATTCAGATGGACCCTGGATGTGCTCTGACATCCCGCCCTCTTGCCCATCCGCACCACACATTTGTATGGCCGCCCGCCTTCTCGCCCAGCTACCCCACACATTTGAATGGCTAGCCGCCCTCCTGCACGCTTGTATGGCCGCCCACCTTCCAGCTCAGCCGCCCCGCATGGTTGAATGGCTGCCCGCCCTTCCACCTAGCCATACTGTATTGCTGCCCGGCCTCCCGTTTGTATGCCCGCCCGCCAAGCTGCAGCTTTGAATTGCCGCCCACCACCCATTTCTGAGAACCGCTGCTGCCTGCCTGCATGCCAGAGCCAGGACCCTCCTGCTTCAGACTCCCTGCCAGCTTTGGTGAGTCTGATACCCTCGACTGTGCCCCCTAAACATACACTGTTGACGGCACAGTGTAAGGGATACACCTATACTGTGCCTCCTACCCTGTACTATGCCCTCTCATACCCTCCATTGTGCCCCTTACCATACCGTGTACTGTGCCCTCTGATACTCTATACTGTGGCCCCTTATACCCTATATCCAGTCACTGTATAGAGGCGTTATCCAGTCACTCTATAGAGGCATTATCCAGTAACTGTATGGAGGTGTTATCCAGTGTATGGCGGAGTTATCTAGTCACTGTATGGAGGTGTTATCCGGTCACTGTATGGAATGGTATCCGGTCACTGTATGGCATGTTATCCAGTCACTGTATGGAGGTGTTATCCGGTCATTGTATGGCGGCGTTGTCCAGTCACTGTATGGCGAGTTATCCAGTCACTGTATGGAGGTGTTATCTGGTCACTGTATGGCGTTGTTATCCAATATGGTGTTATCCGGTCACTGTATTTAGGCGTTATGCAGTCATTGTATGGCGGCGTCATCCAGTCACTGTATGTAGGTGTTATCTGGTCCCTGTATGGAGGCGTTATCAGGTCACTGTATGACAGTGTTATTTGGTTGTAGGGCTAATATGTTTACAGTGTATACTGTAGATTCCAGTATATTATGCTGTAGTGTGGCATGTATTTCCCAGTAGAGTAAATGAGCCTTGTAGAACACAGTTCACACCACTGACCACCAGGACCAGCCTCCTATAATATAGCCTACAGTACATGGCAGCCTCTCTTCTCTGCCATGTTGCTCTGCTGTGTACTAATGCTTATTTTGGCACATTTAAGCTGGGTTCACATCACCTTTTTGCCATGTGTTTAACATATACAAAAACGTATAACTTTAACGGATGACTCAGATTGATGTGATACAGTGGCATATACTGTATAGGATTCCATTGTAAAAGAAAGTACACTTTTTTGCCGGAATCTGCAGGATACAAAAGCGTGGTGTGCTGCGTTTTTGTATCCCTTTTTCCAACTTATATGTCAAACAGATGGTAAAAGGTGATGCGAACCCACCCTTACATATGCACACATGCAATGCCAAGATGATCATGAAAAGGGGGCCCGTGCAAAAATTTGCTGTGGTGCCCAGTCAGTTCTAGCTACGCTCCTGGTGTAAAGTACACCACCACTGGACTTTGTAGAAGTAAGTAAATTTGGTAGAGGATGATAATGCTATGCAGCTTTTTTTTTTTAGGGGTTGGCCTTGGTCCTTTATTTCCAGTGGAGCAAAATCTTAAAGGGGTTTGATACTGATCATCTATCCTCAGGACAGGTTATCAGTATCTGATCGGTGGGGTCTGACACCCTGGACCCTCACCGATCAGCTGTATGAAGAGGCACTGGCGCTTCTGTGAGCACTGCTGCCTTCTGCAGCTTACCAAGTACAGAGTTGTACATTGTGTAGTGGCTGTGCTTGGTATAGCACTCAGCCCCATTCACTTTAATGAATTTGAGCGCGATACCGAGCATAGCCACTATACAATGTACGATGCTGCGCTTGGTAAGCACAAGAGTGACATGACCTACCTGATCAGCTGTTTGGGAAGGCACCAAGTATCAAATACCAGAAAACCCATTTAAATGGGTTGTCTGGCCATGGAGCCAATCACATGCTCAATCAAAGGTGACAGAACTTATCAGCTTAACTACAGCAGAAAAGACACTCCCTTGAGCCGCAGCTTGATATAAATCTAGCAGAGCAATGAATGGGGAGATCTCTGGATCCATGTGAGGTACAGGCTGGTTCTAGCTTTGTTAGAAAGAGGTTGTCATGTACGTTATGATGTCAGATTTTCCTTTTTTTTATATTAGTTATCGGATAACCCCTTTAAGTGGGCTTACTTTTTCTGAGGGTCAGCCATGACTATGTTCCATTATATTTCACTACTTGCAGTCCGCATATGAGTTTGCAAAGGGCATTTATGATCATGGAAATCGTGCAGTTACAGGCAAAGGAGGCCAATTGTCAGTGACAGCTGGACTCCCAATAGAGATTTATACTGTCCCCACCTATCACAATGCACTATAAACACCTGCTCCAATCCCAGCAATTTCGTGAACGCCCTATGCCAGGAGGAAACTGCAGGAGCAGCTAGGTCTTAGCAATGGCTTACCGTATCTACATAGGAGTTTTGTGTCTCTGTGCAGACTGCTACAGAAGGACAATGTTTTGTATTTAATTTTCAATGGTATAGTACTGCTGAAATTAAAATAAGAAACAGTCATAAATTCTTTCTAAAAATGTTTTCTATAAATATTGATTTATTTTTTTAAATACACCTTTCTGATGGAAGTGTCCCTTTAAATACCTCTTCAGATTTGTATTTCTTTACAGTCTGCAGGACACAAGGTGGGTAAAAAGAATGAGGTAAAGTTCTTCTGCTTCAGTTTCAGTGACAAGAATGGTGATTGTAAACCCAAGTTGGGGTCTCCTACAAATTGATCCGACTAAAAAGCTATTTAAAGGGGTTTTCTGGGAGTATAACATTGATGACCTATTGTCACTATAGGGGGTGTCGGGAACTCCCCACCATATAATGTGAACGGTTACTAGGCCTGGAAAAGGGGGCAGGTCACCTCCTACAGCATCCCTAAACCCAGCCCTGATCTCCTAGCACAGGCATGGCCAACCTGCGGCTCTCAGCTGTTGTAAAACTACAACTCCCACCATGCTTTTCTGTAGAATGATAGCTGTAGGTAGTCTGGGCATGCTGGGAGTTGTAGTTTTGCAACAGCTGGAGAGCCTCAGGTTGGCCATCCCTGTCCTAGTGGTATGAGCCGACCCAGATGGTAGGAGGGCCCATACTCAGGAACCTCAGGACCCTGGAATCCCTGAGTAACCCTAGGTATGATGAAAGGGCAAGAGGCCATCTGTTCCTCCACAACATGGAGGAACCGGCATCTCTAGTGGCCTAGTAACAAAAGGGAAGAGAGAAATAGCAGCAACTGAATGGCAGGTAAGCACCCAGTGTAACAACAGCACACCAGAACAACAAACACTTACCTGCCGCAGCAAAGATGGAACAAAGACTCTAAAACTACCTGGACCCCCATTGCGGACACCGGATGCATGGTGGCTTCAGGCAGGGCTTCTCATAGTCTTGTGGTTTACCCCTCCGGGAAACTATAGAGCCCACTTCCGCAGGCCACAACAGACAAGGGGATGTCTAGCAACCATGCAGGGCAATACACCAAACATGCAAGACATAGTACATCGCCACACACCCAAAACATAAACCTACACCAAAAACAACAACAGGTAAGGATAGGGGAAGGAACATGGAAACAAGGGGTGACATTGGTGTTCTACTAGGATAGCCCTCAGACTGGACAGATGAAATCCAGGAACATCAACACTCCAAAACACACCAAGGCTGGAGACAAACAACTCATCTCAGGCTCAAAACACAAGGATATATAGAGCCTAGAGACCACACCCAGTTCCACACTTAGGAGGACATTAACCGCATGCACACCAGACAGAGGAGGAAACAACTTAAAGGGGAAGTGCCCGTGCAAACTAAACACAACAAGTTGCCACTGGCAACCAGTATGCATGGCCAGCGTGTCACGATAGAACAAACAACAATACCGTGACACCTATCCTTAGAGGTGTGGGAAGTAAAGCATTTTATACCTATGGATGGTAAACTAAAATATATTCACACAGTGCCAGTAAAAAGTCTTGTACATTCTCAGTTACATTTCCAGGGAAACACAGGGTGTCAAGGACTTTTGAAGCGGAGTGCCTTTTTTTTTTTTTTTTAGAAGGGCCACTGCGGAATAACATTTTTCGCCCCTCCATCTATTACAAATAGCCATGAATGGACATTGTAAAACCTTTTATTTCTTATTTCAAGTGCCACTTGAAGACAGTACAGTGGAATCCCATTCTTTCAACTGTGTGATGGTTAGAAGGGCTTTTTTACTGTGTGAGTCTTCAGATGTTTGACAAGATGAGATTTCTGGATGAAGCTTTTCCCACATTCTGAACATGAAAATGGCTTCTCCCCTGTGTGATTTTTCAGATGTTCAATAAGATGTCTTTTCTGGATAAAACGTTTCCCACAGTTTGAACAAAGAAATGGTTTCTCACCTGTATGAACTCTTTGATGTCTATCCAGATGGGATTTCCTGGCAAAACACTTTCCACATTCCGAACATAAAAATGGCTTCTCGCCTGTGTGAGTTCTCTGGTGCTCAACAAGAACTGATTTTGTGGCGAAACTCTTCCCTACATTCTGTACATAAGTATGGTTTTTCCCCTGTATGAACCCTGTGATGCTCAACTAGAACCGATTTCTTGGTGAAACATTTCCCACATTCGAACAAGCATATGGTCTTTCATTTCTGTGAATTCTGCTATGCATATAAAGATTAAAGGCATTTTTATAAAATTTCCCACATTCTGAACATTGAAAACTTTTACCCTCTTTATGTCCTGTACTTTTTTAACAATCTGTGATTGATCAGGTGAAGTTTCCTTGTGGTTAGCTGGATCAGAAGATGGATCTCCGCTGTGAAGGACTGATGGTATATGTGGAGTACTGAAGTGTTCTTGAGAGGTATGGTAAGAGGAGTCTTTAATGTCTATTTCGTAATCTAGAGGTAAACAGTATACCTCTGATTGTCTGGTACAGTCATCTGCTGTAATAAAGTAGAATAAAATTTTACTTTAATTACCAAGCACACAGTGATGTGGACATGCTAAAATATTTCAAAAAGTAGAATAAAATGAGTTTAAAAGCTATAAATAACCCTTTTTAAACCATAAATTAGTGAAACCTCTTTGAGATGACCACACAGAAATGCTGGCATTCCCATAAGAAGGTTTTAATCCCCTGGGTGCTGGAGTGAGATGAGATGCAACTAATTTATGAACAAGGCAGATACCTCTTAAACAGGCCATCTGCTTTTTTTTAAATTTATATTGATGACCTATCTATCAGATCAGTTGGGGGGGGGGGTCCATCTGCTGGTACCCCTGTCGATCAGCTGCTTGAAGAGAAAGCAGCGCTTCACTGTTTACCTGTTAACTCTTGCAATTCACTTTAATGGGATGACCATCCTTATCAAGTGAATACGATGGAGCCATCCTATTGAAGTGAATGGCACAGCTGAGATGTAATTACAACTGCTCACTGTCACAACTGTGAAGAGAAGGCAGCGCTCGTATGAGCACTGCATTCTCTTCCAACAGCAGGAGTCGGCCCCTGTTGATCTGATACTGATGACATCCTGAGGATAGGTCATCAATATAAAAAAAGTGGACAACCCCATTGAGGCATTAAGTTTATCTCTGGCCCTTTGTGTGCAAACAACCCAAATTTATGCCAGCTAGGGCAGGCATAGAGTGGAGCTACAATTTACACCAGTTTGTGGCATAAATTATAGTTAATCTGGTGGCCTGCTGAAGCTCCCCACTTCTGCCTAGCCTAACCCAATTTAAAAATCTGCACCATTGTCAGAGAGGTGATCTTCTAGAAAGGTTTCATAACACATGCAGGGTAAAATGGGTTGTACATAATAAGAAAAAGAAGGATGCTTACTTCCACAAACAGTGCCAAATCTCTCCACTTCAGTGGAATTGAGCTGCAATACCAGATACAACCCATCATAGATAGCATACATAGACAGTAGAGGGCTCCTGTGTAAGACTAGTAGAGATACACCTTGTTGGTTAACAGCTATTTTATCAAGAGTAAGGGACTCTTCACAGTGCTCCTTACTATGATGCTTAAAGTCAGTCTTTCATCTGATGGATCAGAGTCCATAAGCAGTTTTTACCAAGAGTACCATCATGAACTTTTTATTGTAGTATAGGCTTTCCCTGCCTAAAGGAACCCTGTGCACCTCCACCAATGATATGTCCTCCCCTGCAACCCATGGACAAGTGGGGTGTATTTCTGAAAGGAATCATCCAGTTATCTTGAACAATGTACAAATCCTTGTACCTTGTGGCAAGGATAACATCTCCATGACATTTTGCTGTGAGGGACAGCTTCTAAGAGGGTAGTGCAGTGATGGGCAACGTGCGGCTCTCCAGATGTTGCAGAACTACAACTCCCAGCATGCAAAGCCTGTCTATAGCTATCAGCCTACTGCAGGGCATGGTGGGAGTTGTAGTTTAGCAACAGCTGGAGAGCCGCACGTTGCCCATCACTGGGGTAGTGGGTTTATTAGGGTATATTCACACATGGCAGATTTGTTGCAGACATTTCTAAGACTGGAAATCATTTACTTTCATCTAAATTTTATTTCTTCCGCAAGCATGTAGTTTTCTGTAAGTTTAGTTCCGAGATATTTCTGCAATACATCTACCATGTGTGAATCCTTTATCGTCCAGGAGTGGAAACCATGCGTTTTATCAATATAAATCAGTGAGTCCTAGACTTGGCATATTGTTAAAATAAAGTCACTTGGGTGTGTTTAGGCAGCATTTGAATCCGTCGTGTTACAGATCTTTCACAGCATTATGGCCCTATGACGCAAATGTGAATATAGTACGGTTGTCACAATACCAAAATTTTGATTCAAAAAAAGTATTGCGATACTTAATACCATTCGATACCACGAGGACCCCCCCCCCCCACACACACACACAAAAGTTTTATTTTATGGAACGTCCGGCCCATAATAGAACAGTCCTATCCTATTTTTTCGTGGGACAAGGTGACTTAAAATTACACATTGCGTATTTATAAAAAAAAAAATTGTTACGCCGTTCATCGCATAGGAGATTTTTTTTATATTTTAATAGTTCGGAATTTTTTGGACATGGCAACATGTAATAGTGTTTTTTTAATTGTTTATATATTTTATATGTAAAATTGGGAAGGGGTGATTTAAACTTTTAATATTTTGGTGTTTTTAACTTTTTATTTTTTTTACTTGTCCTATTCACCGTCATAGAGATCTATTAGGGTAATAGAGCTTAACACTGTCCCTGCTGCCCTGTGCTTTGTGCACATGGCAGCAGGGAGCTTACCATGGCAGACATGGATGGCTTCAGTAGCATCCTGGCTGCCATGGTAACCAATCAGAGATCCGTGATTTCACTGCTAGGGGCTCTAATCCGAAGCTGCCACTGCCACCAATGAGGATACTGAGGGGGGTACCCTGTGGCCACTGCCACCAATGAATATAATACTGGGGTGGGGAGGGGAAAGGCCTCTGCACCATCAATAATTATAATACCGGGGGCGGGGGCACACTGCGCCACCAAAAAATATAATTAAGTCGTTAATACAAATGTGGGCGGTAGGTGCCAGCCATATCACACATCTGGCACAAGGCTTCAATGACAGGGATCCCACCGGACCGCGGCACCTGAAGGGTTAATTGACAGGGTTTACAGGCTTGCCGTGCCCTGTCATTGAGGCCAGGTGACTGCTGGGTGATACGGCCGGCACCCGTCGCCCACATATGTATTAACGGGTTAATTATTTTTATTGGTGGCACAGTGGCCACAGCCCCTCCCCTCCTCCTCAGTAGTATTTTCGTTGGTGGACAGCGTCAGCCACATGACAGTGGGGAGGGAGGGACTGCCTCCCTCTCCACTGTGCTGACTGATGAGAACATGGAGCGTGCTGAGGGCAGCGCTCACCATGTTCGCTAGCGGAGCCTATTATCGGAAAATAGCAAATCCCGGTATTGGATCGATTCGGATGTAAAAGAATCGATTGGGTATCGAAAGTTCGATACCCGATGCAACCCTAGAATATAGCTTTACAGTTAGTGATTTTGGCCATTAATCTTAAGGCGACGCTCAATGGAATACTGAGAAGCTTCAGTATGCTCATGAGGATGGGATTAACTGAACTACAGCAGCATTACCCATCATTTACCTTACACAATGGCTTCTCTAACTTGTTTTTGCCTCAGTGCTGCTGTACTAACTGCTCAAGGGAATTTGTATAACGAAATTCATGGGCCTGTCATAGGCCCAAAAATATGTGCCCTGGTGGTTTTAACCACTTCAGCCCCCCTAGCTTAAACACCCTTAATGACCAGGCCACTTTTTACAATTCCGCACTACACTACTTTCACCGTTTATTGCTCCGTCATACAACTTACCACCCAAATGAATTTTACCTCCTTTTCTTCTCACTAATAGAGCTTTCATTTGGTGGTATTTCATTGCTGCTGACATTTTTACTTTTTTTGCTATTAATCAAAAATGACCGAAATTTTTGCAAAAAAATGACATTTTTCACTTTCTGTTGTAAATTTTTTTAAAAAACTACATTTCTATATAAATTTTTCTCTAAATTTATTGTTCTACATGTCTTTGATAAAAAAAGTCCAATAAGTGTATATTTATTGGTTTGGGTAAAAGTTATAAGCGTTTACAAACTATGGTGCAAAAAGTGAATTTCGGCATTTTGAAGCAGCTCTGACTTTCTGAGCGCCTGTCATGTTTCTTCAGGTGCTAGAATGTCAGGATAGTATAAATACCCCCAAATGACACCATTTTAGAAAGAAGACACCCCAAAGTATTCGCGGAGGGGCATGGTGAGTTCATGTATCATTTCATTTTTTTCACAAGTTAGTGGAAAATGACACTTTCTGAGAAAAAAAAAAAAAAAAGTTTCAATTTCTGATAACTTCTGGCAAAAAAATAAAATCTCAGACGGACTCACTATGCCCCTCAGTGAATACCTTGGGGTGTCTACTTTCCGAAATGGGGTCATTTGTGGGGTGTGTTTACTGTTCTGGCATTTTGGGCGGGGCTAAATTGTGAGCCGCCATGTAAAACCTAAAGGTACTCGTTGGAATTTGGGCCCCTTTGTGCACCCAGGCTGCAAAAAGTGTCACTCATGTGGTATCGCCGTACTCAGGAGAAGTAGGGCAATGTGTTTTGGGGTGTATTTTTACATATTCCCATGTTGGGTGAGAGAAATATCTCTGTAAATTGTCAACTTTGTATAAAAATTTTTAAAAGTTGTCGATTTACAGAGATATTTCTCACACAAAGTATGGTATATATAAAATACACCCCAAACATGCCCTACTTCTCCTGAGCGACATACCATGTGTCTCACTTTTTGCAGCCTGAATCGAAAGGCCTAAACCAATAGTACCTTTAAGATTTCACAGGGCATTTTTACGCATTTGGATTCCAGACTTCTTCTCACGCTTTAGGGGCCCTAAAATGCCAGGACAGTATAAATACCCCACATGTGACCCCATTTTGGAAGAAGACACCCCAAGGTATTCTGTGAGGGGTATGGTGAGTTCATGTAAAATTTTATTTTTGTCACAAGTTAGTGGAATATGAGACTATGTAAAAAAAAAAAAAAAAAAAAACAATTTCCGCTGACTTGTGCCAAAAAATAAAAATTCTGTGGACTCACCATGCCCTCACGGAATACCTTGGGGTGTCTTCTTTCCAAAATGGGGTCACATGTGGGGTATTTATACTCACCTGGCATTTTAGGGGCCCCTAAAGTGTGAGAATCCAAATGCATAAAAATGGCCTGTGAAATCCTAAAGGTACTCATTGGTTTTAGGGCCCTTGCGCATCCAGGCTGCAAAAAGTGTCACTCATGTGGTATCGCCGTACTCAGGAGAAGTAGGGCAATGTGTTTTGGGGTGTATTTTTACATATACCCATGCTGCGTGTGAGAAATATCGCTGTAAACGACAACTTTTTACATTTTTTATTCAAAGTTGTCAATTTACAGAGATATTTCTCTCACCAGCATGGGTATATGTAAAAATACACCCCAAAACACATTGCCCTGCACTGAAGTAGTGGAAATTGATTTTTATTGTTTTTCTCACAAAGTCTCCCTTTCCGCTAACTTTTGACAAAAAGTTTAATTTTTCATGGACTCATTATGCCCCTCAGCGAATACCTTGGGGTGTCTTCTTTCCAAATGGGGTCACATGTGGGTATTTATACTGCCCTGGCATTTTAGGGGCCCTAAAGCGTGAGAAGAAAATGCGTAAAAATGCCCTCTAAAGGTACTCGTTGGAATTTGGGCCCCTTTGCGCATCTTGGCTGCAAAAAGTGTCACACATGTGGCATCGCCGTACTCAGGAGAAGTAGGGCAATGTGTTTTGGGGTGTATTTTTACATATACCCATGCTGGGTGAGAGAAATATCTCTGTAAATTGACAACTTTGAATAAAAAAATTTAAAAGTTGTCGTTTACAGCGATATTTCTCACACCAGCATGGGTATATGTAAAAATACACCCAAAACACATTGCCCTACTTCTCCTGAGTGCGGCGATACCACATGAGTGACACTTTTTGCAGCCAAGATGCGCAAAGGGGCCTAAAACCAATGAGTACCTTTAAGATTTCATAGGGCATTTTTACGCATTTGGATTCTCACGCTTTAGGACCCTAAAATGCCAGGGCAGTATAAATACCCACATGTGACCCCATTGTGGAAAGACACCCCAAGGTATTCCGTGAGGGGCATGGCAAGTTCACAGAAAAAAAAAATTGGCACAAGTTAGCGGAAATTGATTTTTTTTTTTTTTACAGTCTCATATTCCACTAACTTGTGACAAAAAATAAAATTTTACATGAACTCACCATACCCCTCACGGAATACCTTGGGGTGTCTTCTTTCTAAAATGGGGTCACATGTGGGGTTTTTGTACTGCCCTGGCATTTGAGGGTCTCCGCAATCATTACACGTATGGCCAGCATTAGGAGTTTCTGCGATTCTCCGTATATTGAGCATACGGGTAATGAGATTTTTCCGTTCAGCCTCTGCGCTGAAAAAAAAATAATGAAGCGGCACAGATTTTTTCATTCGCATCGATCAATGTGGATGAAAAATCTCTGCCAAATCAGTGACTGCAGTGCGGTGGGCTGGGCGCTAGCTGCCTAACAAGTAGCTAACTAACTGGCGGTGATAAGGGACCCTTATGCCCCATTCACACGTCCGCAATTCTGTTTGCGGAGCAGAATTGCGGACCCATTCATTTCTATGGGGACAGACTTTGTCCCGCTCGGATCGGAATTACGGATCCGCGCTTCGAGTCTGCACTTCCGTTCCGCAAAAATATAGAACATGTCCTATTCTTGTCCGCAATGGCGGACAAGAAAAAGCATTTTCTATATAGTTCTGGCAATGTGCGGATCTGCAAAATGCGGAAAGCACATTGCTGGTGTCCGTGTTTTGAGGATCTGCGGATCGGATCCGCGGATCCGTGAATCCACGGATCCGTCAAAACACATATGGACACATAAAAGGGTGTGATCAATGACAGGGGGTGATCAGGGGTCTAGATGGGGTGATCAAGGGGTTAATAGGTGAGGGGGTGGGGGGGTTAGTGTAGTGTTTGGTGCAACTTTACTGTGTTACCTGGTCCTCTGGTGGTCGATCCCAGCAAATGGGACCACCAGAGGACCAGGTAGCAGGTATACCAGACGCTGTTCACAAAACAGCGTCTGGTATACATGTTTGATGCGATTTATATCGCATCTACAGCCTACCAGCGATTGATCATCGCTGGCAGGCTGTGGTTTAACTCTCCAGGCGCGCTCCTGTGAGACGCGACTCACGGGTCTCGCGAGAGGGCCGCGCCGATGCGTCCACTCAGAAGATCCCGGCCGCCCGCAGGGCGCAATCCTGCGTACGGCGGTCGGGAGTGGTTAATGATGCTGTAGACAACAACGTGAGTTATACTGAGCGTGGATTACTCACCTGGGTTGATAGCTACAAGAATTTCCTCTTCCTTAAACAGATGCTCATGTCTCACATACACATCTTCTTCTATAACTTCAACTTTAAAATTGATCAGGTCCTTACTCTGATTCAATATGTAGGACAGATAATAAACAATTGTAAAGATTGTTAGGGAAGTCTAGTAAAAAGATGGGATTCAGTATAACATCATCAACATAAAGAGGATTTGCACAAACCTCATCTCTGTCTAATTGATGCTCCAGTGGGACATAAGGATTTTCCTTTAGGAAATACGGTGATAAAAAATGACTAGGACACTTCTCACGATTTGTGGTACTGGGTCCAACTGTAGGAAACAAACACAAATGGAATTCATGAATTATATGTAAAGATCAGATGATAGTGAATCAAAGTCTTTCCTTACCCTGTGAGGTGAGGAGCTGGTGATTCTCCATCATGATATCCTTGTACAGATCCCTGTGTTCTTCTACATACTCCCACTCCTCCATGGAGAAATAGACAGCGACATTCTGACTCCTTATAGAAACCTGACAGTCACAATAATAGTCACTTTCCGAATGTCTGTCTTAGTATTATTGTGTAATGTCCCAGCATTTTCAGCAGTGCTCATGTAGTGCCCTGGAGCTGGGGGTACTTTGACATTTGCCTATTTTCTTTATGCAAAGTTAAAACTTCTTACTTTATTTCTCTTGAAAGGGTTAACTATACTGTTTATTACTGTTACTGCATTTTATATGTATGTTGTGATATATATCTTGTTCATTATTACTGTATTTACAAGGCTCTGTGGAAAGGGTTAATGTACACTGACAGACTGTTAGGACTTTGAATATGAAGCTGGTAATTTTCCACAGCTGCCATAGAGTTTAAAGAAAACCATGTTTTGGAGGTGGAAAAAAAAGAGAAATTGTTTACCACCAAACCCAGACAGCCTGACCTTGTGGACTGTCTGGTTTAGCTCTGTTGTTATGTCTGGAAACTTGTTTTTGTGTGGAAAAACTGCTGTGTCATTGCCATTGAGTATCATTGAAGCTCTAATGTAAGTCTATGAGAGAAGGAAAGTGTTGCAAAGTATCTGTCTGTGCTGAGCTTCTCCACTCCACCCCTCCCACTAAAAGGCTCCAGTCTAGCTAAAATTGTATATAAGGAGAGCAGTCAGAGCCCCTAGTGTGCTGCAGTTAGGGAACAGTGCTTGGAAGAGGAGACTCTGCCAGACTATTGAGTGACCAGAAGAAGACGCTGAGATGGGGATAATCTGCCACAGACCCTGTATCACCAGCCTTGGACCATGGTACCAGCCTTCTGAAGAGAGAGAGAGGGACAGCTAGCTCAGACCTTTCCTCAGCATCAAACCCTTCTTCTGCCAGGGAGGAGACTGGAGAAGCCAGCCTTATGCCTCACCTGTATTGTTTTTCACCTGAATCCCTCCAGTAAAGAAGCACACTGGTTACTGCAGACCCTGACTCTCTGCACTTATTTCCCATTGGGGTGCACCATGCCTTACCATCCCCTCCGGAGAGCAGCAACACTTGATGACTAGAGTTAAGCGAACACCTGAATGTTCGGGTTCGAGAAGTTCGACAGAACTTCCCGAAAATGTTCGGGTTCGGGATCCGAACTCGACCCGAACTTCATCCCGAACCCGAACCCCATTGAAGTCAATGGGGACCCAAACTTTTGGGCACTAAAAAGGCTGTAAAATAGTCCAGGAAAGGGCTAGAGGGCTGCAAAAGGCAGCAAAATGTAGGTAAATGCCCTGCAAACAAATGTGGATAGGGAAATGAATTAAAATAACATAAAATAAATAAAAATTAACCAATATCAATTGGAGAGAAGTCCCATAGCAGAGAATAAGGTTTTAAGTCACCTACCAATGGAGAAGGTCACTTTCTGTTATTTCGGCCCCAGCACCCAGACAGAGGAGAGAGTTCCCACAGCAAGGAATAAGGCGTCATATCACCCACCACTGGAGAACGCCACTTTCAGTTATTTAGGCCCCAGCACCCAGACAGAGGAGAGAGGTCCCACAGCAGAGGAATCATGCGTCATATCACCCACCACTGTAACAGGCCACTTTCAGTTATTTAGGCCCCAGCACCCAGACAGAGGAGAGAGGTCCCACAGCAAGGAATAAGGCTTCATATCACCCACCACTGGAGAAGGTCACTTTCAGTTATTTAGGCCCCAGCACCCAGACAGAGGAGAGAGGTCCCACAGCAAGGAATCATGCGTCATATCACCCACCACTGGAGAAGGCCACTTTCAGTTATTTAGGCCCCAGCACCCAGACAGAGGAGAGAGGTCCCACAGCAAGGAATCATGCGTCATATCGCCCACCGCTGGAGAAGGCCACTTTCAGTTACTTAGGCCCCAGCACTCAGACAGAGGAGAGAGATCCCACAGCACAGGAATCATGCGTCATATCACCCACCACTGGAGAAGGCCACTTTCAGTTATTTAGGCCCCAGCACCCAGACAGAGGAGAGAGGTCGCACAGCAGAGGAATCAGGCGTCATATTACCCACCACTGTAGACAGGCCACTTTCAGTTATTTAGGCCCCAGTACCCAGATTGAGGAAAGGTTCATTCAACTTTAGGTCATATCACCAAGATCATGGTAAAGTAAAAAAATGAGGATTCAATAAAGAAGTGCCCCGAGTACAAGAATACATGGTTGAGGTGGAGGCAGTTATAAATGTCTATTCTGCACAACGGAAGGACAGGTCCTGTGGGATCCATGCCTGGTTCATTTTATGAACGCCAGCTTGTCCGACGTTGGCTGTGGACAGGCAGCTGCGCTTGTCAGTCATGACGCCCTCGCCGTGCTGAATACACGTTCAGACAAAACGCTGGCCGCCAGACAGGCCAGCACCTCCAAGGCATAAAAGGCTAGCTCTGGCCACTTGGACAATTTGGAGACCCAGAAGTTAAATGGGGCCGAACCATCAGTCAGTACGTGGAGGGGTGTGCAGACGTACTATTCAACCATGTTAGTGAAATGCTGCCTCCTGCTAACACGTTCCGTATCAGGTGGTGGTGCAGTTAGCTGTGGTGTGGAGACAAAACTTTTCCACATTTCTGCCATGCTAACCCTGCCCTCAGAGGAGCTGGCCGTGACACAGCTGCGTTGGCAACCTCTTGCTCCTCCTCTGCCTCTCGCCTTTGAGCTTCCACCTGTTCCCCTGTGACATTTGGGAATGCTCTCAGGAGCGCGTCTACCAGCATGTGCTTGTACTTACGCATCTTCCTATCATGCTCCAGTGCAGGAAGTAAGGTGGGCACATTGTCTTTGTACCGGGATCCAGCAGGGTGGCAACCCAGTAGTCCGCACATGTTAAAATGTGGGCAACTCTGCTGTCACAGGCACTGCAGCATGTAGTCGCTCATGTGTGCCAGGCTCCCCTGAAGAGAGAGAGAGGGACAGCTAGCTCAGACCTTTCCTCAGCATCAAACCCTTCTTCTGCCAGGGAGGAGACTGGAGAAGCCAGCCTTATGCCTCACCTGTATTGTTTTTCACCTGAATCCCTCCAGTAAAGAAGCACACTGGTTACTGCAGACCCTGACTCTCTGCACTTATTTCCTATTGGGGTGCACCATGCCTTACCATCCCTCCGGAGAGCAGCAACACTTGATGACTAGAGTTAGCTGAACACCTGAATGTTCGGGTTCGAGAAGTTCGACAGAACTTCCGAAAATGTTCGGGTTCGGGATCCGAACTCGACCCGAACTTCATCCCGAACCCGAACCCCATTGAAGTCAATGGGGACCCAAACTTTGGGCACTAAAAAGGCTGTAAAATAGTCCAGGAAAGGGCTAGAGGGCTGCAAAAGGCAGCAAAATGTAGGTAAATGCCCTGCAAACAAATGTGGATAGGGAAATGAATTAAAATAACATAAAATAAATAAAAATTAACCAATATCAATTGGAGAGAAGTCCCATAGCAGAGAATAAAGTTTTAAGTCACCCACCAATGGAGAAGGTCACTTTCTGTTATTTCGGCCCCAGCACCCAGACAGAGGAGAGAGTTCCCACAGCAAGGAATAAGGCGTCATATCACCCACCACTGGAGAACGCCACTTTCAGTTATTTAGGCCCCAGCACCCAGACAGAGGAGAGAGGTCCCACAGCAAGGAATCATGCGTCATATCACCCACCACTGGCGAAGGCCACTTTCAGTTATTTAGGCCCCAGCACCCAGACAGAGGAGAGAGGTCCCACAGCAAGGAATAAGGCTTCATATCACCCACCACTGGAGAAGGTCACTTTCAGTTATTTAGGCCCCAGCCCCCAGACAGAGGAGAGAGGTCCCACAGCAAGGAATCATGCGTCATATCACCCACCACTGGAGAGGGCCACTTTCAGTTATTTAGGCCCCAGCACCCAGACAGAGGAGAGAGGTCCCACAGCAAGGAATCATGCGTCATATCGCCCACCGCTGGAGAAGGCCACTTTCAGTTACTTAGGCCCCAGCACTCAGACAGAGGAGAGAGATCCCACAGCACAGAATCATGCGTCATATCACCCACCACTGGAGAAGGCCACTTTCAGTTATTTAGGCCCCAGCACCCAGACAGAGGAGAGAGGTCGCATGGCAGAGGTTCAGGCTTCATGTTACCCACCATTGTAACAGGCCACTTTCAGTTATTTAGGCCCCGGTGCCCAGATTGAGGAAAGGTTCATTCAACTTTGGGTTGCACCGCAAGATCATGGTAAAGTAAAAAAAATGAGGATTCAATAAAGAAGTGCCCCGGAGTACAAGAATACATGGTTGAGGGGGAGGCAGTTATAAATGTCTATTCTGCACAAGGGAAGGACAGGTCCTGTGGGATCCATGCCTGGTTCATTTTTATGAACGTCAGCTTGTCCACGTTGGCTGTGGACAGGCAGCTGCGTTTGTCAGTAATGACGCCCCCTGCCGTGCTGAATACACGTTCAGACAAAACGCTGGCCGCCAGACAGGCCAGCACCTCCAAGGCATAAAAGGCTAGCTCTGGCCACTTGGACAATTTGGAGACCCAGAAGTTAAATGGGGCCGAACCATCAGTCAGTACGTGGAGGGGTGTGCAGACGTACTATTCAACCATGTTAGTGAAATGCTGCCTCCTGCTAACACGTTCCGTATCAGGTGGTGGTGCAGTTAGCTGTGGTGTGGAGACAAAACTTTTCCACATTTCTGCCATGCTAACCCTGCCCTCAGAGGAGCTGGCCGTGACACAGCTGCGTTGGCAACCTCTTGCTCCTCCTCTGCCTTCGCCTTGGGCTTCCACCTGTTCCCCTGTGACTCTTGCTCCTCCTCTGCCTTCGCCTTGGGCTTCCACCTGTTCCCCTGTGACATTTGGGAATGCTCTCAGGAGCGCGTCTACCAGCATGTGCTTGTACTTGCGCATCTTCCTATCATGCTCCAGTGCAGGAAGTAAGGTGGGCACATTGTCTTTGTACCGGGGATCCAGCAGGGTGGCAACCCAGTAGTCCGCACATGTTAAAATGTGGGCAACTCTGCTGTCACAGGCACTGCAGCATGTAGTCGCTCATGTGTGCCAGGCTCCCCAGAGGTAAAGACAAGCTGTCCTCTGTGGGAGGCGTATCGTCATTGTCCTCCGTATCCCCCCAGCCACTCACCAGTGATGGGTCTGAGCTGTGTCGGTGCCACCCCGCTGTGAACCTGCTTCATCCTCATCTTCCTCCACCTCCTCCTCCTCGTCCTCCAGTAGTGGGCCCTGGCTGGCCACATTTGTACCTGGCCTCTGCTGTTGCAAAAAACCTCCCTCTGAGCCACTTCTAACAGACTGGCCTGAAAGTGCTAAAAATGACCCCTCCTCCTCCTCCTCCTGGGCCACCTCCTCTTCCATCATCGCCCTAAGCGTTTTTTCAAGGAGACATAGAAGTGGTATTGTAACGCTGATAACGGTGTCATCGCCACTGGCCATGTTGGTGGAGTACTTGAAACAACGCAACAGGGCACACAGGTCTCGTATGGAGGCCCAATCATTGGTGGTGAAGTGGTGCTGTTCCGCAGTGCGACTGACGCGTGCGTGCTGCAGCTGAAACTCCACTATGGCCTGCTGCTGCTCACACAGTCTCTCCAGCATGTGCAAGGTGGAGTTCCACCTGGTGGGCACGTCGCATATGAGGCGGTGAGCGGGAAGGCCGAAGTTCTGCTGTAGCGCAGACAGGCAAGCAGCGGCATGATGTGAACACTGGAATCGCGCACAGACGGCCCGCACTTTATGCAGCAGCTCTGACATGTCGGGGTAGTTGTGAATGAACTTCTGCACCACCAAATTCAACACATGCGCCAGGCAAGGGATGTTCGTCAAACCGGCTAGTCCCAGAGCTGTGACGAGATTTCGCCCATTATCGTACACCACCAGGCCGGGCTTGAGGCCTACCGGCAGAAACCACTCGTCGGTCTGTTGTTCAATACCCCGCCACAACTCCTGCGCTGTGTGGGGCTGTTCCCCAAACATATGAGTCTCAGAATGGCCTGCTGACATCTACCCCGGGCTGTGCTGAAGTTGGTGGTGAAGGTGTGTGGCTGACTGGATGAGCTGGTGGAAGCAAAGGAGGAGGAAGCAGAGTAGGAGGAGGAGGCTACAGGAGGCAAAGAATGATGCCCTGCAATCCTTGGCGGCGGAAGGACGTGCACCAAGGAGCTCTCCGCCTGGGGCCCAGCCGCCATTACATTTACCCAGTGTGCAGTTAGGGAGATATAGCGTCCCTGGCCGTGCTTACTGGTCCACGTATCTGGTTAGGTGGACCTTGCCACAGATGGCGTTGCGCAGTGCACACTTGATTTTATCGGATACTTGGTTGTGCAGGGAAGGCAAGGCTGTCTTGGAGAAGTAGTGGCGGCTGGGAACAACATACTGTGGGACAGCCATCACCATCAGCTGTTTAAAGCTGTGTGTGTCCACCAGCCTGAATGACAGCATTTCAAAGGCCAGTAGTTTAGAAATGCTGGCATTTAGGCCCAGGGCTCGAGGGTGGCTAGGTGGGAATTTACGCTTTCTCTCCAAGGTTTGTGAGATGGAGAGCTGAACGCTGCCGTGTGACATGGTGGAGATGCTTGGTGACGCAGGTGGTGGTGTCGGTGGCACATTGTCTGTTTGCTGGGCGGCAGGTGCCAACATTCCTCCCGAGGCGGAGGAAGAGGCCGAGGCAGCAGCAGAAGAGGGAGCAGGGGGAGCCTGAGTGAGTTCCTTGCTTTTAAGGTGTTTACTCCACTGCAGTTCATGCTTTGCATGTAGATGCCTGGTCATGCAGGTTGTGCTAAGGTTCAGAACGTTAATGCCTCGCTTCAGGCTCTGATGGCACAGCATGCAAACCACTCGGGTCTTGTCGTCAGCACATTGTTTAAAGAAGTGCCATGCCAGGGAACTCCTTGAAGCTGCCTTTGGGGTGCTCGGTCCCTGGTGGCGGTGGCCAGTAGCAGGCGAACTCTCTTGGCGGCGGCTGTTCTGCTTTTGCCCCCTGCTCCCTCTTTTGCTACGCTGTTGGCTCGGTCTCACCACTGCCTCTTCCTCTGAAAGTCAGTGGCATGACCTTCATTCCATGTGGGATCTAGGACCTTATCGTCCCCTGCATCTTCTTCCACACAGTCTTCCTCCCTGACCTCCTGTTCGGTCTGCACACTGCGAAAGACACAGCAGTTGGCACCTGTGTTTCGTCATCATCAGATGGCGGACACTATTATACTTTGCCAGCCAGTGCTGGGACACCAGATTTAGGGGATCGCTATTTTGGCATTTGAGTTTCACCACAGAAAATAATCTATCCTTTGCCAGACAGTATTACACTTGGCTAGCAAAAGCTGGAACACCAGATTTAGGGGATTGGTATTTTGTCAATTGTATTTAACCCCTTAATAAAATATAGAAATTGCTATCCTGAGTTTTTAGGGGTGACAATAAGCACAGCCAAGCCCCTGATGTAGGATATAGCAAAAAAAAAAAAAATAGTATTGATGGATTGATGGACTTGGTGGCAGCTTGTTCTGGTGCACCACAAGTCACAAAATGGCCGCCGATCACCCCAGAAAGAAGTGACAGAAAAATGCTCTGTGCAGCCTAAAAACCAGCAATTAACCAGCAGAAGTTGAATCATTCACAGCTGTAGATCGATCACTTCGTTAGGTGCTTTTGCTGACTTTTCCCTGCCTAATCTCGCCCTCACAGAAGCTGCGTCCTCTCCCTACACTAATCAGAGCAGTGTGACGTGACTGCGCTACGTGACTCTAATTTAAATAGAGGCTGGGTCACATGCTGCACTTCAGAAAGCGGGAAGAAATCGCCGAACAACGGACCCGAACCCGAACTTTTTTGAAAATGTTCGGGTCCGGGTCACGAACACCCCAAAATTCGGTACGAACCCGAACTATGCTCGAACCGTTCGCTCAACACTATTGATGACACTTCGATGGTGTCCGGGGGGCTCACCTCTCCTGTCAGTAGCTCAATGATCTTGTTGGTGATTTCTAGGATCTTATGTTTCTCCGGTAGCAGAAAATGAGGTGGGGAATGGGGGAACTGGGTCTTGCTCCATATTTCTGACACATTTGAAAGGCTGATTGGTGTCAGGAATTCAGTACATGTAGAGGTCTTCTTCACTATTGTATAATTCTGTGTATGTAAAGAGACACCAATAAATACCAGAACTAAGATTCCCCAAGTAACTCACCTATGTCATGTCACATACTGTAAACACCAGTATCACTAACCTCTTGAGTTAGCAAGTAGATTATTTCTAGGGTGAGGTTTAATATACTCTCAGTCATCTTGCTCCTGGCCATGTCCAGTACTTTGGTCATGGAGAGAACCATTGCCTTGTAAAGAAAACTTTAGCAGAGAGGACACTATACTGCAAGAACACAAATACATCTAACAGTATCAAATCCAGAAAGCATTAATAATGTATTCTCCAAGTGTATACATAAAACAAAAATGGGCAAACTACAACTTGGATTATATTTAACAAATTGTGTCACTAATGAACAACATTACTGTTTCCAGTATGAAGAGACTTTCTGTGCATTATGTAGAACTTGAAATTTCTTTCCACCTATCAAATCCTAATTATCGAAGTGAAGTTGGAATACAGACCATCCCTAGTGAGTCCCTCTTAATAACGCTATGTTCTATAGATTTTAAACCTCCTTATCCCTTTATTCTGGCTTGTGGTTAATTATATATCAAATTTAGCAATCTAATATAACTTCATATAACACATATAAAGAATACACCTAAAGACAAATTTCACCCCCCCCTATGGAGACTTCATGAGTGGATGTCTTACCTGGCATAAATCTGCTTTGGTTGACTCGTCTGATGATTATATCACTTTCCCGAAAAGGTTTACCAGAATTGTTGATAAATGAAACTGGCCTATAAATGAAGGGGATGATTGACCTTTACCAGACTAGTACAGTTAATATTGTCCTAAAATTGTAGGGACTTAGCCTAAGTCAGCTTTCACAAAGAATCTAAAGTCAGAAATTTCCAATTAGGCTACCTATTATGCTTATACTGTAAAGACATATAATCTGAAACTCGCTTCTAAAATACTGTATGCTATTTAGAACTGTTACATCAGCGGCCCCTAACCGCCGAAGCCCAGCTATTTCTGGCGAGCATGGGCCAGATACACTCACCTTGTGTCTGTTGCAGCTCCTGTGCTCCAGCAATGGGCCCAGGCATCTGTATCGTAAGTGTCTATTGGAGACATTCTTCAGTGAACCTCACCTCATTCTACAGTATTGCAAGGGTTAACCCTCCTTTGGTTCTGTGTGTTGCTGCTTCTAATTTGTTAGTCAGTTCTGCTATATATGCCATGCTGTTTGTCTTACTTACTGCCTGTGTAATAGGTTTAGTAGCTGGCTAGATCCTGCAACAGTGTGCTATATCTTATTGTATGTCCATTTGCTGACTTCTGCTTGATTCCCGCATTCTGACCCTCTGCCACCTGATCACTGTACTGACCATGAGCTGCCTGCCCTGACCTTTAGACTTGTTTTACAGATTTGCATGAACTCTGCCAGCCCTGACCATGGCCAGCTACTATGAGTTTTACCTGATCTCTTGGTGTCCCGCACCCTTGTCTCTGACTCCGGTGGCTCAGCTTTCAACCACACTGGGACTACTTCAGGAGGTAGCAGCCTGGTGGCTCCCCTGCAGCAAAATCCAGATTCCTGTATAGAGGTTAAAGGATGAATACTAGGGAACAGGATACTGCCCTTAGATTTAGCCCAAAGCCAAACCAATTTGTGCAGCGATATATGCTGACCGCCCGCATGTTCATAGTCTATGGGTGGTCAGGAAGTGTTTAATGGGGAAACTTCTGAAAGGGAATAAAGGATATGCAGCTTTAAGTACGGTACATTCTGCAGCCCATTTTCTTCTATGCCGTCCATCTACTAGCTGGAAATTTTCCACTGACGTTTTCTAAAAAACTAGTTTTCGCTTTGCTGTCCTTCAACTGGGTTCTCAAAATGTCAGTTTTTCAGCGTTTTTTTCCTTTTGTAACTTCCAAAAACAATCTAAAATATAAAATTATTTAATTATGTCTCCATTTCAAAAAACTTCCAAATTTTTTTATAACAGTGTTATGAGATATTTATGGGCCTTGACAGACCTTCTCCAGGAGCTAACTTTAACAGCCTGTGACAGACTGGAACCGTGACTGGGGCTGCTGGAGAAGACTGAGGGCTAGACTCCTTCCTAAGGACTATGGACCCAGCACTCGGACCTCTTGGAGTTACAAGGAACTATTAGCCTTGATTTATGTGTGCAGTTATATGCCACATCTTTCCTATTGCCCATTAAAGGTGCAGGGTGTGAATCCACAGCACAAAAAGAGTTAACTCTGCACTGAGACTCCCAATGAATGTGTTAATCTCTATAGTAGGAAGCTCTTGGGCTTTCCTCAAAATCACATCTCTGTCCCGATAATGCAGCACTTTAATAAGCACAGGTCTGGGAGGGCGCCCAGGATGGGTAGGGACCCTATGTGCGCGTTCCACCGCGAACAAGTGTGACAAAGTGTCTTTGCCAAATACATTCAGGAGCCATGCTTCCAAATACGAGCTCGGCTCTGAGCCCCCTTAGTGTTCCGGAACCCCCACTAGCCGTACATTATTACGACGCAGCCTGTTCTCCAGGTCATCCGTCTTAGCAAATAGGGCCTCCATTGTGTGTCACAGAGTCCTGTTAAAGCAAGTGGATGGCGTCCTCCAACTCACAAACCCTGTGTTTCACTGCGGACGTACATTCCGCCACCTTTTGGAAATCGTGGCGAATAATAGAAACATTCTTGAATACCCCTGAGCCGGTTGTTCAGATCAGTAAGTGCTGTATGACATTGCTGAATAGCTTTGAGGGACATCAGTAAGGGTAGGTTCCTGTTCAATGGGCTCCTCAGCAGAACATGGCCGTTCACGAAGTAGTAAAAATAGGCCGAGGCCCAGAAGGTATAAAGTCTGCAGTGCACAAAGCAGCCTTAAGCATAGATGTCACCTTATCAGTCTGAAAACTATCAGTAGGCTTATCATCAGTGGCCGCATTGGGCGAAGGAACTCGAGCAAAGCGCTCAAGTCTGGCTGCGACTTCCTTCTGTCTATTTATCAGAGGCTCTTCCCGTGCTCTGACTTTGGCGCCATCTTGGATTTCCACACCACTTGCTCCTTCTCCTGTTTTAACCATCGTCAATACAGCGCCAGGCACCGGTCCGTAAGAAGTAGAAGGATATTATACTTTATAGTGAGCCAAAGAAGTAAAATCTAAGTGGTATAACTAATAATATTGGGATAACTGTAGCAGGAGCTTCACACCGTGCGACTGATCACAAAGCGCACTAGGCCACGCTCCGCTATTTGCAGGGTCTTTGAGACGATCATGTGACCTACAGAACCAATCAGATAGTACAAGTCCTTTTCCTTTACTACACAGTCTGGCAGACTGCTTTACCCGCCTTGCATGGATAGTTAGTGCTAAAGCAGTAAAAAAGTAGCCCCTAATAAAGCCACTACAACTAAATATGCATCCTGCCTCTACATTCCATGTGTTGAATGGCTTCTGTGCTCTCTGCTGGGTCCTTTTCATCGGTTGGTCCCAGCAGAGTGCACAGATCACAGTGAGTATACACCAAGCACTACACATTTAGCCCCAGATCAGCCCCCATCACCCCAATTAACCCTTGATTACCCCGTCAATCACTAGTGAAAGGGAAAAAAGTGATCAGTGTAAACTGTCACTTTTTTTTTCACCAGTATTGACTGTTAGGTTTAGGTTAGTTTAGGCCCCTTTGGTAGGTAGTTAGCTTCAGTTAGCGCCTAGCCCACCGCACCGTAGTCACTGATTCGCTGATTTGTAAGTGATCAGAACTGATCAGCAGTCAGATCTATAATAGTATTAGTGTCACCTTAGCTCGCCCTCCACCCAAAACGCAGTGTTTGCCCGATCAGGCCTGATCAGTCGCCCACATGTGCGTTCAATCACTACACAAGCGCTGCGGCGATAAAAAAATCAGTTTTGATATTTATCAATCGCAGTGGCTTCCTGTACTTCGCTAGCCTCCCATTTGTAAGACAGGCTTGCTTTTTTCTTGGGTATGGATGTGGGCGGAGCTCCTATGTACTGGCAGGCACCTTTCCCTCTTTTATAAGGAGAATAGCAGAAACTCCTAATGCTGGCCATACGTGTAAAGATTGCAGGAGACCGTCAAATGCCAGGGCAGTACAAACACCCCACAAATGACCCCATTTTGGAAAGAAGACACCCCAAGGTATTCTCTGAGGGGCATATTGAGTCCATGAAAGATTGAACTTTTGTCACAAGTTAGCGGAAAGGAGAGTTTGTGAGAAAAATTAATAAAATAAAAAAAGTAAATTTCCACTAACTTGTGCCAAAAAAAAATCTTCTATGAACTCGCCATTCCACTCACGGAATACCTTGGGGTGTCTTCTTTCCAAAATGGGGTCACATGTGGGGTATTTATACTGCCTTGGCATTTTAGCGGCCCTAAAGCGTGAGAAGAAGTCTGGAATCCAAATGCCTAAAAATGCCCTCCTAAAAGGTACTCATTGGAATTTGGGCCTCTTTGCGCACCTAGGCTGCAAAAAAGTGTGACACATGTGGTATCGCCGTACTCAGGAGAAGTAGGGCAATGTGTTTTGGGGTGTATTTTTACATATACCCATGCTAGGTGAGAGAAATATCTCTGTAAATTGACAACTTTGTATAAAAAAATTTAAAAAGTTGTCATTTACAGAGATATTTTTCACACACAGTATGGGTATATGTAAAAATACACCCCAAAACACATTGCCCTACTTCTCCTGAGTATGGCGATACCACATGAGTGACACTTTTTGCAGCCAAGATGCGCAAAGGGGCCCTAATTCCAATGAGTACCTTTAGGATTTTAAAGGGCATTTTTACGCATTTGGATTCCAAACTACTTCTCACGCTTTAGGGACCCCTAAAATGCAAGGGCAGTATAAATACCCCACAAGTGACCCCATTTTAGAAAGTAGACACCCCAAGGTATTTCGTGAGGGGTATGGTGAGTTCATGCAAAATTTTATTTTTTGTCACAAGTTAGTGGAATATGAGACTTTGTAAGAAAAAAAAATTCAATTTCCGCTAACTTGTGACAAAAATAAAACTTCCATGAACTCACTATGCCCATCAGCGAATACCTTAGGGTGTCTACTTTCTGAAATGGGGTCATTTGTGGGGTGTTTCTACTGTCTACATTGTAGTACCTCAGGAAACATGAAAGGTGCTCAGAAAGTCAAAGTGCATAAATTAATTTTTGCACCATAGTTTGTAAACGCTATAACTTTTACCCAAACCAATAAATATACACTTATTGCATTTTTTTAATCAAAGACATGTAGAAAAATAGATTTAGAGAAAAATTTATATAGAAATGTAGTCATTTTTGATTAATATCAAAAAAGTAACAATATATCAGCAGCAGTGAAATACCACCAAATTAGGGTACTTTCACACTAGCTAGCAGCGGATCCGTCTGTTTATTTGTACAGACGGATCCAAGACTCTCAATGCAAACGTTTGTATCCGCTCAGAACGGATCCGCTTAGCATTAGCTTTAAAGAAAATGACAAAGTCCAAAACGGATCCGCTTTGACCTACATTGAAAGTCAATGGGAACGGATCCGCTTTCAAATGCACCATATTGTGTCACTGACAACGGATCCGCCCCCATTGACTTACATTGTAAAAAAACGGATCCGTTAGGCTCCGCCTCTTCAGACGGACACCAAAATGCTGCATGCTGCGTTTGGTGTCCGCCTCCAAAACGGAATAGAGGCGGAACGGAGTTTAACTGATGCATTCTGAACGGATCCTTATCCATTCAGAATGCATTGAGGCTCAACTGATCCGTTTTGGACCGTTTGTGAGAGCCCTGAAACGGATCTCACAAGCGGAATCCAAAACGCTAGTGTGAAAGTACCCTTAAAGCTCTATTAGTGAGAAGAAAAGAAGGTAAAATTAATTTGGGTGGTGAGTTGCATGACCGAGCAATAAACCGTGACAGTAGTGTAGTGCAGAATTGTAAAAGTGGTCTGGTCATTAAGGGGTTTAAGCTAGGGGGCTGAAGTGGTTACATTTTTTCCCTCACCTCCATGATGGCACCTACTATGAGAATTAACAGATTATTAATTTAGGGTGAGACGACTGCCTGAAGAGCTTATTTTCCATATTTAAGGTCCCTTTTTGCATCACTGAGTACTCTATAATGTTTAGCGAAAGTATGAGGGTTGGACCATGTTGTCGCTTTACATATTTTGTTCAGAGAAGTGGATCCTCTCTCCACCTAGGATGCCAATACTGCCCTAGTGGAATGAGCTTTCAGGTGAGAAGGCGGATCCTTCCTTATTATCCTACAGGCTTCACAAATAGCCAACTTAAGTAAACGCGCTACCGTCGCTCTAAAAGCTTTAAGACCTCTCCTCTTTCCTAAGAACTGAATAAACAGACTATTGGATTTCTCAAAACCTCAGTAACTGATAGATATAAGAGAACACATCTAACATTTGAACTGTAAAAACT
This sequence comes from Bufotes viridis, assembly GCA_033119425.1. Classification (NCBI taxonomy): domain Eukaryota; kingdom Metazoa; phylum Chordata; class Amphibia; order Anura; family Bufonidae; genus Bufotes; species Bufotes viridis. The sequence continues at coordinate 114,927,455 of CM065594.1, forward strand.
TTCTCTGCTTCAGATCTAGGATTTTCACAGAATGAGGGAAGAATAACCTCCTCAATTCTGTGGAAATCTGACACCACCTTAGGGAGAAACAAATCCTCAAACCTCAAAATTATTCTATCATCTCTGATGGTTAGGAATGGCTCCCTGACAGAGAAAGCTTGTATTTCATTAACCCTGCGAGCTGACGTGATGGTGACAAGGAATAACGTCTTGAGGGTCAAGAACTTGATGTTTATTTCTTCCAGAGTTTAAATGGGGCAATAGTAAGACCTGAAAGAACTAAGTTTAGGTTCCAAGGTGCAAGTGTTGGTCTTAGTCTAAGTCAGTACCCTTCATGAATCTAATTATCCATGTGTTAATGGCCAGCTTTACATCCAAAAAAGTGCTCAGAGCAGATACAGTATCTGTACTCTGAGGGTGTTAGGTTTTAACCCCTTACTAAAGCCTTCTTTTAAGAACTCTAGAACTGAAGGGATATCTCCTATTTTAACTGCAGAATTCTCAGAACACCAAGATATGTAATTTTGTCCATATTTTATAGTAGATTTTACAAGTGACTTTTTTCCTACTGGCTAACATAGTGATGACTACAGAATCCGAAAGTCCTGCATGCACTACTTTTGTCTCCGCTCCAAAATCATCATTATAGTCTATGGGGTCCTTAGGGTCCTTTCGACTCAGTTATGTGCCGAATCCGTCCTTTCCGTTATCCTGCTCCTAAATGGAGCAGGAGAATGGAAAGGGAGAGCGCTAGTGTGAACAAAGGCTAATAGATCGGTACTTTTGCGTTGTTTCTGTTCGCGAATAAATCTATTTGCGGCATCCTCCCTGGACTAGCAAGTTGAAAACTTCCTACTTTAAACTCCACTCTCCTGGATCCAATCTTTTCCGGCTTAGAAAGTCTGCCTTGACATTTGTGTTCCTTTTAAAAGACTGTTCGCAGGGAGTTGGCATAGCTTTCCGCCCATAAAAATTTTTGTTGGTCAGGATATTAGGATCTTGCTCCTTGTACCCCCTGACGGTTTATGTATGACACCACAGTCTTGTTGTCTGACCTGACTTGAACGTTGGATCCCCTTCTCAGAGTCTGTGACCACCAGGGGCAGATTAAGTGCATGATAGGCCCGGGGCTGTCTACCCAACTTGGGCCCCCCACTCCATTTTAGGTTTCAGTTTTTTTTCTGTATAAAGAGGCTGCGGTGCTTTGTAAGCGTCACAGTCTCTTCCTAGGCCATATGACATCACATTCATCGTTCACATGGCCTATCTGCAGCTCTGTCCTATCTGAGTGATTGGGGCTGAGCTGCAATACCAAGCACAGTGCTATCACATGGACAGCGCCGTGCTTGGTAAGGAGCAAAGAGGCTGCGGTCTCCTCTAACAGCTGATTGGCGGGGCTGCCAGGAGTCAGACCCCCACCATCTCATAACTCTCTGAGTACAGATGTCATAGATGTTTCCTGCAGTCCTATGTCCAGTGAATTATTGTGTTATGTGGGGTGTTACCTAGGACTGCAGGGAACATGTACATTATCTGCACACAGAAAGTTATCACTGTTATCTGGGCTGTTACATAGGACTGCAGGTGAAAAATTTAAATTTGAGGTGCCAAATTTAAAATACATATGATTATGATAAAGACTTGGAGGAGAAGATGAGACGCAGGTCACAGTAGTGAGCCAGCTCTACATATAGGGGAATACAGCACCACATACCTCTTACATCCAGGGACTTCTCTTGTCATGTAGCTCTTCTCTTTCCTCTTGACCCAGACCGCCATGACTAATTCCTCCCGCCGCATCTCGTCCCTACAGAGTTTGTTACACAGACACGTTAGATTTCTCATAATTGGGGTCATTTATCAAACTGGTGTAAATTAGAACTGGCTTAGTTGCCCATAGCAACCAATCAGATTCCACCTTTCATTTTCCAGAGGAGCTGTCAAAAATGAAAGGTGGAATCTGTTGCTATGGACAACTAAGCCAGTTCTACTACAACAGTTTGATAAATGACCCTAAAGATCCCTATAGTGTCTACAGCAGTTATAATGTCCCCTAGAGTGCCCCCAATAATAATAACATCCTATATTGTGCTCCAGGTAATAATCCCTGTATAGTGTCCCCAATACCCCACACTACCCCATATAGTATTTTCCTTCACACTGCCCCCATACAGTAATTTCCCCACACTGTCCCCATATAGTAATTTCCCCACACTGTCCCCATATAGTAATTTCCCCCAGACTGCCATCTATTAATTAATTTGCCCCCACATTGTCATCCATTAATTTGCCCCCACACTGTCATCCATTAATTTGCCCCCACACGGTCATCCATTAATTTGCCCCCACAACTGCCATTCATTAATTTGCCCCCACACTGCCATCCATTAATTTGCCCCCACACTGCCATCCATTATTTTTCCCCACACTGCCATCCATTAATTAGTTTGCCCCCACAACTGCCATTCATTAATTTGCCCCCACACTGCCATCCATTAATTTCCCCACAACTGCCATCCATTAATTTTCCCCCACACTGCCATCCATTAATTAGTTTGCCCCCACAACTGCCATTCATTAATTAGTTTGCCCCCACAACTGCCATTCATTAATTTGCCCCCACAACTGCCATCCATTAATTTCCCCCACACTGCCATCCATTAATTAGTTTGCCCCCACAACTGCCATCCATTAATTAGTTTGCCCCCACAACTGCCATTCATTAATTTGCCCCCACAACTGCCATCCATTAATTTTCCCCCACACTGCCATCCATTAATTAGTTTGCCCCCACAACTGCCATCCATTAATTTGCCCCCACAACTGCCATTCATTAATTTGCCCCCACAACTGCCATTCATTAATTTGCCCCCACAACTGCCATCCATTAATTTTCCCCCACACTGCCATCCATTAATTAGTTTGCCCCCACAACTGCCATTCATTAATTTGCCCCCACAACTGCCATCCATTAATTTTCCCCCACACTGCCATCCATTAATTAGTTTGCCCCCACAACTGCCATTCATTAATTTGCCCCCACAACTGCCATCCATTAATTTTCCCCACACTGCCATCCATTAATTAGTTTGCCCCCACAACTGCCATTCATTAATTTTCCCCACAACTGCCATCCATTAATTTGCCCCCACAACTGCCATTCATTAATTTGCCCCCACAACTGCCATCCATTATTTTGCCCCCACAACTGCCATCCATTAACTAATTTGCCCCCATGGAAACATGCCCCACTGTCCCTTAATATCCCCCCAAGTTAGCACACACACAAAAAATAAAGAGCTAATACTTACCTGTATGCTGAATGGTGTGGCAGGCGCGCGTACATCAGAGCGTGCGCGCGCCACTATACAGGCGCACAATGACGTCATCACGGGCGCCGCGCGATGATGTCATCGCGCACGCCGGGCTTATACCACCACATAGGCCTCAGGCCTACTAGGCCTGAAGCCTATGGCGGTGATAGGCGGCGGGGCAGGGAACTATACGCTCCCGTGCCCCGCCGCAGTATGTGGCGCTCGGGTCGGCATTGGGCCCCCAGTGATGCCGGGCCGGGGCTGCCGACCCGAACGCCCTATGTTAATCCGCCACTGGTGACCACTCCCTGGGTTGACAGAGTTCGTAAATGAGCCACCCAACCCCAGAGGCTGGCATCTGTGGTAAGAATCGCTGGGTCTCTACCACCCATGGCACACTGTTCTGGAGATTGTGCCTCACTTCCCACCAATCCAGATATATTAAGATATCCTCTGGAATTGTGATCAGTTTGTCCTATGATTCCTGTCTCCGATCTCAATGTTGTAACATATAATTCTGAAGTGGTCGGGAGTGCCATTGGGCCCATTTCACTGCTGGGATACAGGCTGTTAGAGACCCAATGAGGGCCATAGTCTGTCTGATAGTATGAGACCTCTTGTTTTTAATACTCATTATCTGGGATTAGATTTTCTGCATTTTTTCTTCTGGTAGAAAACACATTTGTTTGACCAAATCTATGAGAATGCCCAGAAAAACTATCTTTTGTGTAGGTAGAATCAGCGATTTTTCCCAGTTTATTATCCAACCTAGATCCTCTAGCCTGCATCTGTTCTTTAGCAGATTGTTTTCTAGGTCCATTTTGGAATCGCCTACTAATAAAAGGTTGTCTAAGTAAGGTATTAGGACATTCTCTTTCCTCAGAGGGGAGACCATTTCTAGTATTATCTTGGTAAAAGTCTGGGTGCTGTAGTTATTCCAAAGGGGAGGGCTTGAAATTGAAAGTGCTTTATTTGACCTTGAATCCACACCGCTATTCTCAGATACAGTTGGTGATTTTTAGAGATGAGTGAATTTCATATTTTGAAATTCGTTCATGCTTCATTTACCGGTAAAGGTGAATTGCGTTATTGATTCCGTCACCACAGACCATAACGCAATTCTGTGACAGAATGCAAAACCGAATGCCTTAGAGGCATTCTGTTATTCATTCCTTCATAATAGAAGTCAATGGGCTGCAAACGGATCCGTTCTTATTCAGTTATGCAGGGAGTCCTCTCCTGCAGAACAGAAACGGGACGGATCCATTTTGCAGCCGATAAACTTCTATTATGGCAGAATGAATAACTGAATGCCTCTAAAGGCATTCAGTTATGCATTCCTTCATAGAATTGCGTTATAGTCCGTGGTAACGAATCCAAACCGCAATTCACCTTTTACCAGTAACGAGCGTGAACAAATTTCATAACCTGAAATTTGCTCATCTCTAGTGATTTTGGTGAATCGGTATATGAAAATATGCACCTTTTAGATCCAATGAATGAAGAAGACCCCCCTCCTGTAAAACATTTATCAACTTTAGTTTTTTTAGTTTTATGATTTAACGTGATTTTCCGTTTGGTTTGGCTACCAAAACACTCTAGAACAGTACCCTTGACTGATCTGATTTGATGGAATCTGCAGAAGAACCTCCATGTCCACCAAGTCCAGAATTCCCTGCTCCAAACAGAGTTGAGGAGATTCGGAACTCTGGACCGGAGTGACTACAGAGGTTGTGGGGGGGAATGTTGAGAAAGGGAATCCTGTACCCCAGAGAAAGTACGTATATCAACCAAGGACTTGGCAAAAAACCTTCCAGGAATCCATAAACTTTCTCAACCTCCCCCCCACAGACTTTTGGCGTTATATTTTGGAAGTATCGGTATTTCTAGGATTGAAGAGAAACCCTTTCTCTTTATTCTGTTTGTTAACTCTCCATCCTTCCGTTTTCCCTTTCTTGTTTTGAAATCCATATCCCCAGACCATGATTTTAGCTATAACGCCCTTCTGGCAATATTGGCCAATGCAGTAGTCCTGGCGGTAACTCTTACCGAGTCCGCATGTATTGTCGGACAGGAAGTTAACCACTTTTAACTGCTTCAGGACCTTAGACGAGATAGCTCGTCCCAACTTGCAGGTACTTCACGCACTTGGATGAACAATCTCATCCTGCAGCTGATAAGAACTGGGCTACTTGTAATTCTCCTTCTCTAGTGCTGAGGAGATCAAAGATGTGGATTAGCCTGCCCTTCCTCCTCAGCTGCACAGTTAACCCCTTCAGTACTCCTCACACATCCATAGCCCTTCCTTAGTGCTATGTTTGGGGAGCTGTGTGACCAGTGAATGTAATTTACAAAATGATCAAAACATGAAGTAGACATATGGGAAATGTAAAGTAAACTATTTTAGGAGGATTTACTATCTGTTTTAAAAGCAGAGAAAAATAATTTTTTTAAATTACGAATTTTTCAAAATTTTGGGTAAATTTGGTATATTTTTTTTATAAATAAAAATGAAATATTTTGACTCAAATTTACCACTGTCATGAAGTACAATATGTGACAAAAAACTGTCTCAGAATGGCTTGGATAAGTAAAAGCATTCCAAAGTTATTACCATATAAAGTGACATATGTCAGATTTGCAAAAAATGGCCAGGTCCTTAAGGTGAAAAATGTCAGGGTCCTTAAGGGGTTAAAAGTATATTAGAAGGATTCAGCAAAGCTTTCATAAGAATTATTAGATTTTAAAAGGGCTTCTAAATGTAGCAACCAGCTTTTAAGGCACAGAAGTGGCCGCAATATTTGGCTTAAATAAGGATGCCGCTGCATCCCATGTTTCTCTGAGAATAGAATCTATTTTTTTGTCCATGGGATCACAAAGAGATCCTGTATTTTTAAACGGTAAGGAGGAACCTTTCGCCAACTTAGAAAGAGAAACGTCTATTTTTGGGCAATTCAAAAGGTCGGTCTAAATTTTAGTCATCAAAGGGCAGTCTCTTTTAATTGTTTTGGGCAGAAAACTTTCCTATCCAGGTTTTTCCATTCTCTTAATATAAGTGAATGCAAATTGTTATATACTGGGAACACCTTCTTTTCCTTTCCTCTAACCCAGAAGATATTTTATCTAAGGCGGATCTCTGGACCTTTTCTTCCTAATTTCCATAGCCGCCTGACTGCTTTTAATAGATCATTAATATCTTCAGAGTCAGAATCTGAATCACTCATTTTTCCTTCCAATCAGAAGAATTCTCAGAGGATGGAAGGGTGACTGAGACCAGGAGTAAAATCTGCTAAAGCAGAACCTAACTGCTGCCGTATCATATCTTTTATTTCATCTCTCAGGGAAGGCACTTCTTCTCTTACTATATCGTCAGTGCATTTCCTACCTATTTTTAGGATATTTAACTGGATGCCTAGCCGCACACACACCACATCTGAAAGACTTAGATTTTCACGCTATTTTAGATTTAGCAGACACATCCTTGTCACTCTTAACATACAACAGAAAGAGAGAAAAGATGATCTCTGCCGTCAGTAACTCAACGCCTGTGCTTGTTCACTCGCTGACAGGCTGTTCCACACATTCCCCCAGCTCCATCATTCGCAGAAAAGCTGGGTTTGAGGACTGCAGGGAATTGCTGGTCAGAGGGCGACTTCCACCTTGACCAGCACACCACCTTGACCAGCAATCCTGGAAGCTTGTTCCCGAAAGCATCCAGCCGGCATTTACCCAGGACGGCCCCATTACCCGCCAGAGCCTGAGAATCTCAGGCAGCAGCAGCCAATAGGATCCGGAAGAACTCCATTTGAGTGTCCGGATGCCCGGCCCACCCCTCTACTGGTGCACATGAGGAATGACTATCGGCCTTGGTCGGCGCACGTGTACTTACTTGCCCAAGGTAGGCCCGGACGTCCGCAAATGCGGCCGCAACCTACGCTGCTTGATCCAACTTTAAACCCCATACCGAAGCACAGGGACTTCTCCTGCTCCTCTGCCTGGCAGGGACAGGAAGACACTAAGGATGGCCCTTTTGAAGCTTCCTATCCCTGCCTGGTTGAAGAAGGAGTATAGTCTCATAGTAGGTGCTAGGCTGCAACGATTAATCAAGGTAATCGATAATATTCGATAACTGGATTCGTGGCCGACGAATCCAGATATCGAATAATCGGCCGATCGTTGGCGGCACCGTTTGACTCGATCGCCCGTCCGCAACGGCCACCCAGGCTCAGCCTCTTCCTCCTCGCTTGCTGCAGACTCCGCCCACCGACGCTGAACGCTGGAGTCACGTGACACAGGGCCTCTGAGTGCAGTGTTTGAGCGGTGCGCAGAGTGGCGAGAAAGTATCCTCAGCTCAGTGCTATTCCTCCGGACTAAGCCTATAGGTAATGTCTGCCTCAGTCTGCATGTATGATGATGACGTGGCGGCACGTGGCCCCAATTATGTCTGCCCTGTCCGACTCAGAGCTGGTCCTCCATGCTCCCTGCCTGCCTGCAACTAGCTGCAGGCACCACCACTGCAAATTTGAAATGACAGGCAGTGGGGAATGGGGATGAGTCGCTGACTCCCTCCGACTGGTAGCAGACAAGTGACTGCCATGGGGGGTGGCAGACGCAGTGAGTGCACAGTGCACTAGTGCAGCACCTACAGTTACTGTATGGGGGAACCAAAAGGACTGGAGACATGATATGAGGCATGAGCGCAGCAGCCACAATAGGAGACATTGGGGGCAACAGCCACGCACAGACAGATGAATATTGTATGGGGGGGGCACAAGGAGACAGATGAGGGCAGCAACCACAATAAGAGACAGTAGGGGCAACAGCCACGCAGATGGTCTACTGGTATACTGTATAGGGGGCCACAACGAGACATATTATGAGGGCAGCAGTAGCAGTTTGTGCGTGGATGCTGACCCATAATGTCTCCAGTTGCGTCATGTCTCCTTGTGTCCCCCATATACAGTAATATCTTGTTGTGCCTCGCTGCCTGCCCAATGTGCCCATACAGAATATGGTGGTGCTGCTGCTGCTGTCCAGTCCAGTTTATGGAGCCTCAGCCTGCCCTGGAGGACTTCACCCGTACTACCAAGCTAAGCCCATCTGCCGTCGGTAAGCCAGTTGCCCGCTGTATAATGTGCCCTGCTCAGGGCTCATTATGTCACTGCTGCTTTTTCAGTCCCTATTAGGTGACGGTTTAGTAGGGTCTACTACTTCCAGAGTCCAGTGGTGCGGTGGCAGTACAAAAATCCCCCTGAGAGAGACACTGCAAGGTGAGGAAGGGCTGTGGTGGGTGGTGTGGGGAGTCAGTAGTGGATACATTTTTGTTAATATGCTGCTGCTCTTTTTTCTGTCCTTAGGTCTAATACCTCCAGAGTCCAGTGGTGTGGGACTGCGGTTGTGAGACACAGGTGTACACTGCTCTGCTCTGTAAGTTTTAGTTGTGTAATGCTACTTACAGGTTTCCTGCATGTCCTAGTACTAAACCTCTCTCCCACCAGCACTAATTTTAAGCATTTGCTTCAACAGAACTGCATTATGGCTGATGGTGAGACTGTGACCCTGGCCCTGATAAAAGCGGGCGGACAAAGTCATGCAAGGCATGGGAGCACTTTACTCAACATCCGTCCGACAAGTTGGTTGTCTGCAAAATCTGCAAAGCAGCGCTGGCGTGGCACAGAAGCACAACCGTGATGAGCGAGCACCTGAGAGGAAACACGTTGGCATCACAGAGGAAGGAATAGCCCGCAAGTAATAATAAATGATCTGTATTAATTTATGCAGGTAAAAGCTATTTCTGTCAAACTTACTCAATTTACGTGAGTAAGTTAGACAGAAATAGATTTTTACTAATATATTTCTTTTCAATCATTTCAGTAAGAATCAGCTCTCCATGAGGGAATTGTGCATGTAAATCCCCAATGTACACCAGCACAAACTTCTGTTCTCACAGATGCTGTATTAAAAGTGTCAGTCTCTGACATGCGACCACTGTCCATGGTTGAAGACAAAGGATTCTAAAGCATGGTCAGTGCACTATATGCTTAATACAAGCTTCCATCATAAACCATTTCACCACACTAATGGAGAGGAAGTACAGGGAGACCTTTCAGCATGTGACAGATATCATTCACCATAATGAGAGCAGAATGGCGTTGACTGCAGACATATGGACCAGCGTAGCAACTGAGGCTTACCTTGGCATTACATGCCACTACATAGGGGATGATTGGAAGATAAATTCCATCTGTCTGACAACCATGCCCCTGGAGGAGAGACACACAGCTGCACACATTGCAGAATGGTTAGAGGAGGTTTTGGATAGATTTCAAATTCCACCTAAAAAAATAATTGCCCTTATCCATGACAATGCTGCAAACATGGTGGCTGCTGCGAACATCCTGGAGGAGACGCATGGATGGTCCAGTATCCGCTGCACTGGCCACACTTTGCAATCAAGTTAATGCTGCAATGAAAAATGCAGGTATTGATAGAGCTGTCAGTGCTGCTAGAGGACTATTTGAACACTTTAAAAAAAAAAGTGAATTAGCCAGCACCAAGTTGAAGAAGAAGCAGAAGCAGATGGGTACAGCAGAACATAAGCTTGTGCAAGATGTCAGCACCAGATGGAACAGCACTTTCTATATGGCTGACAGACTCCTTGAGCAAAGGTGGCAAGTTGCTGCAACCCAGTTACTTTGCCCCAGTTACCATAAAGGGCAAACATTATCGGGACCTAAAGCCAGAACAGTGGACTGTTCTTGAGGAGCTTTGTATGGCACTTAAGCCTTTTGAGTGTGCCACTGTGTTCATGAGTGGGCTAGAGTATCCATCTCTATCTTCACTGCCTGCAATTGTCAAGGGGTTGTTGAGGTCCACTGAGCATGCTTCCTTTTAAACTGCGGCCATGAGGAGCTTCCAAGCCACAGTAAAGGACCAGCTTCACAGCAGATGGCATGATATCCTATCAGAACAGCTTCTAAATCCTGTCATAATTTCCGCTGTACTGGACCCAAGATTTAGGAAGTTGAAGTTTCTGACACCTGAACAAATTATAAATGTGCAGGCAAAAGTGCAGACAGAGCTGCTTGCGCTAAGAAGAACCGAGATCCTGGAGGAGCAGCAGGAAACTAGCACGTCTACTTCGACAGCTGATGCTGAGCCAGGACCTTCAACATCAAGAACATCTATACTGGAGAGTCTCCTTGAGTCTGGTGGCAGCAGTGAAGAGGACACAGAGGGACAACACATGAAAGAGGATATTGTGAGAAATTAAGTACAGTCCTATTTTGCTGAGAAGCCTCTTCACCATGATGGCAACCCTTTGAGCTGGTGGAAGTCTAACGAAGACAGGTATCCTACTTGCAAGATCATACTTGTCTATCCCAAGTACATCCACACCATCGGAACGCCTCATCTCAGCAACGGGCAACATAGCGTGTAAGAAGAGAGCTAGCCTCAGCCCTGACCATGTGGATATGTTGTCTTTTTTACACTTTGATGCTAAATTTTTATAATTATGTAACTCCTAAAATTGTTTTAATATGGCCTTTGTACATATTTTTTCAAGTAAAATGACATAATCCCATTATTGTTTGTTGTTTTTTTCCGATTAATCGTTGAAATTATCGGCAAATAATCGATTATTCAAATAATCGTTAGCTGCAGCCCTAGTAGGTGCCGTCATGGAGGTGAGGGAAATTTTTTTTTTCCAATACGGCAAATGGCGTAACGGAAAAAAAAATGTCCAATTTGCCATTTTTTCATTGCTTCTGTTACCGCAAAAAAATGTAATAAACTGTGATCAAAAAGTCAGACACACACTCCAAAATGGTATCAATAAAAACTACAAATTGTCCATTTAGACATAAAAACCTATACATATGTAGTATCCTTGTAATCCTTCTTACCCAGAGAATGAAGGGCATGGGTCAGTTTTGCAGCAAAGATTTTTACAAATGCGGATAGCCAGCAGTTCAAATGCCAGTATAAACAGTAGAGGAGATTGAGGACATCCCTGCCGTGTGCATTTATGGATGGAAACAATTCAGAGTAAAAGCCCTTGCAACAGACAAATGCCTGAGGGTGGCCATGTGAGAAATTCTTAGTGGAATCCCCAGGTGTGTAGCACAGAGAATAGGTAGGGCCAAGCTAAAGTACTAAAGCCTTGTGTACATCCAGAGAAAGGATGCTCCAAGCATTACAAGCCTGAATAAGATCGGCAGTGTGTCTGATGTTATCTGGGGTTTGCTGCTGCGGACAAAACCTACTCAGGGAAGAAAGAGAAGTGTTATGGCGAGTAGCCAGTATTTTGGTGAGAAGCTTCATATCAATATTCAAAAGAGAAATAGGGCTGTAAATGACTTTGTCAAGGGCTTTTTTTTCAGGTTTAGGAATCGTAGTGATGGCTGCCTGAAGGGAATATTGATGAACTGTGAACCTAACATAGTACCATATGGGGTAATTTATCAAACTGGTGTAAAATAGAAATGGCTTAGTTGCCCATAGCAACCAATCAGATTCCACCTTAAATTTTTGCCAGCTCTTTTGGAAAATGAAAGGTGGAATCTGATGAGTTGCTATGGCCAACTAAGCCAGTTCTACTTTTTACCAGTTTGATAAATGACCCTGTAATGTGAATTCAGAAGATTTGAGAATATATAAGCTTACGCAGGCTAAGTAAATATATTTACTAAGTGTGATTAAATAAGATAACACAAACAATGCACATACAGAATAATAAAAAGTAAATAAACAGTAGCCTAAATTAGGGGTAGGGATCCGGTCGATCATGCTAAAACACATGGCTGTCTACCAGGTTATAACACATGACCAACACCCCAGGTACAAACGAGGGCAAACTACTTACAACCTACCTAGCATGAAGTTCTAGGTGGAATCCCAGTAGGCCTCATTCACACATACGTGAACCACGGTCTGTGAAAGCCCGTCCTGCTGAGTACACGAGCACACAGCGTCATTGGTTGCTATGACGCCGTGCGCTTCGTGCCGCCGCCGCTGTAGAGTAATGCACTCGTATAGATCATACCAGTGTATTAAGGTACATCGGCACGAGTGCAACCAATGACGCTGTGCGCTTGTGCACTCAGCAGCATGGCAGGCCGGGTTTTCACGGACCGTGGTCCACGATGTGTGAATGAGGCCTAATTGTTAGTGCAGACCACAGTTATTTCCATCAGTCCCTCCTCCAGTGTGCATCATGCATGTCTCTAAGATCACTCAAGAATGTGTTCTTATCAGCACAAGGGGGATGGGTACTATCTGTAACCCGCTACATTACAAGGAAAACTTTATAACACAGAGTATTAAACGTTATATAAAAGAGGACAGAATTAAAGGGGCATAACCAATCAGTACTTAAAAATGCCCTTACAGTACATTCCACCCCTGGTTCTTCCACTTCATAATTCATTTTCAACACCCCACGTCAGGACCTTTTCTATATATAGTATATAGCCTAGTCATTTGACAGATTATTTTGGAACCATTGGATTTCTAAAAAACTCAAATAAAAAAACTAGACTGACAGCCGGGTCCCTGCTGCATACAACGGCATCAGTGAAAACACAGATGCCGGCGTAGTAACCGCTTGTATGCGGTCAAAGCTGACTGCGGCATGGAGAGGGTTTGTGGAGGGTACGGGTGACGGGGACCCGATGGCAGAGAAGGCAGCCCGATGCCTTCCATAGGCATCGAGGCTTGCCTTCTACGGAAGCCTGTGAGATCCAGCCCCTTAGGCTGGGTCTCACAGGCAGGCTGTCAGCATGCAAGCTGACAGTCAATGCATTACAATACAAGATGTATTGTAATGCATTGCAGTGGGGATCCGACCCCCAGAAGTTGAAGTCCCAGAGTGGGACAAAAATAAAAAGTAAAAAAAGTGTTTTTCATAAATAATAATAGAAAAAAAAAGTTTTAAGTAAAAAAAAAAGCCCCTTTCCTAAAATAAAACATAAAATTGTAAAAAAAGATTGACAAAAAACAGACATATTCGATATTGCCGCACCCGTAACGGCCAGCTCTATAAAAATATTACATGATCCACAACCCTCACCTGAACGCCGTAGAAAAAATTAAAATAAAAACTGTGCTAAAACAACAATTTTTTGTCACTTTACATTACAAAAAGTGCAACTCCAAGCGATCAAAAAGGCGTATGCCCCCAAATAGTACCAAACCACCACTTTATCCTGCAAAAATTAGCGCCTACATAAAACAATCGGGCAAAAAATAAAAAATATAGCTCTCAGAATATGGAGAGACTAAAACATTTTTTTTTTCTGTTTCAAATATGCTTTAATTGTGTTAAAAGTGAAAATAATAAAAAAAGTAGACCTATTAGGTATCGCCATGTCCGTAACAACCAGGTCTATTAAAATATCACATGACCTAACCCCTCAGATGAACACCGTAGAAAAATAAAATAAAAATGGTGTCAAAAAAGCAATTTTTTGTCACCTTACATCACAAAGTGTAATACCAAGCTATCAAAAAATCATGCGCACCCCAAAATACCAACCATTAAACCGTCATCTCATAACGCAAAAAATGAGACCCTACCTAAGATAATCGCCCGAAAAATAAAAATAAACTATGGCTCTCAGAATATGGAGACACTAAAACATGATTTTTTTGTTTCAAAAATGTATTTATTATGTAAAACTTAAATAAATAAAATGTAGTCCTATTAGGTATCGCGGTGTAACAACCAGGTCTATTAAAATATCACGTGAACTAACCCCTCAGGTGAACACCGTAAAAAACAAATACTGTGTCAAAAAAGCCATTTTTTTTTGTAACATAGTAACATAAGGCTGAAAAGACATCTATCCATCCAGTTCAGCCTGTCATCCTGCTAGTTGATCCAGAGGAAGGCAAAAAAAAAAACCCTGTGAGGTAGAAGCCAATATTCCTCACTCAGAATAACTCCCTGGATCAACGACCCATCTCTAGTAGGTATAGCCTGTAATATTATTACACCCCAGAAATACATCCAGGCCCCTCTTGAATTCCTTTATTGTACTCACCATCACCACCTCCTGAGGCAGAGAGTTCCATAGTCTAACTGCTCTTAGGCCCCTTTCACACGGGCGTGATTTCCACGCAGGTGCAATGTGTGAGGTGAACGCATTGCACCCGCACTGAATCCGGACCCATTCATTTCTATGGGGCTGTGTACATGAGCGGTGATTTTCCCGCATCACTTTTGCATTGCGTGAAAATCGCAGCATGTTCTATATTCTACGTTTTTCACGCAACGCAGACCCCATAGAAGTGAATGGGGCTGCAGGAAAGTCGCGAGCATCCGCAAGCAAGTGCGGATGCGGTGCGATTTTCCCGCATGGTTGCTAGGAGACGATCGGGATGGGAACCCGATCTTTATTATTTTCCCTTGTAACATAGTTATAAAGGAAAATAATAGCATTCTCAATAGAGAATGCAAAGTAAAAAGGGCAATAGAGGGTTAAAAATAATATAAAAAAAACCTCACCTCCATTTGATCGCGTAGCTGCCGGTCTCCTGTTCTGTCTTCAGCTGGGGGGATGAAGGACCTTCAGTGATGTCACTGGGTCACATGGTCCAATCATCTGCTTTCATTCAGCTGGAGACAGAACAGGAGACCGGCAGCTACGCGATCAAATCGAGGAGGTGAGGTTTATTTAAAATTATTTTTAACCATCTATTGCCCTTTTTACTTTGCATTCTCTATTGAGAATGCTATTATTTTCCTTTATAACTATGTTATAAGGAAAAATAATAAAATATACAGAATACTCAACTCAAAACAGGACTTCAGTAAAGAAGTCCGGCTTCGGGTCTGGGTACCAAACATGCCAATTTTTCACACGCGCGTGCGAAACGCATTAAAGCGCTTTGCACTTGCGCGGAAAAATCGCAACGCACCCGCCTCTTATCCTCCCGTGTGAACCCAGCCTTACCGTAAATAATCCTCTTCTTTGTGTGCAAACCTTCTTTCCTCCAGATGCAGAGGATGTCCCCTCGTCACAGTCCTGGGGATAAATAGATGATGGGAGAGATATATGTACTGACCCATAATATATTTATACATAGTTATTAGATCTCCCCTCAGTCGTCTTTTTTTCTAAAGTAAATAAACCTAATTTTGATAATCTTTCAGGGTACTGTAGTTACCCCATTCCAGTTATTACTTTAGTTGCCCTCCTCTGAACCCTCTCAGGCTCTGCTATGTCCGCCTTGTTCACAGGAGCCCAGAACTGTACACAGTACTCCATGTGTGGTCTGACTAGCGATTTGTAAAGTGGTAGGACTAGATTCTCATTACGGGCGTCTATTCCCCTTTTGATGCAACCCATTATCTTATTGGCCTTGGCGGCAGCTGCCTGACGCTTCGGGTACAAAATTCTTGCCGGAAACATACCGCCATGGAGGTTAAGATGAAAAATGGCAGGGTCCTGAAGGGGTTAAGAATAACACTTCAAAACAAACATACATATTATTTTTACAACCAACAGAGATCCTCGTCTTCATCCTTCAACATATTAAACATTAGCAATTCATAGGTATCTTTTTCAATGTCACTTGTAGATAATAAACATAACACCATTAAAATCACATTTATTTGTGAACCTTCTAAAATACCCTATGTTGTTTTGTGGTGTTACTAATGTGCTGTATTGTGTATTCTGCACTTAATACCCTTTGGCATTTTGGTGTGCAGATGTACCCAGCTTTTCATGATGTTGAAACGAATAGACATTCCATGAATGCATACAGCAGACATGGGGATGTCTTGTAACTAGGGAATGGACACAAGAGCTGTACGTCCACCCTGTCCTCCCTCCCCTCTAGATAATCTAAGTCCACCCCTTCCGGTCGGACGGTGCGAGCCTCCCTCTTTCAGTCAATCTACTCTCAACAATTCATGAGAACAGATCTATGGTGTTACCAGAACATTTAACATGTCACAGTCAACATACAACACAAACACAGAAACAAACAAATCTGACAATACAGACATGAACACATGAAGTTCCCATAGGCAATGTTTCATTGAATTCAATAAAAAAAAAAAAAGTAGAGCTCAATTAAAACTTTTGGCACGTTACGCCGTGGACACATTAGATACCGGCATCTTCTGCTTGAGAAAGGGTTCCAACTTGGACCCGAAACGTTGCAGCTTAAATACTCTGATAATTCAGCTTCTACAATTTGTGGACATAGTCCATACTATCGTGTTGAAACTGTACCACTAGTGTGAATAATAAACTACTGTGCACTAAGCATCTATTGGCGTGCTGTCTCCGAAATTTGTGTTACGTATCGTGTACAGATACATATCTGCTCTCTCAGGCTTGTGCACGAAACATCATCAGAGCAGAGAGAGAAGCTGACATCACAGGTCATGTGACTGTCAGTGAAATCTGAGAAAGCAGTAACTGGAGATAAAGTAAGTGAATTGCAAAGTCCTTACATTTGCCTAGTTAGAAACATACAAGTAACAAAAAATAACTCAGACAATTCCTTTAACAGCCCAGACACACCAACCCTCGTTCAAAGGTAGGGCATTCTTCAAGGGCACATTTCTTCAATAACCTTATTCAACTTTATACATATAGCCGGCAATACTTCATCTTTCTGATCAACATATCTTCTCACAAACTACAAACCAGAACTATTTCAACAAAGATATTTTCCTAACATCCTCATATTCTTAGTGTTAGCCACAGATCTATTGGCACACACCAGGTACAATACTTATTCATTATCAACTGATAAACTGTTAATGATGCATCACACTTGCCTAACTTTACTGTTCTAATCTCTAATGCTATGGACATAGGTCTTTACACACACATTATTTACCAAACAGTTTATTACTGAATATTTAACACAAGTGCCGTTCTAATCATTGTAGACACTTGAGCACTTACCTCTTGCTAGTGTCATAAATTATCATCTTGACACTGCTCTGTTTTTAAACTCACCAGAATCCACCTCAACATCACAGGAGCTCTGATATCCACAATCTGCAGGCTCTTACTACAAAGTCTTACATATTTTCATTTGAATCAGCTCAGTTCTAGAATTTTGAAAAGAACGTTGCTAGATTCTATCAAGCCTACTACAGCCCCACTCACAGCTCGTAGCAAATTTGCACAACACGTGCAACCCTAATAATCTGCCCACAGATTATAAATTTCCGTGAATGCCCTGGTTCCCATTTGGAGTGGCAGGTTGAAACTACCCTCTCTCTATGTAACACTCTATCAACGATAAGCATATTCATTTGCTCAAATCCCACCTTTCTGACACTCAAGTGTGACATAACATGAATTCAAAGATTTAAGAATGAATAAGCACACTTTGTAAATATATTTATTCACTTTGCCTGCGTAAGCTTATTCATTCTCAAATCTTTTGAATTCACGTTATGTTACAGACCCCAGTAGTTTGAAAAAGTCTGAAAAAGACATCTGTCCATCCAGTTCACCCTGTTAAACTGCAAATTGGTCCAGAGGAAGGCAAAAAACTGTGAGGTAGAAGCCAATTTTCCTCATTTTAGGGAAAAATTCCTCCCCGACTCCAATGAGGCAGACAGAATAACTCCCTGGATCAAAGACCCTTCTCCAGAAATCTAATAACTATAACCTGTAATATTATTACACTCCAGAAATACATCCAGGCCCTCATGAAATCTTAGTGAATTCACCATCACCAGAGAGATCCAAAGTCTCACTGCTCTTACCGTAAAGAATCCCTCTCTATGTTTGTGTAGAAAATACCTTCTTTCCTCTAGATCAGGCATGCTTAACCTGCGGCCCTCCAGCTGTTGCAAAACTACAACTCCCAGCATGCCCGAACAGCCTACAGCTATTAGCCTACATCAGGGCATTGTGGGAATTGTAGTTTTACAACAGCTGGAGGGCCGCAGGTTAAGCATGCCTGCTCTAGATAAAGAGGATGTCCCCTTGTCACAGTCCTGGGTATAAATAGATGATGGGAGATATCTCTACTGACCCCTGATATATTTATACATAGCTATTAGATCTCCCCTTAGTTGTCTTTTTTTCTAAACTGAATAACCCTAATTTTGACAGTCTTTCTGGGTACTGTAGTCCACCCATTCCAGTTATTACTTTAGTTGTCCTCCTCTGAAACCCTCTCCACCTCTGCTATGTCTGTTTTGTCCACAGGAGCCCACAACTGTACACAATTATCCATGTGTGGTCTGGACTAGTGATTTGTAAAGTGGCAGGACTATGTTCTCATCACTGGCATCACTATGCCCCTTTGATGCAACCTATTGCATTAAAACCCTTTATAGTATGGGGCTGAAAAGCCATTCGGTCCCGAGCAGTTCTGGGTTTTGAGGGGCTAATTTCCATTTCCACGGCCATTGAGTAATCTCTGAATGCAACAGGTCGGTTAGAGAATCTAGCAGTTGAGGAAGGCGAAGTTCCCGTAGGTAGGCAAAGGAGGTATGTATGGTTGGGAGTATAGGTTGGTTAATATAGTTTGGAACTCAAAAGTTATTCGCTCAGGATTGGCAGTGTTAAGCTATATGGAAGGAAACAAAAGATAGAGTAGTTCTAAATTTTCTAACTAATGAGGTGGTCATTTTATTATTTAACGTATACTATTTCGGTTTAGACCATGAAAGCTTGCATTCTACAGTATCTGTGAGACAGAGATCGAGCTCAGTCCTTGCTCGAGAAAGGGCTAGTTGGGCTTGCGTTGAGGGATTTGTTTTAGCTATAGCTCCAGTTGGGAAACTTCTTGCTCAAGCTCCCGTTGTTTAAGTAAATGTTTGCATTTGCGAAGAGCTGCAGTTTGCATCAAGAGTCTGTGGAGTACCAATTTATGAGCTTCACACAGGAAGATTGGGGAGGAAATGGACAGGACGTTACAGTAATTGTAAGGTATCCCTCTAGGCTGGATTTTAGTGAGGAAAATACCTAGGCTGGTGTTAGTGGGACACTATTTTCATAGCCATAATGAGGAAAGGAGGATCAGATCAACCAATTGATAATGGGGTCCACAGACCCTTGAGAAAAAGAGTGGGAAAGAGTGTGGGCAGGGAAAACATAAAACAGAAAAACAACATGTTGTTTTAGAAACACATGGAAAGTAGCTGCATGCTCATAGTGTGCAGCAGCAGAAAAGGTCTAGGAGTCGGTAAACTACTTAGGCGAAAAGTGTAGTATACGTCGACAAAACACTATAAACCATCTTAACAAGGAGGAGGTTCAGGGCATGGCCTAACATAGCCAGCTATCACACAAAATCCACGGCTTTGAATTTTTCCATTCATATAGCCATTCACATTTTTGCAGGACAAGTAGTGTTTTTGAATGGCACCAGATCTTGTACTAGAAAACGAGGGGGAAAAAATTGTGGGGAAATATTTCTGTAGATGCCAGTCTCAATAAGCTCCCTGCGCTGGCGGTGGATCCGCCGCAGTTATTTAGAGGTGCCGGCCTTTACATAACTTCGGCACATCAACTGCCGGTCTAAATTTCTATAACTAAAACAGTCATAGAAAATGATAAATGAGATGTGCCTGCTGCTCCTCCCCACTCCACACCACACCCCTTTTAGATCGGGTGTAGAGTTAAAAGTCACGGTTTGCGCCATTAATCTCTGCCAGAAATACGCCTAATATAGGTGTATTTCTGACCATCAATGACCCTCTATGTCTTTACTGACCAGCTCCTGGGTCTGGCAGGTGAAAGCAGAGAATGTGGATTGAGCAGATTCCCCACACTCTTTTGGGATGAACCTCGGCTGACTACTTATTGGCTTCCAAGGCTCACTCTGACAGACCAGTATGCACCAAATTTATTAAAGGGGTTGTCCAAGTTATTTTCTGCTCTTTGTATGTTTCTACCTAAGCAGATTTAAGGGGTTTTCAGTTCAGTTCAGCGTCGTATGGCCTGTGATGTCAGCTTCTTTCCCTGCTCTGAAGATGTTCTGTGCACAAGCCTGAGGGAGCAGGTCTGCCTCTGTGCATGGAAACATCACTGTGAAGACTGTGCTGGTTGGAGTGGCAGCCCCCTTGTTCTGCCCGATCTGCTGGCTGAGTTGTTCTGCCCTGTGCCTCCCCTCCCACTGGTTTCATCAGCAAAGTTTGCCCCTTCTACAATAAGCAGCACAGACTCGGGGCTGGGCAGGGGGAGGGGAAGGCGGTCTTTGTTGACATCCACAAATATTCATGAGGAAAACCTCAGAGATTGTTGTTACAAGCCCCCACAGCTCTGTAACTGCATGTCAACAAAGGGTCAGAAGAGAACTAGGAAATTAATAATATATATTTTTTGCTTAAAACTTGCTTAGCTTATGTATATTTTGCAGACCATCAAGTTTATGGTGATTCTTTTTTTTTTTTTTTTTGGGATAACTCTGACAACCCTTAAAAAAGGCATCCAAATTTTAATAACTTTGCTGCATTTTTCTCCAACGAATTTGAACATATGACTGGTGTATGAAACTCCAGTCTTAAAGGCTATGTGCACCTTTGGAGACAAGTTTTTTGTTATTGCATTGTACTCTTTATGGGCTAAAAATAATTTTTTCAATTGCTGTTTATTAAAAATTTGGAAGCCTTGTCTCTATGCAGTCTTAAGTTTCTCTAGTGTGCCGTCAAGCAGCTCAGCCGATGGCTCCTTATCTCTGATCTGTGACCTCCTAAACATTCATTATAGTTCAATTCTTCTCTTTCTGATAAGAATGTGGCTCATGACTTTTAAGTAATTTAGGATAAGGTTTATTAGATCATCGGCCAAAATGTGTAAAATACACTTACAAATTCTGCCCTGGAAGGTGTAAATAGCTTGTAATAAAGCTTTTCCATAGTGTCTATGTTTTAGAATTGTCTAGCTGTCAAAATCTGTGATCTGAAAATAAATCAAGCAGGTCCCCCTTCAGTTTGTTTAGATTGCTGCAGTGACAATTTGTTGTAATGACACACTGCATGCTTATCATGTAACCACTGAGGCCCAGGATGGTCTATAGTAGTCATGTGACATACATACAGGCATCACCATCGTAGCCAGTGATTTGCTGAGGGTCATTTGAAGGTACAATGGTGCTTTGTTCCTGTCCATATATAAATAGAGAACACAACATCTACACTTGAATATTTGTTCACATCTTGGTTAATTGTATTATTTTTACATGGCATTTTTTTTACATTGTATTATCTTCTTGTCATTCAGATCAGTGGTTATCGTCTATCATTTTCCTGATTGAGGAAGAATCAAGGATGGATAGGGAGAGGAAGATGATTGCAGAGAGGATACTTAACCTCACCCTAGAGATTCTCCTTCATCTTACTGGAGAGGTGAGGGATTCTGGAAAGGACCTCAAATTAGATAATAGTTTTTTTATGTAACATGGATATGCCTGAAGAGTTTAGGAGTATTCATTAATATGTCCCTCAATAAGTAGGATTACACAGTAGTGAAGAAAACAACAAGTGAGCGCTGTCAGGCCTCTCTGTCTGAAGGATGGGGAAGAATCCTGAGCACAAGCACAGAGCCTCCACCTCACTCCCTAATACAAGGGAAATTAATGACCAGAAGATCCGAGAACTTGCCAGTAAGATCACCGAGCTTCTGACTGGAGAGGTGAGCACTACTGGGAATTCTTACACATTGTATGGTAACACCATGGGACGGGAGTTGTCTGGTTGGTGACTGTATTATTGTGTGTGTCAGGTTCCTGTAAGGTGCCATGATGTCACTGTCTATTTCTCCATGGAGGAGTGGGAGTATTTAAAAGAACACAAGGATCAATACAAGGGCATAATGATGGATGACCACCTGCCCCGAACATCACCAGGTAGTAGACATGAATAAATACTAGCATCCTTTAAATATTTATATCCCATGAATTAATTCAGTCATTAAAGTTTTCTACAGTTAGATCTATTAGGAGAACAAAAAAGAGATTCTTTGGAAGATGGACAGATCGTGCTGTGAGGAATGCTGGTGACTTGGGCGCAAAGTATGATAGACACGTATCATTTTCTAAAGTCAGACATTGTGAGCAGAGAAGATTTGTGGATTCCAGCAATCTTTGGATCCTTTACATGGGCAGATATCTGCCTGGTAATTAACGCTGATCAAAAATATAGCAAGTTGATCGTGGCACTTTTAAGGACTTTCACCGACTCAGATAAAAGCCCAAAAATAACAGTCACATAAGTGTTCATTTTGTTCATACAGCCGTTTGTTTACATTAAAGAAGTTTTCTGAGATGTTCATACTTATACTCTGTATAGGTTATCAGTATCTGATCGTTGGAGGTGTGAAACCCAGGGCCCTGGCGATCAGCTGTTTAAGAAGGCAACGGCGCTCGCAGTAGTGCTGTGGCCTTCTCTCTGTTTTTCTAGACTGAGTGATAACACATTCATTGGTCAAATGGACAAGGAGCAGCTCATCCCCATAGAAGTTAATGGGGCTGAGTGTGATACCAAGCACAGCCGCTATACAATATACGGTGCTGACAGGAGCGCTTTGCCTTCTCAAACAGCTGTTTGACCTCACCAATCAGGAACTGATGACCTATCCCGCTGCTCAGCTGTTTGAAGAGAACGCAGGTGTAAATACAGATCCTCTTTCCCATTCACTTAAATTGGATAAAGTAGTTCTGCAAGGGGCTCCACTGAAATAGCACACAAGAGGGCGACAAGGGGCACCCTTGATGGGTGCCACAATGTGGACGAAAGGAGTCCGATTGCCAGCTGTTAATGCAGATTTGAGACATAGGGACCTGATTTAGATAGCTTCCTAGCTGTCTTACATTTAGACCATTTTCTACACCTAAAACTGTCAGTCGAAAATGGTGAATGAGACAGGCCTGCCGGCCCTTCCCTTCCCTACCCACGCCATGTCCACTTTTTAGACCTGGCGTGAACGAGAAAAGGACCTTTGCACCAGAAATATACCTAATATAGGCATATTTCCGTTTAATAAATGACCCCAAAATTACATTTCTTTTAAGGCCATTTTATTCCCAGCTAATTTAACCTGTACATCAGCAACATGGACATATTTCATTTTAAAGATGACCTTTCACGAGATTTTTTTCTTCAAAAATACCCATTTTGCCGCTGTGCCCTCTGCTGTTTTTAGAGTTTAATATGTTAACCTAGACCATCGGTACTGGGAGGAGGAGACCTTTGGTTTTCTCAATGGGCGTCTCCTCCTCCCTGGTTGTGACGCCGTCCAATCGCATCAGACCATGTGACAGCCAGGGAGAAAGTGAGCAGTTTTTTTCTTCCTGTCTATGGCGTCTCCACTGCGATTGGACAGCGTCACAACCAGGGAGAAGGAGATGCCCATTGAGAGAATCAAATGTCTCCTCCTCCCAGTACCGATAAGTTAACATATCAGGTGCTAAAAACAGTGGAGAAACAGGAGCCGAACGGAGTGGTATTTTTGGAAAAAAAATGCTTGCATCTGTAGGGGCCGCACATTTAATACATAATCCCATGAAAGGTTCTCTTTACATGAATGTTATTATCCTAGGGGAAGATTTGTCAGATCGATCATTTAATTTTTTTATTTATTTATAGATCTGGAACTGGCCTATGCATAATGAACACAATATTGATTTTTAGATATGTAGGATGACAGATGTTTTATCTTGTATATCTTATATATTGTACTTAAATTATTTGCTCTTGCAGCAGATTGGCCAGTCTTCTCAGCCCCTTGCAGTTTGGTGTATCTCTAATCTAGTGGGAATTGGCTTTTGAGGTGTTCTACTACTGAAAGTGGGAGACTGATAGGAAGGGCTTGAGATTTAGTAGTATTGAGCTTCTATAGGGAAATGAGACCAAAGTGGTGTATCCAGTTCAGAGACGCCGCCAAGGAAGGGCCAGGGTCTGATAAAGTCAAAATAACATCGTCAGCATATAAGGAAACAATGTGCTCACGATTATTTATAGTTAGCCCTTTGACTTGAGGATCTGTCCTCAGTAATGTCGCCAACGGTTCTATACATAGAACAAAGATCAGGGGTGACAACGGACACCCCTGTCTCGTTCCATTAGTGATATCAAACTTGTTCGATAATATACCATTTGATAACACTTTTGCTGTTGGGGCCGTGTACAAGGCTTTAATAGCCTGTAGAATACCATCCCTGAACCCAAACCTACCAAGGACCGAGAAGGCGTACGACCAGCCTATGCGGTCAAACGCCTTCTCAGCATCTAGTGATACCATGAGTATTGGCGTCTTAGTGCATGTGGCGTAGTGAAGAAGATTAAGCACTCTTCTAGTATTATCAAAGGCTTGTCTAGTTTTTACAAAGCCAACTTGGTCTCCATGTATGAGATTTGTCAATATAGGAGCTATTCTGTTGGCCAAAATTTTAGCATATAATTTGAGATCCACATTAAGGAGGGATATCGGTCTAAAATTTTGGGGCCTGTCAGGATCTTTACCTGGTTTAGGCAATGTAACTATGAGGGCTTCCTGGTTTTCTTTCGGAAGGAACCCCGCTCCATGGCTAGTTGGTACATAGATTTAAGGTAAGGTGCCAGAATCAATTGAAACGTCTTATAGTATTCGCCTGTAAGACCATCTGGTCCTGGCGACTTACCTGACGGTAAGAGCGTAGAGCACTGATAATTTCAGGTAAAGAAATATCCTTGTTTAACACAGTCAATTGTGAGTCATTAAGAGACGGAAGGTGCAGTTTATCCAAAAGGCTGAGATATCAGCCTGAGATGGCTGTGTGACCGAAGTGTCGTTTTTGAGGTTATATAGTGACTCGTAATAACTTCTAAATTGTTCAGCTATTTTTGTGGGATGGGAGATTTTAACCGAAGTGTGGTGATCTATAAGGTAGGGAATTTGGGACTTCAGACGTTGGATTTTAAGTCTCCGTGCCAGCAACTTCCCAGCCTTATTATTCTGCGAATAATAACGTGCTTTCATGTAAAATAGATGTTTATTATAGTCTGCGAGTAAATGTTCCCTAAGTTGTCTCCTCAAATCTGTCAGTCGTAGTTGCAATGATTGAGTTTGGAAGGATTTATTTTGAGACTCTAGTTTATGGATCTCGCTAGTCAGGGATTTTAATTTCTGAGCTCTCAGTTTTTCGTTATATGGTTTAATTTCAGAAAAGATCCCCTTATAACTGCCTTATGGGCATTCCATAGACTAAATGGACTATCTACTGAATGTTGGTTTAGCTCAAAGTACGTCTTAAGATCTTTTTCTATAGTTTGTCTGTGTGTCTGGTTTTGTAATAAGTATGAATTACATCTCCATACAGGGGTGGGGTAGTCCTAAACGAGTCCTCTAGAGTGACAGTGACCGGGCGTGGTCAGACCACGTAATAGTACCTATCGACGCCCTAACAGTGCGTAGAAGCGTGTTTTTGTCTGCAAATATCATATCAATTCTAGAATAGCTATTATGTGGTGCTGAATAGAAAGTGTAATCCTTTTCAGATTCATGTAATACCCTCCACACATCATAAAGACCTTCTTTCCAAGTCAAATGTCTCAAAGAGTTGGTAGCCGTATGTCTAGAGGGAGTAGTAGTATCGAGCTGAGAGTGCATGATACAGTTAAAGTCTCCCGCTAGCAATAAGGCTCCTTGTTTCATAGAGGCAATACAGGATAGAACTTTGCGACAGAAACGTATCTGATGCCTGTTCGGTGCATACACAGCAGCTATAGTATAACTGACATTATTGATAGAACACACTAGGATAAGAAATCTACCATATGGGTCACTGAAATGATCTATCAACTGAAATGCAACAGTATTTCTAATAGCAAGTAAAACCCCTCTAGATTTAGTGGTGTAGTGAGACTGGAATATCTCAGGGAATCCACGGTGCTTAATTCGTTGCACGTCTTTGAGCAGTATATGAGTTTCAACTGCACAAAGTACATCGCTATGTTGCTCCAAAGCCTCCCCCCACATATGTTTCGTTTATGTGGGCTGTTAAGCCTTTTTACATTTAATGATGTTATATGTAGTACCATGACCTCAGTGTAAAATGCAATGATACCTGTGGATTTCCAGATAGTCCACTCCCCTGGACGCCAATTACCAACTTAATAGCAAGGTCACATGTCCCGTCACTGGTCACTTCTAAACTAGAAAAACAGAAATAAGAGATATACGATAAGTATAAACAATAAAACATTTGGCCGACCGAACGTTGCCTCCTGAGTATATCAAGATCTTGTTGAAATAAGGCATGAAAGAAATCCGGTTGACCACAGGGATGGTTTGAGTCACTTTCCTCAATTTCATCCAGTGAGAACGGGGAAAGTTCAACTTGAGCTCAGAACTAGCTCTCTTAGTGTATGATCAAAGGAATATGAGCGTAACTACTCCAGTAATCTCGTCATTTTGAAACACGATGCCATTCTTGAACAGTGTGTTGAAGGGTGGGCCTCTTCTTGAATTCTATGGAAGGTTTGATGTGCAATTTTTGAAGTCTGGCTAAGCCTTCAGGTGGTTCTTGGCTACCAAAAACTCATTTTGATATTTCACGATCAGTCTGGTAGGGAAGCCCCATCTGTACGGGATGTTGTTTTCTTTCAAAGCAGAAGTAGTGGGCAGGAACTCTTTGCGTTGGCGCAAGGTTGCCGCTGAGAGATCAGAATATAACGTGACATCACTATATGGTTCTCGCAGCGGAACATGTTTCCTAGCGGCTTGGAGTAAGCGTTCCTTGACATGAAAAAAATGTACTCTGGCCAGCACATCTCTTGGTACTGATTCTGCCAGAAACTGGGGTTTAGCGATTCTATGAATACGATCTATAGTGAGGTCTGCTGGAGAAGATTGAGGCAATAGGAGCTTGATAAGAGCTTGCAGGTATGATGACAAATCTGCTGGCAATACAGACTCTGGGACTCCTCTCAATTTCACATTATTCCGGCGTGACCGGTCTTCTAAGTCAGCTAGTTTTGACTGCATTATCTGAACATCTGATTCAAGGGTGTAGTGAGCATCTATAAGCTCATTATGTGAGGAAACAAGCTCCCCCATTTTAGTTTCCACATGATCCACTCTGTGCTCTATTTCTGTAATGGCTACTCTTAGTGGCTGCACTATTCCTGCCATGGAGGAGTGCAGAGAGTGCTTGAATGCTTGTAGCATCGATTTTAGAGTAACTTCTGTGACTGTTTGGTCAGATGCAGGGATCATTTCAAACAGATCCGTGGAGGATTGTTCTCCTGGCTCACTATAATGGGGTGTCACCGCTGCTTGGGTGGTATTATGGCTTGTAAGATGGCCGCTGCCACATGTCGGGCACTCACCTCCAGACTCATATGAGGAGCTTCTGCGGGCGTTCCTCGGTGAGTGAGCAGCGTGAAGCGACGATCCACTGTGTCTTCTCCCTGTAGGCAACGTCTCCACACGCGGTGCCAGGTCAGACGTTACTGAAGAGGTAGGTGAACGGTCGCCATGTTGCGCCGGCTCCTGATGCTGGGAGCAGTAAAAGTCCAATATTTTCTTCGGACCCCCGACTGTTTTCCGTCTCTTAGGCATCTTGGACGGCATCTGGAGGCTCGGGGATCAGGATTTTGGTACAGAATGCAGGGGTTCAGTCGCTTCCGAGAGCACTAGTGTGGAGAGCTGAGAGCTCAAGCGGCCATCTTCCACAAGCGCAGGCCACGCCCCCGCAGTTTGGTGTATCTAAACAAGTTGAATATATTTACATGTCTGACAAAGCAACCTATACGGGATTGAAATGGGTTGCCTGTTATGTCTAGAACATGTAATTACACTAAACCGCCACGACAGGGGAGACGGCACGTAGTGTATTGAAGACCAGTTAAGGTGGTCCCAATTAATCTTAGTCAGCAGCAAGGTTATTTTTGGCTCAACTCCACTGAATCTGAAGTTGGCTGCCTAGAACAAAGTTCTTTGTATGCAGAGGAAGTTATCTGCATGAGTGGCACAGGTAGCACCTCTCTTCAGTCTATAAATTCTTATAAAATGCGCCTTGCCTCTCTTTCTCTCTGACCCTGGATGTAGTGCATGCAGCTCCTGGGGGTCTCATCTGAGTCTCTTGGAGGTCTGATGAAGGTTTGATCTGGGGTCTGATGGTCTGATCTGAGGTCTGATGAAGCTTGGGGGTCTGATGAAGGATGGGGGTCTGATCTGAGGTCTGATGAAGGATGGGGTGGGGGGCTCTGATGAAGGATGGGGGGTCTGATCTGAGGTCTGATGAAATATATATAAAAGTTTAAATTTCTATAATACATAGTAATACCGCCCAAAAAAGGTATTAATTTACATTCCCCATTTGTCTACTTCATGTTTGGATCATTTTGGGAATGCCATTTTTTTTTGGGGGGGACGTTACAGGGCTTAGAAGTTTGAAGCAAATCTTGAAATTTTTCTGAAATTTTCAAAAACCCACTGCTTAGGGACCAGTTCAGGTCTGAAGTCACTTTGTGAGGCTTACATAATAGAAACCACCCAAAAATGACCCCATCTAAGAAATTACACCCCTCAAGGTATTCAAAACTGATTCTACAAATGTCGTTAACCCTTTAGGTGTTTCACAAGAGTTATTGGCAAATGGAGATTCAATTTAAGAATTTAGATTTTTGGCGAATTTTCCATTTGAATCCATTTTTCCAGTAACAAAGCAAGGCTTAACAGCCAAACAAAACGCTATATTTATTGCCCTGATTCTGTAGTTTGCAGAAACACCCCATATGTGGTCATAAACTACTGTACGGCAACATGGCAGGGCGTAGAGGGAAAGAAGTGCCGTGTGGTTTTTGGAAGGCAGATTTTGATGGACTGGTTTATTTACACCATGTCCCATTTGAAGCCCTCCTGATGCCCCCCTGGAGTAGAAACTCCATAAAAGTGACCCCATTTTGGAAACTACGGGATAAGGTGGCAGTTTTGTTTGGACTATTTTTAGGGTACATATGATTTTTGGTTGCTCTATATTACATTTTTGTGAGGCAAGGTTACCAAAAATAGAAATTCTGAAATTTCATCTCCATTTGCCATAAACTGTTGAGGAACACCTGAAAGGTTAATAGCGTTTGTAAAATCAGTTTTGAATACCTTGAGAGGTGTAGTTTCTTAGATGGGGTCACTTTTATGAAGTTTCTACTCCAGGGGTGCATCAGGGGTTCTTCAAATGGGACATGGTGCCAAAAAATAAAGGCCATCAAAATCTGCCTTCCATAAACCAGATGGCGTTCCTTTCCTTCTGCTCCCCGCCGTTTGGTCATACAGCAGTATACGACCACATATGGGGTTTTTATATAAACTGCAGAATCAGGGTAATAAATGTTAAGTTTTGTTTGGCTGTTAACCCTTGCTTTGTTACTGGAAAATATGGCTAAAAATTAAAAATTTGCCCAAAAATAGCTGTTTTAGCACAGTTTTTTTTTGACTGTCTTAATCTGCGGTATTTTTATTGAGCAGATTGTTACTGGACGGATACCTAATATGTCTACTTTTTTAAATGTATTTAGGTTTTACACTATAATATCCTTTTAAACAAACAAAAAAAAACATTTTAGTATCTCCATAGTCTAAGAGTCATTGTTTTAAAAGTTTTTAGCCGAATGTCTTATGTAGGGGCTAATTTTTTGCAGGATGAGAGGACAGTTTTATTGGCACTATTTGGGGGCATATGACTTTTTGATCGCTTGCTATTACACTTTTTGTGATGTAAGGTGACAAAAAAATTCTATTTTTGCACAGTTTTTTGTTTTGTTTTTGACCGTGTTAATCTGAGGGGTTAGGTCATGGGGTATTTTTATAGAGCATATTCTTACGAACGTGGCAATACCTAAATTGTCTACTTTTTCATTTATTTTAGTTTTACAAAATATAATTTTTGAAAAAAATACATTTATTTGGTGTCTCAAGTCTGAGAACCATAGTTTTTTTTCGATTGTCAGTGGCTAACTGGAATTAAAATTGGGGAAGGGGATTATAAATTTAGTACTCCATGGAAGTGTGATACTCCCTGAAGCAACCAATAATGCAGAAGCCCGGATGATCGGGGCACGTGTCACACTGAGTGGTGGTGTCCTTCCATAT
The DNA here is from genome assembly GCA_033119425.1 of Bufotes viridis. Lineage (NCBI taxonomy): Eukaryota > Metazoa > Chordata > Amphibia > Anura > Bufonidae > Bufotes > Bufotes viridis. Next base: position 114,957,834 of record CM065594.1, read on the forward strand.
CCCCCTCCTGTGACACATTTTGCACCTTTTTTGGGTCCGTCCCTTCTTTCCACTATGGGGGACCACACCTGAAAAGTGTTGGCCAGGGGCGATCCGGGCACCTCCAATTCCCGAGGCACTCCCGCCTGCTCTTTCCCAGTCAGAAAAGATCAGGGCCTTGAGGACTATCTCATAGAACTGAAGGAATTTCCCTGTGTTGCCAGCGCTCTGGGACAGCACAAAAGAGTTGTACATGGCAACCTGCACCAAGTAGACCACAACTTTTTTTATACCATGCCCGGGTTTTGCGCATGGCGTTATATGGCTTGAGGACTTGATCAGAGAGATCAACTCCTCCCATATACCGATTGTAGCCGACGATACAATCGGGCTTGAGGACCGTTGCCGCGGTACCTCGCACAGGGACAGGGGTGATGCCGTTACCGTGAATTGTGGACAGTACAAGGACATCCCTCTTGTCCTTATATCTAACCAGCAACAGGTTTCCACTGGTAAGGGCACGGGTCTCACCCCAGGGGATAGGTACCTGGAGGGGGTGTGTAGGGAGGCCGCATTGTTTTTTCTGCACGGTCCCACAAGACGTGGATCTGGCGGCGAGGGACTGGAACAAGGGACACTAGTATAAAAGTTATCCACATACAGTTGGTAACCCTTATCTAGCAGTGGGTGCATAAGGTCCCACACAAGTTTCCCGCTAACACCCAGAGTGGGGGGACATTCTGGGGGTTAAATACGGGAATCTTGCCCCTCGTACACACGAAAGTGTACCCTGAGGTACTCTCATAAAGTTTGTACAGCTTCACGCCATACCTCGCCCACTTAGAGGGAACATACTGGCGGAAAATGAGTCTCCCCTTGAAAGCAATGAGAGAATCATCAACTGCGACCTCCCTTCCAGGTACATAGGCCTCAAAACGCAGGCATTTCGGATGGCCTCAAAACCGGAGCGTGTCATGGCCGTACTGTAAAGTGGGATCTGGTAGAGGACGTTTCCACTCGGGATAACAGTGCGCTAACAGTGGCCAGACACTAAGAGTGCTGGCTACAGTCAGCGTACGCAAAAAAAAAAATAAACGCTTGTGCCCCAAAAATGTGTGTGGACCCCATACACCCGATCAGGAGTGATGCAACAGTGAAACTTTTTTTCAACACTAAACCGTCCCTAAGTATCCCTACCTAACCCAACCTGTCCCTTACCTATCCCTAAGTACCTGTAAGTGTGGAGGAACAGAAAAGGGGGTACTGGCCACAGATGGTGCTGGGGTGCTCTGGAGTTCGGAGGCAGGCTGCTTCTCTCTCCTCACTCTAGACACCGAATGGAGGAGGAGAGGAGAGCATGGGGGAGTTAACCCCTGCCCGCCCATGCAGCCAATCACATTTGATCCTGTGAGGTGATGTCACCATCACCTCACAGGATCTAAAGATGGTGATTGGTGGTGTATTATCACACCACCGATCACCATCCTATTCAGGTTATCGGGTCACCAGTGACCCGAATAACCCGAAACGCAGCAAACCGCAGGGATTCACCTCTACTCTACGGTCTTAACCATGTGCTTTTGCTCTTCTCCCTCCACACACACGTCTTTTGCTGAGGCGAGTCTTCTTTCTGGCTGTTCTGCTGCAAAGCCCAGATTGGTGGAGTGCAGCAGTGATGATTGACTTGCTGGAAGTTTTTCCCATCTGCACACAGGATCTTTGTAGCTCAGCCAGAGTGCCCAATGGGTTCTTGGTCACCTCTCTACCAAGTACCCTGCTTACATAGGCTTCTTTCACACTGGTGTTAGGCTTGTCCGGCAGGCTGTTCCAGCAGGGGATTAGCCTGCCGGATCCGTACGAACATTTGCACATGTGTTCTGCCAGAAGTCCGCCCCGGCCCGTTCACTATTATTGGGATGGGCTGGAGATGTGGTCGCAGTAAGCCGGACAAAAAAAACGCAGCTACATTTTTCTTCAAACCAGCACCTGGATCTGAATAGTTTTGTAAATGCAATTAATTAAAAATTTAGTAAAGCCAGTGAGCTAGTCAATGAAATGTATCTGTATAGTGCCAACTGCAGTTTGTTCTTTTCCTTATTTCTTGACCGCCTCACTGAGGTGGTCGAACGTACTCAGTTTAAATATCTAACTGCCACCAGCCATACAGTATCTCCTGTTTTGTTTTTTATTAGTTTTATTGAATAAATTACAAATAAAAGGTATACAATCAGTACACACAAAATATTGTATGCAAACAAAACAAATCGTACTATGTCAATAAATAGATACAGCATGATGAGATGATGGTAATACAGCATATCCACATTAAGGAGCTAAATATCATCACTATTATTGTGATACGGCGGCTAAGGGCTCTTTCGCACTGGCGTTTCCTTTCCATCCTAGAGTTCCGTCCTCGGGGCTCTAGGACGGAAAGATACTGATCAGGATTATCCTAATGCATTCTGAATGGAGAACATTCCGTTCAGGATACATCAGGATGTCTTCCGTTCAGTATGTGAACGTTTTTGGACGTTGACAAAACCGTAGCATGCTGCGGATTTGTCTCCGTCAAAAATCCGGAAGACTCTGCCAGACGCCGGATCCGGAATTAATGCCCATTGAAAAGCATTAATCCGGATCCGGCATTAAGCTAAACGGCATTTCGGCGCATCGCCGGACCCGACGTTTAGCTTTTGTGAATGAGTTACCATGGCAGCCAGGATGCTAAAGTCCCGGCTGCCATGGTAAAGTGTAGTGGGAGGCAGGGGAGAAGCATACTTACCTTCCGTGCGGCTCCGAGTCCCGGGCGCTCCACAATGACGCCAGAGTGCCCCATGAGCATGGATCACGTGATCCATGCGCGTGGTGGCGCTCTGACGTCATTGTGGAGCGCCCGGAGTCGCACGTACGGTAAGTATCTGCTCCTCTGGCTCCCACTACTTACTATGGCAACCAGGACTTTAGTAGCGTCCTGGCTGCCATAGTAACACTGAAAGCATTTTGAAGACTGATCATAGCAACCGAGGTGAGTACATAGATTGTGGAGAAGAACACCATAGACCCAATATTTTCAAAACTTAGAAGTACAACCAGGGCGTACATAGAGTCACTGGGCCCCATAGCAAGATTCTAATGGGCCCCCTAACCCCGCCCACTACCCACCCTTGGCCCATCCCGCCTCCTGTACTGACTCCTCCCCTGCCACACACCCATTTTTCAATAAAGAAATGTATACATATGTTCCTACAGATAACACAGTGATGGCACTCTGATTACAAAAATGTAGTAGTGTTATCTGCAGTCCTATGTAAAACCACAGATAACACTAGTGCTGATAATGTGGTAGTGTTATCTGCAGTCCTATGTAAAACCACAGATAACACTAGTGCTGATAATGTGGTAGTGTTACCTACGTCCTTAGTGTGCCTCCCATGGACCCCATGCTGGCGGCGCTGCCTCCTCTTCCTTCTTCTTCTTACCCTGCACAGCATGTCCTGATGTAGCTGTGTGAAGACATAGGAACACTGTGGGCATGGTGATGGTGACACACAGGGAGAGACACACACACACATACATACAATTCATTGTATCACCAACATATTTCCTATATATATAACGGAAAACAAACAGCACTCCAGTAAGTTCAGTGAAGTTTCTCTTTATTCACTGCGTGTGGTGCCTGCTCTGTCTTCAAGAAAGGCTCTAGAGCAGAGCCGAACGTTGCACCACACGGGTGAATAAAAAGAAAACTTCATTGAACTTTTAGAGTGCTGTTCGTTTTTCCATTTTTATTATTGGGGTTACATGCCAATCCCCTTGAACGAGCACCCGCTTATCCATTTTATTGGTTGGTGCCGCCATTTTTCTTCAAGTACATATATATATATTTGGAGAGAGAGAAAGACAGAAAGACAAATATATACATAGGTATAGACAATAGATACACATAAAGACACACATCATATAATATATATATATATATATATATATATATATACATGCATTCATACAGATACATAGACACACACATATATCCATATGCATGCACACACATATATATATTTGGAGAGAGAGAGAAAGACAGAAAGACAAATACAGTACATACATAGGTATAGACAATAGATACACATAAAGACACACATTATATAAATATATATATATATATATATATATATACACACACACACACACATGCATTCATACAGATACATAGACACACATATATCCATATGCATATATATATATATATATATATATATATATATAATTGTATAGGTGTTGTGTGTATGTATATATAAATATATATACATACACACAATACCCATACATAGATCATATATAGACACATATTTACATACACGCATTAATAGATACTGTACACTTTACACACATAACAAACATAGATTGGTCACTTTACCTTTCTATTTGGAGGTTGCAGGAGAGGAGCAGTCAGGAGGCACCGAGGAGGGAGCACCGCTGATGGCATGCAGAGGTTTTTTCTTCCTGACCTCTGCATGCTTCCTTCTGAGCGCGCGGACCTGGCATCAATCGACGTCAGCAGGCACGTGTGTAGAGCCGGCTCCTCATTGGCTCAGCGTGCCTGCTGACGAGTAATGCTGCTGCCCTGCGGTCCTCCAGAGCCTTCATTCCCAATCCCGATACCAGACACAGTTAAATAAACAGGGGTGGGGAGGGTCCGGGCCACCTCATTGCTGTCACATATTATCTATATTCTAGTGACAGTCTCAGTCTGTGCAGAGTAGGGGGCGGGGCCTTCCATTTGCTCCGGGCCCCCCTGTGCTGCGGGCCCCATAGCAATGGCGTGGTCTGCCTATATTGGCGGTACGCCACTGAGTACAACCCCTATTTTTATATACAACATTTTCAAATGGTATAACCTTGTTTACCAATATCTTCCATTGATTCAATGATGGACTTCTCTCCCCCATCCATCTCATTGCAGCGGCTTTACGAGCCAATAAGAATATTTTAGTGTAATGAGCGTAGGCTTCTTCATCGATAATTCCAAATAAACAGAGGTTAGGGGTCTTAGGAACTACATGTCCTAGTAGATCAGATAAAAACTCTGTAACCTTCGCCCAGAACACCTGAATGCAAGGACAGTCCCATATTAAATGCCAAAAGTCAGCGCCCTCTGAGGAACACTTATGACACCTTGAGTGGGATAGAGCCCCAATCTTAAATAGGCGTAGTGGAGAGAGGTAACTCTGATGTATAATACAGAGTTGAATAAATTTGTTATTGATAGCCGAAGACACCAACAATGGAGAGTCCAAGATCTCGTTCAGATCATCATCAGCGAGATCCAGTATCAACTCTTTCAATTTGGATAGTACCTTTAATAGGTTGGGTTTAAGTTTAGTTTTCAGCAGATGAGTAGAGTGCAGAGATAAAACCTTTCGGTCCCTGTGAACGAATCACTCCAATCATGGGGAATTTGGCAACAAGGACCTGACCAATTCCAAAGTGCGACTGCAAGGCATGATAAATTTGTAAATATCGGTGAAAGGAGGTCCTAGGCAGGTCATGTCCAGCTCTCAAGGAGTCAAAGGTGCGAAAGACATTATCAGCATATACATCCTCCAGTGTATGAACATTATGTTGTTTCCAAAAGTGGGTTCCATTTAAGGTTGGGGAACATAGGGTTGTCCCATAGTGGGTTGTCAGAAATGTAACCTTCGAACCTGTGCAGACTTTTGCATGCTTTTGATACTTGTGTACCCAGCATGTGCACAGGTAACAACTGTCCAGAAAAGAGATGTGGCTGTTCCAGGACAGGCCACATTGTTTTTATATGAAGAAACGCAGCCAAATGTTTCTCTGATCTCCACAACTGTCCATCCGATGCCACCCACGACTTTAGATATCGCAGCTGTCCCGCTAGATAGTATAAGTAGTAAGTACAAGTCCGGCAATGACATACCTCCTCACCTCTCGGGTGACATAGGTTATCTAAGACGAGTTTATGCCTATTAGGGCCCTAAATAAATGGAGAGACAATGGAGTTAAATTGCTGGAAAACCTCTTTGGGGATGATAAAAGAGCGTGTTCCAGTATATATAAAAACTTAGGTAGGATAATTAGTTTGATCAAATTGATGCGTCCTGACACTGACAGTGGTAATCCACTCCATAATTTAAGCAGGGGAGAAAGAGGGCAGCCTTGCCTGGTTCCCCTGCCATCCGAACATAAGCCATTTACCAAGATATTAGACTGTGGAGACTTGTACAATATGGAGATCCATTTAATGAAATTAGGGCCGAACCCAAAACATCCAAGAGCAGTCAAAAGATACGCCACTCCACTGAATCATAGGCTTTGGTCGTATTCAATGAAGCCAAAGCCCATTTTTGTTTCTTAGACAGCCCCATCTGAGTGATCACTTGCAGGACGGAGGTAGACTACCACGCACAAAGGACTCAATATAGATCCACAGCAGGGATGGAGTCAGGGAATCAGCATATTTGGAGTATATTTCCACTGGTAACCCATCTGGGCCTGGTAACTTCCCTTCGCTAAGAGAGATATGGCTTCCGAAATTTCCTGGGCAGTAATTTGGGCCTCTAGTAGGTCTCTAGATTCTTGCGAAAGTTTACTGATTTCAATATCTGTCAAATAAGCTAGAACTTCAGCCATCGTATACTCCGCTTTAGCAGCATATAATTCTCTGTAAAATTCTCAAAACCTGTAAGCGATCGCATCTGGTTAAGTTAAACTACCATCTTCTGTCCGGATACGGAGTATCGCGGAAAAGCTTGATTTTGGTGTACTATATGACAAAAAATAGCTTACGTTGGGCTTTATTTTTCAAATGGTTCAAGTATTTACTCCCTTTAGTAGCCAGAGCTGCTTATTCTGTTCTGTAGTGTCATTAATATACAGCCCTTCTAGTCTAGAGCAGTGTTTCCAATCAGTGTGCCTCCAGCTGTTGCAAAACTACAACTCCCAGCATGCCTGCACAGCCTTTGCTGTGCGGGCATGCTGGGAGTTGTAGTTTTGCAACAGCTGAGGCACACTGGTTGGGAAACACTGGCCTAGAGCATTCAGCCGCTAGTTCCTCCTCTAATCTAGCTGAGGCCTTCTTCACGAAAGATATAGACGACCTCAAACAACCTCTCAAGTATGCTTTAACGTGTCCCATGCTAACAACGGATCAGTATGGTTTTCCAGAAATACCGCCAGCTGGTCAGGGATTTGATCAGTAGGGGTGAATAGGGTAAGCCAGAAAGGGTGAAATTTTCATGGACCTACTATTCCTCCCAGAACCAGCTAAAAGTGTTAGGTATAATGGTGAGTGATCGGAAGTTCCTCTTACTCCATATTCAATCTGAAAACCAGTCGAACAGAGAGCCGGATTCCCATAGCATAATCAATTCGAGAGAGGGTATTAAAACTGGTAGAATGGCAAGAGTAAACCTTCTCATCGGGTGCTTAAAGCGCCACAAGTCTGTCCATCCAATCTCATCCATTAATTTTGCCAGTGGGGAATCAGGAGATCCATCCTGTACCTGTAGGTACCTCTATTGGGTGAAACCTGTCAAGTGTGCTAGACATAGTCATATTAAAATCACCCATGCATAAAATTCTTGCTGTTCGATCTAGTGCTGCAAAACTAATAGCTTGATGGATAATTTGCAATGAGGAGGGAGGAGGCACATATACTCCCAAAAGCACATACAGTCATGGTCGTAAATGTTGGCACCCCTGAAACTTTTCAAGAAAATGAAGTATTTCTCACAGAAAAGTAACACATGTTTTGCTATACACGTTTATTCCATTTGTGTGTATTGGAACAAAACCAAAAAGGGAGGAAAAAGCAAATTGGACATAATATCACACCAAACTCCAAAAATGGGCTGGACAAAATTATTGGCGCCCTAACTTAATATTTGGTTGCACACCCTTTGGAAAAATAACTGAAATCAGTCGCTTCCTATAACCATTAATAAGCTTCTTGCACCTCTCACCCGGAATTTTGGACCATTCTTTCTTTGCAAACTGCTCCAGGTCTCTCTTATTGGAAGGGCGCTTTTCCCAACAGCAATTTTAAGATCTCTCCATTGGTGTTCAATGGGATTTAGATCTGGACTCATTGCTGGGCACCAGAACTCTCCAGCGCTTTGTTGCCATCCATTTCTGGGTGCTTTTTACGTATGTTTGGGGTCATTGTTCTACTGGAAGACCCAAGATCTCGGATGCAAACCCAGCTTTCTGACACTGGGCTCTACAGTGTGACCCAAGATCAGTTGGTAATCCTCAGATTTCATGATGCCTTGCACACATTCAAGGCACCCAGTGCCAGAGGCAGCAAAACAACATCATTGAGCCTCCACCATATTTCACTGTAGGTACTGTGGTCTTTTCTTTGTAGGCCTCATTCCGTTTTCGGTAAACAGTAGAATGATGTGCTTTACCAAAAAGCTCTCTCTTGGTCTCATCTGTCCACAAGACGTTTTCCCAGAAGTATTTTGGCTTACTCAAGTACATTTTAGCAAAATGTAGTTTTGCTTTTTATGTCTCTGTGTCAGCAGTGGGGTCATCCTAAGTCTCCTGCCATAGCGCTTCATTTCATTTAAATGTCGACGGATAGTTCGCGCTGGCACTGATGCTCCCTGAGCCTGCAGGACAGCTTAAATATCTTTGGAACTTTTGGGGGCTGCTTATCCACCATCCAGACTATCCTCTTCTCAGTTCTCTTCTCCTCTTTCTGTTGCCCATGCTTAGTGTGGCACACATAGACACACAATGCAAAGACTAAGTGAACTTCTCTCATTTTTATCTGCTTTCAGGTGTGATTTTTATATTGCCCACACCTGTTACTTGCCCCAGGTGAGTTTAAAGGAGCATCACATAGAAACATAGAATGTGTCGGCAGATAAGAACCATTTGGCCCATCTAGTCTGCCCAATATGCTGAATACTATGGATAGGCCCAGGCCCTATCTTATATGAAGGATGGCCTTATGCCTATCCCATGCATGCTTAAACTCCTTCACTTCACTTCACTTCAATCACGTGCTTGAAACAATCTTATTTATCCACAATTTTGAAAGGGTGCCAATAATTTTGTCCAACCCATTTTTAGAGTTTGGTGTGACATCATGTCAATTAGCTTTCTCTCCTCTTTTTGGTTTTGTTCCAATACACACAAATGGAATAAACATGTGTATAGCAAAACATGTGTTACTGTAAAACTTCTGTGAGAAATACTTAATTTTCTTGAAAAATTTCAGGGGTGCCAACATTTACGACCATGACTGTATAAAGTACTAGTTAATGTAAGCTGCCGCAAATATATATCAAACAACACAATAGCTTATCTCAGGGAGACCAGCTACAGAAAACACAGCGGAGCCTCATTTAAGAGTCTCAACACAGCAATCCAAAGTGCAAAGCTCCCTGGAAACAGTAATATGCAAAATTAATGTGGAGCCCCAGTATTGGGTCTACAACACAATGAAAGCCAGATATCCCTCAAAGGAAGAAAAACCAAGCAAAGGCATTGTTCCCGGTTAGCCAGAATCCTACTCCACACTGATGAGGGGCAACACCCTGAAACAGCTGTCTGTGGATGGATAACTGGCTTAGGTTTTCCCCGTCACATCCTTATGGCTTGGAAAAAGCGGGATCTTGACACAGGGGCCACTTAATATGGTGAATTTGGTGATCTCTGTAATGGAGACACCCCTTCGCTTGGTTTTCCTTCCTTTGAGGGATATCTGGCGTTCACTGTGTTGTAGACCCAATACTGGGGCTCCGCTAATATATATATATATATATATATATATATATATATAGAGTCCGGCAGAATCTACTTGCACCTTCTCCAGTTCCCACCGCAAAGATTTGTGCACCATCAAGGATACTCCTCGAGACATGTTCGCAAAATAGGAGTGCTGTGACCACTGGATCCAAGGTTTCCGAAGCCTCTTGGTGGTCTCTGCAGTCAGGTGAGTCTCCTGCAGGCACAGGATGTGTGGATTAAACTTCCTGACGACAGAGAACACCATAGTGCGCTTCCTGACACTGCCCAACCCACATATGTTCCATGACATTACACGGATATCAGCCATGTTATCAGATAATACCTTTACTTTCGGACCAACCCAGTACCCACAATATCAACTCCCCACAGTCGCTCCGCTGCACCACCTCAACTCCCAGTTCCCGCCGATGCATAGCAAATACATAGTACAAAACAAGTAACACTCGAATTGTTAACATGTCAAAAAGATAAAGCAGTGCAGATATTCCCGTGGCTAATAATAGAATGGGGTGTGCTAATGGTTAAGTTTACCAGTCGCACTAGACTGAACAGATATGAACAATATACTTATATACCCCAACTTTTAATTACTAAAGTCAGTATAGCATAAATATTCAATCTTGGTAGGAAAAGGATGGCAGCGATTACACCGTACAGATCATAAGCATCCCGGTCTTAGTATAGCATATCAAAAGAACAAGACAACAATGCTGCGAAGCAGCTTATCAGCGAAATGGTAGGGAAAAGGAAGGGGAACAGAAGAGGAGAAAAAGAGGAAGAGAGGGCAGGAGAAAGAGAAAATAGATAAAGGAACATCATAGAATAGGAGATACGATTATTCCCAGAAAAGATAATAGAAGAGGCAAAACCCCATCAATGTGGCCGCAGATCTGAAGTCTAGGCCGACGTCACCCAGGAAGGCAACGGGTTACGACAGAAGCAGTATAAGATGTCATCTCGGGGCTCTAACAGGGCGGTTTTTGCCATCCAGCCAGGCAACGGCTTCCGTAGGTGAGTTGAAAAACTTGCTGTCGCCATCCACAATTCTCAGCCGTGCCGGGTATGCCATAGAATAGGGTATATCCAGGTCACGAAGCCTCTTTTTCACAGCTCTAAACGTTGCCCTTCGCTTTTGTAATTCCGCAGAGAAATCCGGGAAAAGCATAATCGTAGCATTTTCGAAGCATAATTCTTGTTTTTGTCGAGCCAATTGGAGTATAAGTATCTCTATCCAATTGGAGTTCTAAGTATTCAAAACAACCGCACTCTTTGATGATGCAAAGAAAAGGAATTTATTTATAAGGCAACTTCACCAATACGTTACGTTTTGGTCAAAACATGACCTTTATCAAACACTCGTTGCCGGATAGAAGATATGTAGAATAGACATATATAAAGTATTTGCGGATTAAAGAGTGGTGTATACACACCTTGGAAAACCGCTCTCGGTGGACTTCAACAGGCGAGGCAACATTGGCCGCTGAGGGGCGCGAGGTGGTAAAGGTTTGGCGGGAACTCTGTGTGCCCTCTCCACAATAAAAGCTGATGAAAATCCAGCATCAGGGAAAGTAGAGGTTGATAAACGCACACGGGTTAGGGCCTTCCGCTATCTCTGGTAGACCAATTATGCGAAGATTGTTGTGGCGTGTGCGATTCTCATAGTCATCACATTTCTGTTGGCAGAACTCCACTTTGTTCTCCAGTTCAGATATTTGGGCAGGAATGGGGTTGACCCGATCCTCTACTGCTGATATTCTTTGTTCCGACTCCTTAATACGCCTCCCGCATAGTCTGCATATCCGCCCTTAAAAGGCTTATGTCTACCTTCACCTCCTCCAACTTCCCGATAAGGAGGAACGACAGATCACAATAGCATACAGCAACTGGTCCGTGATTTGTTTGAGCGATGGCTAAGTGTCTTGAGCTGCGTCCTCCGGTGCAGACTGTGGTGCACTGGAGATGGACTGAGCGCGCAAAAGTGTACCCGCTCCGCTGCCATCTTGCCCGTCCGAGCGGGCGAATTCCCGGAGCTTCTCAGCCGCCAACACGGACTTATTGCGCGACATTCTAGCGCTCGGGGTCTGCCCGGTCCTTTTCCCACTGAAGCAGAAATGGTGACGATTGGTAAAGTTCAGGATAATGTAGAAGTTAGGGTAGTAGGTCTAGAGCTCAGCTACACACGTCTGCTCATATCGGCTTCCGGCCACGCCACCACCCCACCCACAGTATCTCCTGTTAGATGCTGTGGCAGTTACAGGAAAGAGCTGCAGCAGAAAGCACACACCACCTGAGCTGCCAGGCTGAAGATATTCTAGCACAGCAATTGGAGCAATGAATGTGGAGATGTCTGGACCCATGTACTGGTTCTAGCTTTGTTAGAGAGGTATTGTCACGCACGGTACGATGTCTGATTTTCATTTTTCATCAATCATGAAATAACCTTTTTAAACCTCTGGTGGGAAGCTTGAATGTTGTATTTTTGAACCTTAGTGAATGAATGAATTTTTGCTATGTGCCTTGCAATCTGCATGGAATTTTTATATAGAAATGTTATAAAATGTCAGTATAATTTTAAGGTTATATAATTCAAATAATAAAATCATTTTTCTCTTGGCAGGTGACTGTACCAGTCGCTCAGAGGGACATCTGATATGTTCAGATTTTAAAGCAGATAATCATGATATCACACAAGATAAAAATAAAAAGCATGTCAGGATCCCAGATCTACCCTTAGGTCTGTCTTCAGATTCTTCACAGTCTGTTAAGCAAAGTAAAAGTCGCCGAAGGAGTGTTCAACATAAAAGAGTTCATACAAGGAAGAATCAGTTTTCATGTTCAGAATGTGGCAAACGTTTTGCCCATAAATCAGCTTTGACTATTCATCACCGAACTCACACAGGTGAAAAGCCATTTTCATGTTCAGATTCAGAATGTGGGAAATGTTATCGCATTAAACAAAATCTTGTTATACATCAAAGAAGTCACACAGGGAGAAGCCATTTCAATGTTCAGAATGTGGGAGCTGTTTCACTCGGAAATCAAATCTTATTGTACATCAGAAAATTCACACAGGAGAGAATCTATATCATTGCCCAGAATGTGAGAAATATTTTACTCAGAAATCAAAACTTGAACATCAGAGGACTCACACAGGAGAGAACCCATTTTCATGTTCAGAATGTGGAAAGTGTTTTAACCATAAGCAAGCTTTAAATACACATCAAATTACGCATACAGGAAAAACATTTTCATGTCCAGAATGTGAGAAATGCTTTACCCACAAATCATATCTTGTTAAACATCAGAGAATTCATATAGGAAGGAAGCAATTTTCATGTTCAGAATGTGGCAAATGTTTTCCGCTGAAATCAATCCTTGCTGTACATCAAAGAAGTCATACAGGAGAGAGGCCATTTTCATGTTCTAAATGTGGTAAACGATTTAACCAGAAATCAAATTGTGATAGACATCAGAGAACTCACACAGGGGCAAAGCCATTTTCGTGTTCTGAGTGTGGGAAACGTTGTTCTCAGAAATCAGATCTTGAAAAACATCAGAGGAGTCACACAGGAGAGAAGCCATTTTCATGTCCTGAATGTGGTAAGTGTTTCTCAAGGAAAGCACCTCTTATTAAACATCAGAAAATTCACACAAAGGAGAAGCCATTTTCATGCCCAGAATGTGAGAAATGTTTTATTTACAAATCACATCTTCTTAAACATCGAAAAACTCACACAGGAAATTAACTATTTTTATCCAAAATTTGGAAAAGGTGGACAATTGAAGAACTCATTAATGACCGAAGCCATTTTTATACAGAATTTGGGAAATAAGGACAAGTAAAGAACTCACTCAGAACAGAAGCCAGTTTTACATGGAAATTGAGAAATGTTGATCATTAAAAAACTCACTCTAGGAAGAAGTCATTTTTGTACAGAATTTGGGAAATGTTTTAGCATAAATGCAAGAATCAAATCATATTGACCATTTACCCTTTTAGGATACTTTCTAATAAAAAAAAATATTTTTGTTTCCTTCCCAAGAGCCAAATTATTATTTTTTTAGTTTTTGCTCACATAGTCGTATGAGGGCTTGTTTTTGTGGGACAAATTATACATTTTAATTACACAGTTTATTTTACCATAGCTTGTATGGTGAAACGGGAAAAGATTTCTTTGTGGGGTGAAAAAAAGCCTCTGGTTCAAGAGGAACTTTTATCTCCCTTCATGAGTTTATTTGGTAGGACTATGTGGAAATTCTGGGTTACCCCATAGCTACATACATTTAGAGGCCAAAAACGAGAGGCCTTACATCTTTCTCAGCTCTTTCCAAGCGATGATAGTGTCCTGTAGCAGTGCACCAAGGATGCCTTTAATTGGGAAGGTAGTAAGGAATGTTAGGTGTGAAGCAAAGCCGTGAGTGATCATGGAGAAGCTGAGTTTCCAGCAAGAGGTTAGAGTAGAACTGTGTGTGGTGAACCCAGTCTATGCAGTGACATGCTAAATTGTAAGTCCTTACGTCAGGTAAGTCCACCTCTGTCTCTCGAAAGGATCAGTTTGATTAACATATGTGAGGATGTTTTCCAGCCCATATAAAGGAATTCAGTAAAGCACCGTTACATCCACATGTGTTAATAGGATAGGTAAAGTTTGTCGGGCATATAATAGTTTTGGAAAGCTAATCATTTTTATGAGATGGTGGCATCCCATTATTTTCTTGAACAGAAAGATGTAGTTTAAGAGATACAGGGAACTCTGTGTTCTATTTTTATACGTAAATATGTTATTGAAGAAGAAGCCTGCAGTACATGGGGTTCCATCTAGTGGGATGAAAGAGATGAAGCAGGGGCCCCAAAAAGCAACAGCTCACATTTGCCGGTATTAAATTTGAAGCCTGAAACATTCACAAACTCTTGCAATACCTTGAAGACAGTTGCTAGACCCCTGTGGGGATTTGCAAGGAAAAGCAGTTTATCACCTGCAAACAGAAATGCATGGACTTCCTGTGACCCAATCAAATGCCTTCAAAAATGTGGGAGTCTTTCAGTAGTGGTGCCAGGGGTTCCAGGGCAAGATTAAGAAGAAGAGGTGATAAGGGACACCCTGATTCATTTCCTTTTGCAAGGAAAAAGGTGATGATTAAAAAACAAATACTGACCCTCGACTGAGGGGACTGTATAAAGGGTTGATATAAATACTCTAAAGGCACTCACAAAGTTCATCTCCAGTACTTACGGTAGCCAGTCCCACCATTTTAAACCTTCTTCCCATCTATTGTCAACAAGGGCAGTGAGGTAAATATACACTCACCTAAAGAATTATTAGGAACACCATACTAATACGGTGTTGGACCCCCTTTGCTTCAGAACTGCCTTAATTCTACGTGGCATTGATTCCACAAGGTGCTGATAGCATTCTTTAGAAATGTTGGCCCATATTGATAGGATAGCATCTTGCAGTTGATGGAGATTTGAGAGATGTAAATCCAGGGCACGAAGCTCCCATTCCACCACATCCCAAAGATGCTCTATTGGGTTGAGATCTGGTGACTGTGGGGGCCATTTTAGTACAGTGAACTCATTATCATGTTCAAGAAACCAATTTGAAATGATTCGAGCTTTGTGACATGGTGCATTATCCTGCTGGAAGTAGCCATCAGAGGATGGGTACATGGTGGTCATGAAGGGATGGACATGGTCAGAAACAATGCTCAGGTAGCCCGTGGCATTTAAACGATGCCCAATTGGCACTAAGGGGCCTAAAGTGTGCCCAGAAAACATCCCCACACCATTACACCACCACCACCAACCTGCACAGTGGTAACAAGGCATGATGGATACATGTTCTCATTCTGTTTACACCAAATTTGGACTCAGATTCATCAGACCAAGACAACATTTTTCCAGTCTTCAACAGTCCAATTTTGGTGAGCTCGTGCAAATTGTAGTCTTTTTCCTATTTGTAGTGGAGATGAGTGGTACCCGGTGGGGTCTTCTGCTGTTGTAGCCCATCCGCCTCAAGGTTGTGCGTGTTGTGGCTTCACAAATGCTTTGCTGCATACCTCGGTTGTAATGAGTGGTTATTTCAGTCAACGTTGCTCTTCTATCAGCTTGGATCAGTCGGCCCATTCTCCTCTGAACTCTAGCATCAACAAGGCATTTTCGCCCACAGGCCTGCCGCATACTGGATGTTTTTCCCTTATCACAACATTCTTTGTAAACCCTAGAAATGGTTGTGCGTGAAAATCCCAGTAACTGAGCAGATTGTGAAATACTCAGACCGGCCCGTCTGGCACCAACAACCATGCCACGCTCAAAATTGCTTAAATCACCTTTCTTTCCCATTCTGACATTCAGTTTGGAGTTCAGGAGATTGTCTTGACCAGGACCACACCCTAAATGCATTGAAGCAACTGCCATGTGATTGGTTGACTAGATAATTGCATTAATGAGAAATAGAACAAGTGTTCCTAATAATTCTTTAGGTGAGTGTATGTGACAAATGACTCACCCTATCTAAGACTTTCAGGACTTTCCTTATATTAGAAACAACAAAACAGACCCTAATAAAACCTGTGTAGCAAATTACTTGCAAATTGTGATCAACTGCTTTTTCCAGCCTGTGAGTGTAGGAGGGCACATGTCCCCGGATTACCATTGTGTCTCAATATTAAAATGCATAAGCATAATGGCAAGCATTTTCGGTGGCAAACTTGTGAAACTATCCCTTCAGCATAGATTGAAAGGATTCATCCTTCGCTAAAAGGACAGAAAACGCCACAAATAGTCATTCCCCTCAGATAGTTTTATTTTTACAATGTTCAGGGTTTGCTAAAAATTACATGACTGCCTTATTCTGTGGGTCAGTACTATTATGGTGATAGCAAATTTTATATAGGTTTTATAATGTGTTTTATAAAAATAAAAACACGGCATTCCCTGCAAAGTATCTTTTATATTTTACTATTTCTGACATGTTTGGGTGCGGTGATCCCAATGATGTTTATTTTTTATTTTTATATGGGAAAGGGGGCGATTAGAATTTTTAATATTTTTGTGGTTTCTTTTAACTTGCACAGTAATTTTTAGTACCCAACAAGGGACTTGAACATGTCATCTCATCGCTTGTCCCATAGACCACAATAGAATACTACTGTAGTCTATGGCATTCTAACATGCTGCCTCTGAAGTTGTGTTTCAGACTTTTCTCAAGGCCCCAGTCTGTCATGGCAACCAATTGGAGCTCTGAAATTTTGCCCCCTCCCTCTACCTAATCCCACAATCGCTATTAATCATCGCCATCTGAGGGGTTAAATGACTGGGATCAGCGTGATCGCTAATCTTTGTCAATAACCCTTTTGCTACCAGTGCCGTACATGTACGGCGCTGGAGCAATGTGCGAACATGGTGCCCGCTCGCACTTCAGCGGGCGTCATGGCCGGCAAGTCTCTGTTGTTTCAAACATGCCGATCACAGTATTTAAAGGCTTTAGATGCCATGATCAAGTGAGATCATCGCATCTAAAAACCCGGAAGCGCGAGCTTCCTACAGACACCCCTATGGCCAATGGGGCTATCGGTATGGTGCAGTTCTTATTTTGGCCAACATAAGAAATGAGCAATTCACAGTAATAGTCAATTTTAAAGATCCCTGATTGGGGGATGTGGCCAGCAGAGAGCTCTGTGGCTAACGCTACAGTTGGGGATAAATCCTGCCACATATCGTCCTCCTGAAGTCCGCAGACTGCGCCCTGCTAAATAAAGAAGACCGCGTGCACCAGTCCTAGCCTGCAGATAGATCGGGAGTGCTGAGACAGGAGTCATACTGACTGCCGCACCGGGAGCTGTACTAAGTGCCGGGACAGAACAGATCAGAGGGAGAGAGGTGCACAGCACGAGCTGTAGCCTTACAGAGCGCTCGGCGCAATCGACAGGGAGAGACACAGGGGAGAGGATTAAGGGGAGAAATAATGGCCGGAGACATCAGTGGGAGAAATCCCGAACATCACGGCAAGCCTTTCAGATTTCCGCCAAACGGCCATCTTGGCGGTCTCCTCACAATGCTGGGGTAAAAGAAGGTGCTTGGTGCTCGGCAAGTTCTGCTAGGGGAGACACGCTGTGCATATTTCCACTGCACAGTACAGTACAAACACAAGCATTTGAAAGAAGCTCCTAATAATATTAACAGAATACTGCCTGGTGATATATAAAGCTGGAAGTGCACTTGCAGAGGCACGCACAACATCAGAACAATACGTTTGACAGTGCCAGCAGAAGTATTACCAGAGAAAGTAAAGGGCGACATTCTAAATACTAGATTCAGATATGCCTATAACATATGGACTGATATGCTGATATAACAATGGGGCCGCAAAAGATGGAAAAAGCGCCACCGAAAAACTTCATGAATTTGCTAGACAACTTGACGAGGGCATGCGGTCACCCCAACCGCAGAGGTATGTGCACACAAGGGCCAGTACCGCTTCAGATGTCTCAGCTCCTATAGCACCTCCTGAGGTGGAACATGAAGAGCTGACTCTTAAGCAAGTATTGGCTCAAGTCCTAGAAACTTTCCCTGCATGCAAGACTTCTCTCACAGGAAAATTTGATGAAGTCAAAATTGATCTGGGTTTACTGCGCCAAGACCTGCATAACCTCAGAGAAAGCGTTCAACACACTGAAGAGAGTCTCTTACGCACTGAAGATACAACCGCTACTGTTCCCAGATCCATATCTGATCTTAACACCAAAGCAGAGCTCGCAAAGCAAAAAGAGGATAATCTAGAAAATAGACAGCAGGAATAATATTAGAATTATTGGTCTGCCTGAAAAGGCAGAGTGGCGAGCACCAGACGAGTTGATTGAAAAATTGATAAAATAACTTTTTACTGATTCTGAATTTTCTTCAGCATATGCGGTGGAAAGAGCTAACAGAGTTCCAGCAAGACCTTCCCCACCTGGGGCCCCACCCAGGCCCATGCTTGCCAGATTTCTCAACTTCAACTGTAAAGATAGAGACAAGATACAAGCTCTAGCCAGAAGAAGACGAGATTAAGTATGACAATGCAAGGGTGTCCATCTTCCCAGACTTTCCCATTGAACTACAGAAACAACGTGACACCTTTTATGGATGTCAAAAGGGGCCTGAGAGAAGCGAACATCCCTTATTCCATGGGTTATCCAGCAAAACTTAGAGTGACGGCGACAGAGCGGTATTCTTCACCTCGCCCGGAAAGGTCTCGGAGTGGCTGGAGACTATCCCCAAGATGCTGACACCCTTCGTACAAGTTGAGAACTGACTACCAGACGATGTCAAAGGGCTGGTTTGATTTAATTGAAGTGTTTCAGATATGTTTAGATACAGCGGTTTGTTTATGTCTAGTTCTACATTAACTATTGGTACAGGGCTCCAACTCTAGTGCACTTACTTAAATGGTGATATTAATGCTGTAGCAGCAGCCAGCAAGCTTCTGCCACACACCATCATTGGCAGACAAAGAGGCATCCCGGTTCTTCTGACCTATAGTCTGGATTGAGAAAAGCAGTCCAGGCACAATACTACAATTGTAGAAAACATAGCGTTAAGAAGTTTAGTTTTTTTTTTTTACTGGTTTTGCTAATTTTGTTATTTGTTAATTACTATGCCTTACATAACACTGATATACTCCAATATACTGACTGCATCTGACCCAATCCTGATAATATGTCATTTTCCCAAAAGCCATGGCTGAACTAAAAATCTTAACATAGAATGTCAGAGGATTGGTGTTTGCCTTTATTAGAAACGCTAACCCTCAAATTGTATGCCTACAGGAGACACATTTAAACTCTAGTACTTCCCGGGTATTAAAGAAACCCTGGGTTCAGTGGGCCGTACACTTTTATCATACCTTTTCATCAAGAGGGGTCTCCATACTGGTACACTAACAACTACGCTGGGAGGTAAAGGACATTGCCACTGATTCCGAAGGCAGATATGTCTTTGTTCACTCTCTTATTGATAATGTACAATACACATTTATAGGCTCCCCCAACTCTATGCAGGTTTTACACCAAGCTGCCACCTTTGCAGCCACTTATCCATATGCCAAGATAGTATGTATGGGAGATCTAAATATGATGTTAGACCCTGCTTTGGACCGCTTACAAATTGGGGACCCGACGGGGATGAGGACTCCCTCGCAGTTAACCCCTTAAGGACCAGGCTCATTTTCACCTTAAGGACCAGGCCATTTTTTGCAAATCTGACCAGTGTCACTTTGTGTGAATAACTTTAAAACGCTTTTACTTATCCAGGCCATTCTAAGATTGTTTTTTCGTCAAATATTGTAAGTCAAATGGAGTCTCGTTTTTGGAGTTTCTACTCTAGGGGTACATCAGGGAGGCTTCAAATGGGACATGGTGTCAAAAAACCAGTCCAGCAAAATCTGCTTTCCAAAAACCATATGGTGTTCCCTACCTTCTGTGCCCTGCTGTTTGGCCATACAGCAGTTTACGACCACAAATGGGGTGTTTCTGCAAACTACAGAATCAGGGCAATGAATATTGAGTTTTGTTTGGCTGTTAACCCTTGCTTTGTTACTGAAAAAATAGATTTAAATGGAAAATTTGCAAAAAAAATAGCTGTTTTGGGACCGTATTTATATTTTGTTATTTACAGCGTTGATCTGACAGGTTAGATCGTGTGCTATTTCTATAGGGCAGGTTGTTACGGACATGATAATACCAAATATGACTACTTTTTGGGGGTTTTTGTTTCAGCTTTGGGGGGGGCGACTGCCTTATCTAGGGGTCATTTTTTGCGGGATGAGATGTCTATTTCATTGGCACTATCTTGGGATGCCTTTGACATTTTAGTCGCTTGCTATTACACTTTTTGTGATGTAAGGTGACAAAAATGGCCTTTGACACCGTATTTATATATATTTTTTTTTGCTGTGTTCATCTGAGGGGTTAGGTGATGTGTTATTTTTATAGGGCAGGTTTTTACGGACGTGGTGATAGATAATATGTCTATTTTTTATTTATTTAAGTTTTACATAATATTTTTGAAACAAAAAAAAAATCATGTTTTAATGTCTCCATAGTCTGAGAGTTTTATATCTATCTATCTATCTATCTATCTATCTATCTATCTATCTATCTATATATATATATATCTATATATATATCTATATATATATATATTTTTTTGGGAGATTGTCTTAGGTAGGTTATCATTTTTGTGGGATGAGATGGCAGTTTGATTGGTACTATTTTGGGAGGTATACGCCTTTTTGACCGCTTGGTATTACACTTTTTGTGATGTAAGGTGACAAAAAATGGCTTTTTTGGCACAGTTTTTATTTTTTATGGTGTTCACCTGAGGGGTTAGGTCATTTGATATTTTTATAGTGCAGGTTCTTACGGACACAGCGATACTTAATATGTATACTTTTTTAAATTTATTTTACTTTAACACAATAACAGCGTTTTAGGGGAAAAAATGTTTTAGTGTCTCCATAGTCTGAGAGCCATATTTATTTTACTTTTTGGGCAATTGTCTCATGTAGGGGCTCATTTTTTGCGGGATGAGGTGACTGTTTGGTATTATTTTGGCGTGCATACGACTTTTTTGATTACTTTTATTACTTTTTTTGGGAAGTAAGGTGGGCAAAATTTTAATTTCATCATAGTGTTTTTTTGTATTTTTTATGGCGTTCACCATGCGGGGAAAGTAACATGACCGTTTCAAAGATCAGGTCATTACGGACACGATGATATAAAACATGTGGTGTATTTTATTTTTTTAATTTTTAATTAGTGATAAATGTGCGGCTATAAGAAAAAACTAATTTTTTTTATTTTTACTTTTTTCACTTTGTTTACTCTATATGCCTCTATAATACAATACAGTACACTATATAGTGTACTTCAATGTATTTTCACTTTACATTTAGCCGTCAGACTTCTGCCTTTAGCAGAAGTCTGATGCAGCTTAGTGTTACCATGGCAATCGGACGCATCTGAAAGCATCCGGTTGCCATAGTAACAATCGCCTCCTGCTACAACAGAGCAGGAGGCAGGGGCCCCTCCTCTGCGATCCTGTCAGGTATCAGGTGGCTACAGCACACAGTAGCCCCCGATTAGAGAGGAAGGGTGCTCCCTCCCTGTTAACCTCTTCCATACAGAGGTCCCTAGGAACCGTGGCATGAAAGGGGTTAAACAGATGACATCTGTGCCAGCACGGATGTCATCAGTTTCAAGCAGAGTGTCAGCTTGGTGCTGACACTCTGCTTACCCGCCCAGCCATCCTGAAACAAGAGAGGGAGCTCCAGCCCAACAGCCTGCCCGCCCTCCTGCACTGCTCCTATTCCGAGAGCGCGGCCCGACCTCCAGATCTCCCGCGCTCCCTCCGGACCCCGATCACAATATTTCGGGTCATCGGAGACCCGAATGACCCGAAACAGAGCAAACCGCATGTCTGAATTGACCTGCCGCTTGCTGCAATCGCCGACACATTGGTGGGGGCACAGGACCCCCTCGGCATTCTCCCACGGGGCCTGCTGAATGATTTCAGCAGGCACCGCGTTCCTATCACCACGCCCGCGGCAGTGATCGGAACTACACAGGACATACCTGTACGCTCTGTGTCCTTAAGGATTCGGACATCAGGACGTACCTGTACGCCCTGTGTCCGTAAGAGGTTAAGAGCATGGCAAGTGCTCTGCAAACAAATGTGGATAGGGAAATAACTTAAAATAAAATAAATTAAAAATAACAATCTTGAACTAGAAGGAAGAGGTAGAGTAGGAGGCTGAGGAGGCGGTGACCGTGGCAGTATAGGTGAAAGTGTAGGTGGAGAAGGTAGCCAACACTGGGATCCATGCCTGGTTAATTTTAATGAATGTGAGCTTGTCTACATTAGCTGTGGACAGGCGGCTGCGCTTGTCTGTGATAATGCCCCTGCCGTGCTTAATACACATTCAGACAATACACTGGCTGCAGGGGAGGCCAGCACCTCCAAGGTGTAAAGGTCAAGCTTAGGCCATATGCCCAATTTGGAGACCCATCAGTCAGTACGTGTAGGCGTGTGCACACGTACTGCTCCACCATGTTGCTTGTACTCGCGCATCTTCCGATCACGCTCTAGTGAGGGAATTAAGGACAGCACGTTGTCCTTGTAATGGGGATCCAGCAGAGTGGCCATCCAGAAATTCAGCACAGGCACTGCAGCATGTAATTGCTCATGTATGCCAGGCTGCCCAGAGGGAGGTGTATCGTCTGTGTCCTCGGTATCCCCAGCCACGCTGCAGTGATGGCCCTGAGCTGCTTTGGGTGCCACCCTGCTGTGAACATGGTTCCTCCTCATCCTCCCCCTCCTACTGATCTTCCTGAACTGTGCCCTGGCTGGACAATTGTGTACCTGGCCTATGTTGGTGCAGCAACCCACCCTCTGAGCCACTTGTGAATGACTGGCCTGATAACCATGGAAATAATCCCTCTTCCTCTTCCTCCTGTGCCACATCCTCTTCCATCAGTGCCCGAAGTGTTTTTTTTTAAGTAGACGTAGAAGTGGGATAGTAACGATGAGAACAGCATCATCGGCACTGGCCATGTTGGTGGAGTTACGCTGCAGCTGCAGGCGAGCAGAAGCAGGGTGAGAAGGCCGAAAGCGCGCACAGACTGCCCGCACTTTCTGCAGCAGCTCTGACATATCGGGGTAGTTTTTTTTTAGGAATTTCTGCACTACCAAATTCCTACCAAACCGACTAGGCCCAGAGCTGCTATGAGATTTCACCCATTATCACACACCACCAGGTCGGCTTGAGGCTCAGTGGCACCAACTACTCATCACTTGTTCCATGCCCGTACACAGCTCCTGCGCGGTGTGGGGTCTGTCCCCCAATCAGATGAGTTTCAAAACTGCCTGCTGTCGTTTTCCCCTGGCTATGCTGAAGTTGGTGGTGAAGGTGTTATGCTGACCGGATGAGGAGGTGTTAGAGGAGGAGGAGGCAACAGGAGGCAAAGAGAAATGCCCTGCAATCCTCGGTGGCGAAAGGATATGCGCTAAACAGCTATCCGCCTCAGGCCCAGCCACCACTGCTTTACCCAGTGTGATGTTAGGGAGATATAATGTCCCTGCTCGTGCTTACTGGTCCACGTATCGGTAGTTATATGTACCTTACGACAGATGGCGTTGCGCAGTGCACACCTCATTTTGTCCCCCACTTGTTTCTGCAGGTAAGGGATGCCTCTCCTGGAAAAGTAGTGGCGGCTGGGAACGACGTACTGTGGGACAGCCAAGCCCATAAGGTTTTTAAAACTCTCCATCTCCACCAGACAGAATGACAGCATTTCAAAGGCCTGGCATTCAGGGCCAGGGATCGCAGGTGGGTAGGGGGGAAATTCAACTTTCGCTCCATTGTTTGGAAGATGGACAGCTGAACCCTGCCATGGGACATTGTGGTGCTGCTTGTTGAAGGTGGCGGACATGGTTGCTTTGCTGACACATCCTCTTTATGCGGGGTGGCCGGTGCCACTGTCACTGCAGAGGTGGAGGAGGAGGATGAGACTGCAGCAGAAGAGGGAGCAGGAGGAGCCTGAG
The DNA here is from genome assembly GCA_033119425.1 of Bufotes viridis. Lineage (NCBI taxonomy): Eukaryota > Metazoa > Chordata > Amphibia > Anura > Bufonidae > Bufotes > Bufotes viridis. The sequence continues at coordinate 114,982,186 of CM065594.1, forward strand.
ACCTTTCTTGGTTTTGGAGGGGTTTACTCCACTGCAGCTTGTGCTTTGCACTTAGATGCCTGGTCATGCAGGTTGTGCTCACGTTTAGAACGTTTAGGCCTCGCTTCAGGCTCTGATTGCACAGCGTGCAGACCACTTGTGTCTTGACGTCTGCACATTGTCTGAAGAACTGCCACGCATGGGAACTCCTTGGAGCTGGTTTTGTTGTGCTCGGTCCCTGGATGCGGTGGGCAGTAGCAGGCGCACTGTCTACTGGACGGCCGCTCTGCTTTTGCACCCGGCTCCCTCTTTTGCTGTGCTGGTGGCTCTGTGCGACCACCGCCTCTCCCTATGAACTGCACAGGTCACTCGCATGACCTTGATTCCATGTGGGGTCTGGGACCTCATCGTCCTCCACATCATCTTCCACCCAGTCTTCACCCCTGCCCTCCTTGTCGGTTTGCACACTGCAAAAGCTACAGCATGTAAAATCAAAGGTGCAATGGCACACTGCAGCTAGAGCTCCGTCCTGCCACTATGCTGGATGTTAGATGAGGCATTAGTTTATATTTTGGCCAAATTATGTAAGCCACCCACCACTTCACGGTTGCCTCTGAGTGGTCCCTAACATTAATTCTTACCTTTTATGGGCCATATCAGCCACACAAAATCCAGGGAGTGCAGGTGCAGCATGCATGCCAGATACACTCTGCTTGTAACCCCGTCTGGTGCCATACAGCGTTCATCAGATCAAGGGATGCAAATACCAACATGCATGCTGAGCCCACTAGTACTTCTCCTGGAACCAAATGGCTTCTGGTAAGTTCTATAAAGCAGACTCAGTTTTATACTGACTTTAAAACCAGCCTACAGGGCGGATTCACTAGTCAGGTGTGCATGACTGCATGGAGGTCACCACGCCTCCCATATATGCTACAAAGGAATAAAATGGGGATTGCAGTCAGCACAACCCAATACGCAGGTGCACGTTGCTATGGTGAAATACACATACAAATGTAAAAACAAAGGTGCAATGGCACACTGCAGCTAGAGCTCCGTCCTGCCACACAGCAGTTAGCACCTGTGTTTCGACATGCTGCGGTGGTCTTCCCATGTCCTCATCTTCAAACATAAGTGGTTGGGCATCGGTGCACTCAATCTCTTCCACTTCTGGGGCAGGGCTAGGTGGGTGGCCCTGGAAAACCCTGCCAGCAGAGTCATCAAAAAGGTATAAGAGACTGCTTCATGACTTGGGGCTCAGACTGCTTGGCTGATTTGCAAGGGGGTGAGGTGCTAGATAGATGCCCATGGCCTGCAGGTCCCAACTCTGACCTTTCAGCAGTGGAGCGGGTGGGAGAAATTGTGAAGGTACTGTAGGCACTGTCAGCCACCCAATCTACTAGCAACTGTACTTGTTCTGGCCTCACCATTCGTAGAGCGGCATTTGGGCCTACTAAATAACGCTGAAGGCTCTGTCGTCTACGCGCACCTGAGGAAGGTGTTTTTATTTGGGCGTGTAGCAGGCACAGATTGACCCTGTCCTCTCCCTGTAACAGGAGCTCCACCAACACCAGCAGCACCACGACCAGGGCCACATCCCTTATTTGACGCTCTCCTCATTTTTTGCGGTCACCCATCAAAGTAACAGATGTTTTTACAAAATTTTGGTCCCTGTCAGCAATGCAGAGCAGGTATTTTTCACTGCCAAAACTGGGTTAATGTCACCCACCAATGGAACAGAGGATTTTTTAAAAATTTACCTCCCTGTCACCTATGTAGAGCAGGGGTTTGTATACGGCAAAAATGGGTTAATGTCACCCAAGAATGTAACAGACGATTTTTATAAATTTACCTCCCTGTCACCTATGCAGAGCAGGGGTTTGTATACTGCAAAACTGGGTTACTGTCAGCCAAGAATGTAACAGAGGATTTTTAGAAATGTACCTCTGTCACCTATGCAGAGCAGGGGTTTGTATACGGCAAAAATGGTAAAATGTCACCCACCAATGAAACAGACGATTTTTTGAAATTTACTTCCCTGTCACCAATGCAGAGCAGGGGTTTGTATACTGCAAAAATGGTTCAATGTCAACCACCAATTTAATAGACTAATTGTAGAAATGTATTTCCCTGCCACCTATGCAGAGCAGGGTTTTTTTTACATCAAAAATGGGTTAATGTCACCCAGCAATGTAACAGACACATTTTTTAAACTTATTGCCCTGTCTGCTATGCAGTGCAGGCTGCATAGGTACTTTATTGCCCAAAAAAGTGTTTTTTCACACACAAAGAAACTGATGGATTTAAGTGTATTTCTTTCAGTCAGAAATGCAGCGCAGGCGGCAAATGTACTATCTAGCACAAAAAGTGTGTATTTGGCAAACAACTATCTAAATGTAGAATGTTACGGTTTTCTTGGAATATTAGAAATGCAGCGTAGGGCCATGCTATCTAGCACAAAAACTGTTTTTTGCAAACAACTATGTAAATGCAGTATGTTAAAGTTTTATTGGAATATTAGAAATGCAGCGTAGGGCCGCTAATGTGCTATCTAGCACAAAAACTGTGTTTTTTTAAAACAACTATGTAAATGCCGTATGTTACAGTTGTATTGGACTGTCAGAAATGCAGCGTAGGACGCAAATTTTCTATCTAGCACAAAAAAATTAGCTTTTTTATAGCAGCACTGTAACTGCAGTATGTAACGGTTAATTTGGACGGCCAGCAATGCAACATAACCCGTAAATTTACTATCTAGCAAAAAAGTGTGCTTTTTTTATATCAGCAAGGTAACTGCAGTATTTAACGCTTTTATTGAACTGTCAGATATGCAGTGCCTGTTGCACACAGATAAAAAATCGCTTTAGATCACAAAAATATGTGACAGACTAATGTAATTGAATAATTTTCACTGCCAGGTATGCAGTGCAGGCTGCAGGGGTATTTGACCGGCTAAAAAAGGGAATTTGTCCTCCACTGAGCTACCAGAACAGAATTAAAGTAATGTCCTTGGCACACATGCGGTTCAAAATGTGTTCAATAACACAAGTATAACAATGTCATTTATTGCAGTATTACTTAGGATTATTGCACACGAACGTATGGTTTTGTGGTCCGTTTTCACGGATCCGTTGTTCCGTTTTTGTGATCCGTTGTGTTTCCGTATGTGATCCGTTTTTGCGGATCGGAAACGGAAGCATGGCATATACAGTAATTACATTGAAAAATTGGGCTGGTCATAAAATTTTCAAAAGATGGTTCAGCAAAAACGGAACGGATACGGAAGACATACGGATGCATTCCGTATCCGTTACGTTTTTTTACAGCCCCATTGACTTGAATAGAGCCACGGAACGTGATTTGCGGGCAATAAAAGGACATGTTCTATCTTTGAATGGAACGGAAATACAGAAACTGAGTGCATACGGAGTACATTCCGTGTTTTTTTGCGGACCCATTGAAATTAATGGTTCCGTATATGGACCGTATACTGAACACAAAAAAACTGCCTGTACACTCGCAAAAAAACGTTTGTGTGCAAGAGGCCTCATGCTGTAACTACCCATTATCTTGCAGTAATATACACTTTCAATAACACGGATATAAAAATGGTGTTATAACAGTAAAATGCCTCTTTCACCCATTATGGGGGTCCTACTGCTACGGCCTCTAATGAAACAAGAGGAGGGGAGAGAGGGAATCTCCAACCTCTCCTCTGCGCTGCTGCACTCTGTTATCTGATTGGTAGAGCAGCAGTGGGCGTAAGGTACTGCTCCACCAATCATTCAGATGGACCCTGGATGTGCTCTGACATCCCGCCCTCTTGCCCATCCGCACCACACATTTGTATGGCCGCCCGCCTTCTCGCCCAGCTACCCCACACATTTGAATGGCTAGCCGCCCTCCTGCACGCTTGTATGGCCGCCCACCTTCCAGCTCAGCCGCCCCGCATGGTTGAATGGCTGCCCGCCCTTCCACCTAGCCATACTGTATTGCTGCCCGGCCTCCCGTTTGTATGCCCGCCCGCCAAGCTGCAGCTTTGAATTGCCGCCCACCACCCATTTCTGAGAACCGCTGCTGCCTGCCTGCATGCCAGAGCCAGGACCCTCCTGCTTCAGACTCCCTGCCAGCTTTGGTGAGTCTGATACCCTCGACTGTGCCCCCTAAACATACACTGTTGACGGCACAGTGTAAGGGATACACCTATACTGTGCCTCCTACCCTGTACTATGCCCTCTCATACCCTCCATTGTGCCCCTTACCATACCGTGTACTGTGCCCTCTGATACTCTATACTGTGGCCCCTTATACCCTATATCCAGTCACTGTATAGAGGCGTTATCCAGTCACTCTATAGAGGCATTATCCAGTAACTGTATGGAGGTGTTATCCAGTGTATGGCGGAGTTATCTAGTCACTGTATGGAGGTGTTATCCGGTCACTGTATGGAATGGTATCCGGTCACTGTATGGCATGTTATCCAGTCACTGTATGGAGGTGTTATCCGGTCATTGTATGGCGGCGTTGTCCAGTCACTGTATGGCGAGTTATCCAGTCACTGTATGGAGGTGTTATCTGGTCACTGTATGGCGTTGTTATCCAATATGGTGTTATCCGGTCACTGTATTTAGGCGTTATGCAGTCATTGTATGGCGGCGTCATCCAGTCACTGTATGTAGGTGTTATCTGGTCCCTGTATGGAGGCGTTATCAGGTCACTGTATGACAGTGTTATTTGGTTGTAGGGCTAATATGTTTACAGTGTATACTGTAGATTCCAGTATATTATGCTGTAGTGTGGCATGTATTTCCCAGTAGAGTAAATGAGCCTTGTAGAACACAGTTCACACCACTGACCACCAGGACCAGCCTCCTATAATATAGCCTACAGTACATGGCAGCCTCTCTTCTCTGCCATGTTGCTCTGCTGTGTACTAATGCTTATTTTGGCACATTTAAGCTGGGTTCACATCACCTTTTTGCCATGTGTTTAACATATACAAAAACGTATAACTTTAACGGATGACTCAGATTGATGTGATACAGTGGCATATACTGTATAGGATTCCATTGTAAAAGAAAGTACACTTTTTTGCCGGAATCTGCAGGATACAAAAGCGTGGTGTGCTGCGTTTTTGTATCCCTTTTTCCAACTTATATGTCAAACAGATGGTAAAAGGTGATGCGAACCCACCCTTACATATGCACACATGCAATGCCAAGATGATCATGAAGAGGGGGCCCCGTGCAAAAATTTGCTGTGGTGCCCAGTCAGTTCTAGCTACGCTCCTGGTGTAAAGTACACCACCACTGGACTTTGTAGAAGTAAGTAAATTTGGTAGAGGATGATAATGCTATGCAGCTTTTTTTTTTTAGGGGTTGGCCTTGGTCCTTTATTTCCAGTGGAGCAAAATCTTAAAGGGGTTTGATACTGATCATCTATCCTCAGGACAGGTTATCAGTATCTGATCGGTGGGGTCTGACACCCTGGACCCTCACCGATCAGCTGTATGAAGAGGCACTGGCGCTTCTGTGAGCACTGCTGCCTTCTGCAGCTTACCAAGTACAGAGTTGTACATTGTGTAGTGGCTGTGCTTGGTATAGCACTCAGCCCCATTCACTTTAATGAATTTGAGCGCGATACCGAGCATAGCCACTATACAATGTACGATGCTGCGCTTGGTAAGCACAAGAGTGACATGACCTACCTGATCAGCTGTTTGGGAAGGCACCAAGTATCAAATACCAGAAAACCCATTTAAATGGGTTGTCTGGCCATGGAGCCAATCACATGCTCAATCAAAGGTGACAGAACTTATCAGCTTAACTACAGCAGAAAAGACACTCCCTTGAGCCGCAGCTTGATATAAATCTAGCAGAGCAATGAATGGGGAGATCTCTGGATCCATGTGAGGTACAGGCTGGTTCTAGCTTTGTTAGAAAGAGGTTGTCATGTACGTTATGATGTCAGATTTTCCTTTTTTTTATATTAGTTATCGGATAACCCCTTTAAGTGGGCTTACTTTTTCTGAGGGTCAGCCATGACTATGTTCCATTATATTTCACTACTTGCAGTCCGCATATGAGTTTGCAAAGGGCATTTATGATCATGGAAATCGTGCAGTTACAGGCAAAGGAGGCCAATTGTCAGTGACAGCTGGACTCCCAATAGAGATTTATACTGTCCCCACCTATCACAATGCACTATAAACACCTGCTCCAATCCCAGCAATTTCGTGAACGCCCTATGCCAGGAGGAAACTGCAGGAGCAGCTAGGTCTTAGCAATGGCTTACCGTATCTACATAGGAGTTTTGTGTCTCTGTGCAGACTGCTACAGAAGGACAATGTTTTGTATTTAATTTTCAATGGTATAGTACTGCTGAAATTAAAATAAGAAACAGTCATAAATTCTTTCTAAAAATGTTTTCTATAAATATTGATTTATTTTTTTAAATACACCTTTCTGATGGAAGTGTCCCTTTAAATACCTCTTCAGATTTGTATTTCTTTACAGTCTGCAGGACACAAGGTGGGTAAAAAGAATGAGGTAAAGTTCTTCTGCTTCAGTTTCAGTGACAAGAATGGTGATTGTAAACCCAAGTTGGGGTCTCCTACAAATTGATCCGACTAAAAAGCTATTTAAAGGGGTTTTCTGGGAGTATAACATTGATGACCTATTGTCACTATAGGGGGTGTCGGGAACTCCCCACCATATAATGTGAACGGTTACTAGGCCTGGAAAAGGGGGCAGGTCACCTCCTACAGCATCCCTAAACCCAGCCCTGATCTCCTAGCACAGGCATGGCCAACCTGCGGCTCTCAGCTGTTGTAAAACTACAACTCCCACCATGCTTTTCTGTAGAATGATAGCTGTAGGTAGTCTGGGCATGCTGGGAGTTGTAGTTTTGCAACAGCTGGAGAGCCTCAGGTTGGCCATCCCTGTCCTAGTGGTATGAGCCGACCCAGATGGTAGGAGGGCCCATACTCAGGAACCTCAGGACCCTGGAATCCCTGAGTAACCCTAGGTATGATGAAAGGGCAAGAGGCCATCTGTTCCTCCACAACATGGAGGAACCGGCATCTCTAGTGGCCTAGTAACAAAAGGGAAGAGAGAAATAGCAGCAACTGAATGGCAGGTAAGCACCCAGTGTAACAACAGCACACCAGAACAACAAACACTTACCTGCCGCAGCAAAGATGGAACAAAGACTCTAAAACTACCTGGACCCCCATTGCGGACACCGGATGCATGGTGGCTTCAGGCAGGGCTTCTCATAGTCTTGTGGTTTACCCCTCCGGGAAACTATAGAGCCCACTTCCGCAGGCCACAACAGACAAGGGGATGTCTAGCAACCATGCAGGGCAATACACCAAACATGCAAGACATAGTACATCGCCACACACCCAAAACATAAACCTACACCAAAAACAACAACAGGTAAGGATAGGGGAAGGAACATGGAAACAAGGGGTGACATTGGTGTTCTACTAGGATAGCCCTCAGACTGGACAGATGAAATCCAGGAACATCAACACTCCAAAACACACCAAGGCTGGAGACAAACAACTCATCTCAGGCTCAAAACACAAGGATATATAGAGCCTAGAGACCACACCCAGTTCCACACTTAGGAGGACATTAACCGCATGCACACCAGACAGAGGAGGAAACAACTTAAAGGGGAAGTGCCCGTGCAAACTAAACACAACAAGTTGCCACTGGCAACCAGTATGCATGGCCAGCGTGTCACGATAGAACAAACAACAATACCGTGACACCTATCCTTAGAGGTGTGGGAAGTAAAGCATTTTATACCTATGGATGGTAAACTAAAATATATTCACACAGTGCCAGTAAAAAGTCTTGTACATTCTCAGTTACATTTCCAGGGAAACACAGGGTGTCAAGGACTTTTGAAGCGGAGTGCCTTTTTTTTTTTTTTTAGAAGGGCCACTGCGGAATAACATTTTTCGCCCCTCCATCTATTACAAATAGCCATGAATGGACATTGTAAAACCTTTTATTTCTTATTTCAAGTGCCACTTGAAGACAGTACAGTGGAATCCCATTCTTTCAACTGTGTGATGGTTAGAAGGGCTTTTTTACTGTGTGAGTCTTCAGATGTTTGACAAGATGAGATTTCTGGATGAAGCTTTTCCCACATTCTGAACATGAAAATGGCTTCTCCCCTGTGTGATTTTTCAGATGTTCAATAAGATGTCTTTTCTGGATAAAACGTTTCCCACAGTTTGAACAAAGAAATGGTTTCTCACCTGTATGAACTCTTTGATGTCTATCCAGATGGGATTTCCTGGCAAAACACTTTCCACATTCCGAACATAAAAATGGCTTCTCGCCTGTGTGAGTTCTCTGGTGCTCAACAAGAACTGATTTTGTGGCGAAACTCTTCCCTACATTCTGTACATAAGTATGGTTTTTCCCCTGTATGAACCCTGTGATGCTCAACTAGAACCGATTTCTTGGTGAAACATTTCCCACATTCGAACAAGCATATGGTCTTTCATTTCTGTGAATTCTGCTATGCATATAAAGATTAAAGGCATTTTTATAAAATTTCCCACATTCTGAACATTGAAAACTTTTACCCTCTTTATGTCCTGTACTTTTTTAACAATCTGTGATTGATCAGGTGAAGTTTCCTTGTGGTTAGCTGGATCAGAAGATGGATCTCCGCTGTGAAGGACTGATGGTATATGTGGAGTACTGAAGTGTTCTTGAGAGGTATGGTAAGAGGAGTCTTTAATGTCTATTTCGTAATCTAGAGGTAAACAGTATACCTCTGATTGTCTGGTACAGTCATCTGCTGTAATAAAGTAGAATAAAATTTTACTTTAATTACCAAGCACACAGTGATGTGGACATGCTAAAATATTTCAAAAAGTAGAATAAAATGAGTTTAAAAGCTATAAATAACCCTTTTTAAACCATAAATTAGTGAAACCTCTTTGAGATGACCACACAGAAATGCTGGCATTCCCATAAGAAGGTTTTAATCCCCTGGGTGCTGGAGTGAGATGAGATGCAACTAATTTATGAACAAGGCAGATACCTCTTAAACAGGCCATCTGCTTTTTTTAAATTTATATTGATGACCTATCTATCAGATCAGTTGGGGGGTCCATCTGCTGGTACCCCTGTCGATCAGCTGCTTGAAGAGAAAGCAGCGCTTCACTGTTTACCTGTTAACTCTTGCAATTCACTTTAATGGGATGACCATCCTTATCAAGTGAATACGATGGAGCCATCCTATTGAAGTGAATGGCACAGCTGAGATGTAATTACAACTGCTCACTGTCACAACTGTGAAGAGAAGGCAGCGCTCATATGAGCACTGCATTCTCTTCCAACAGCAGGAGTCGGCCCCTGTTGATCTGAAACTGATGACATCCTGAGGATAGGTCATCAATATAAAAAAAAGTGGACAACCCCTTTGAGGCATTAAGTTTATCTCTGGCCCTTTGTGTGCAAACAACCCAAATTTATGCCAGCTAGGGCAGGCATAGAGTGGAGCTACAATTTACACCAGTTTGTGGCATAAATTATAGTTAATCTGGTGGCCTGCTGAAGCTCCCCACTTCTGCCTAGCCTAACCAAATTTAAAAATCTGCACCATTGTCAGAGAGGGGATCTTTTAGAAAGGTTTCATAACACATGCAGGGTAAAATGGGTTGTACATAATAAGAAAAAGAAGGATGCTTACTTCCACAAACAGTGCCAAATCTCTCCACTTCAGTGGAATTGAGCTGCAATACCAGATACAACCCATCATAGATAGCATACATAGACAGTAGAGGGCTCCTGTGTAAGACTAGTAGAGATACACCTTGTTGGTTAACAGCTATTTTATCAAGAGTAAGGGACTCTTCACAGTGCTCCTTACTATGATGCTTAAAGTCAGTCTTTCATCTGATGGATCAGAGTCCATAAGCAGTTTTTACCAAGAGTACCATCATGAACTTTTTATTGTAGTATAGGCTTTCCCTGCCTAAAGGAACCCTGTGCACCTCCACCAATGATATGTCCTCCCTGCAACCCATGGACAAGTGGGGTGTATTTCTGAAAGGAATCATCCAGTTATCTTGAACAATGTACAAATCCTTGTACCTTGTGGCAAGGATAACATCTCCATGACATTTTGCTGTGACGGACAGCTTCTAAGAGGGTAGTGCAGTGAGGTAACGGCATGCTCTCCAGATGTTGCAGAACTACAACTCCCAGCATGCAAAGCCTGTCTCATAGCTATCAGCCTACTGCAGGGCATGGTGGGAGTTGTAGTTTAGCAACAGCTGGAGAGCCGCACGCTGCCCATCACTGGGGTAGTGGGTTTATTAGGGTATATTCACACATGGCAGATTTGTTGCAGACATTTCTAAGACTGGAAATCATTTACTTTCATCTAAATTTTATTTCTTCCGCAAGCATGTAGTTTTCTGTAAGTTTAGTTCCGAGATATTTCTGCAATACATCTACCATGTGTGAATCCTTTATCGTCCAGGAGTGGAAAACATGCGTTTTATTAAAATAAATCAGTGAGTCCTAGACTTGGCATATTGTTAAAATGAAGTCACTTGGGTGTGTTTAGGCAGCATTTGAATCCGTCGTGTTACAGATCGTTCACAGCATTATGGCCCTATGACGCAAATGTGAATATAGTACGGTTGTCACAATACCAAAATTTTGATTTGAAAAAAGTATTGCGATACTTAATACCATTCGATACCACGCGGAACCCCCCCCCACAAAAATTTTATTTTATGGAACGTCCGGCCCATAATAGAACAGTCCTAACCTATTTTTTCGCGGGACAAGGTGACTTAAAATTGCACATTGCGTATTTATAAAAAAAATTTTTTGTTACAGCATTCATCGCATAGGAGATTTTTTTTATATTTTAATAGTTCGGAATTTTTCGGACATGGCAACATGTAATAGTGTTTTTTTTTTAATTGTTTATATATTTTATATGTAAAATTGGGAAAGGGGGTGATTTAAACTTTTAATATTTTGGTGTTTTTTAACTTTTTTTTTTTTTTTTACTTGTCCTATTCACCGTCATAGAGATCTATTCGGGTGAATAGAGCTTAACACTGTCCCTGCTCCCCTGTGCTTTGTGCACATGGCAGAGGGAGCTTACCATGGCAGCCATGGATGGATTCAGTAGCGTCCTGGCTGCCATGATAACCAATCAGAGCTCCGTGATTTTACTGCTGGGGCTCCAATCCGAAGCTGCCACTGCCACCAATGAAGATACTGGGGGGGGGGGGAAGGGTACCCTGTGGCCACTGCCACCAATGAATATAATACTGGGGTGGGGAGGGGAGAGGCCTCTGCACCATCAATAATTATAATACCGGGGGAGGGGGCACACTGCACCACCAAAGAATATAATTAACTCGTTAATACAAATGTGGGAGGCAGGTGCCAGCCATATCACACATCTGGCACAAGGCCTCAATGACAGGGATCCCACCGGACCGCGGCACCTGAAGTGTTAATTGACAGGGTTTACAGGCTTGCCGTGCCCTGTCATTGAGGCCAGGTGACTGCTGGTTGATACGGCCGGCACCCGTCGCCCAGATATGTATTAACGGGTTAATTATTTTTATTGGTGGCACAGTGGCCACAGCCCCTCCCCTCCTCCTCAGTAGTATTTTCGTTGGTGGACAGCGGCAGCCACATCACAGTGGGGAGGGAGGGACTCCCTCTCCACTGTGCTGACTGATGAGAACATGGAGCGTGCTGAGGGCAGCGCTCACCATGTTCGCTAGCGGAGGCCTATTATCGGAAAATAGCAAATCCCGGTATTGGATCGATTCGGATGTAAAAGAATCGATTGGGTATCGAAAGTTCGATACCCGATGCAACCCTAAAATATAGCTTTACATTTAGTGATTTTGGCCATTAATCTTAAGGCGACGCTCAATGGAATACTGAGAAGCTTCAGTATGCTCATGAGGATGGGATTAACTGAACTACAGCAGCATTACCCATCATTTACCTTACACAATGGCTTCTCCAACTTGTTTTTGCCTCAGTGCAGCTGTACTAACTGCTCAAGGGAATTTGTATAACGAAATTCATGGGCCTGTCATAGGCCCAAAAATATGTTCTCTGGTGGTTTTAACCACTTCAGCCCCTAAGCTTAAACACCCTTAATGACCAGGCCACTTTTTACAATTCCGCACTACACTACTTTCACCGTTTATTGCTCCGTCATACAACTTACCACCCAAATGAATTTTACCTCCTTTTCTTCTCACTAATAGAGCTTTCATTTGGTGGTATTTCATTGCTGCTGACATTTTTACTTTTTTGCTATTAATCAAAAATGACCGAAATTTTGCAAAAAAATGACATTTTTCACTTTCTGTTGTAAATTTTTTTAAAAAACGACATTTCTATATAAATTTTTCTCTAAATTTATTGTTCTACATGTCTTTGATAAAAAAAGTCAATAAGTGTATATTTATTGGTTTGGGTAAAAGTTATAAGCGTTTACAAACTATGGTGCAAAAAAGTGAATTTCGGCATTTTGAAGCAGCTCTGACTTTCTGAGCGCCTGTCATGTTTCTTCAGGTGCTAGAATGTCAGGATAGTATAAATACCCCCAAATGACACCATTTTAGAAAGAAGACACCCCAAAGTATTCGCGGAGGGGCATGGTGAGTTCATGTATCATTTCATTTTTTTCACAAGTTAGTGGAAAATGACACTTTCTGAGAAAAAAAAAAAAAAAAAGTTTCAATTTCTGATAACTTCTGGCAAAAAAATAAAATCTCAGACGGACTCACTATGCCCCTCAGTGAATACCTTGGGGTGTCTACTTTCGAAATGGGGTCATTTGTGGGGTGTGTTTACTGTTCTGGCATTTTGGGCGGGGCTAAATTGTGAGCCGCCATGTAAAACCTAAAGGTACTCGTTGGAATTTGGGCCCCTTGTGCACCCAGGCTGCAAAAAGTGTCACTCATGTGGTATCGCCGTACTCAGGAGAAGTAGGGCAATGTGTTTTGGGGTGTATTTTTACATATTCCCATGTTGGGTGAGAGAAATATCTCTGTAAATTGTCAACTTTGTATAAAAATTTTTAAAAGTTGTCGTTTACAGAGATATTTTTCACACAAAGTATGGGTATATATAAAAATACACCCTAAACACTGCCACTACTCCTGATACGATACCATGTGTGCCACTTTTGCAGCCTGATGCGTAAAGGCCCTAAATCAATGAGTACCTTTAAGATTTCACAGGGCATTTTTACGCATTTGGATTCAGACTTCTTCTCACGCTTTAGGGGCCCTAAAATGCCAGGACAGTATAAATACCCACATGTGACCCCATTTTGGAAGAAGACACCCCAAGGTATTCTGTGAGGGGTATGGTGAGTTCATGTAAAATTTTATTTTTTGTCACAAGTTAGTGGAATATGAGACTATGTAAAAACAAAAAAAAAAAAAACAATTTCCGCTGACTTGTGCCAAAAATAAAAATTCTGTGGACTCACCATGCCCCTCACGGAATACCTTGGGGTGTCTTCTTTCCAAAATGGGGTCACATGTGGGGTATTTATACTCACCTGGCATTTAGGGGCCCCTAAAGTGTGAGAATCAAATGCATAAAAATGGCCTGTGAAATCCTAAAGGTACTCATTGGTTTTAGGGCCCTTTGCGCATCCAGGCTGCAAAAAGTGTCACTCATGTGGTATCGCCGTACTCAGGAGAAGTAGGGCAATGTGTTTTGGGGTGTATTTTTACATATACCCATGCTGCGTGTGAGAAATATCGCTGTAGACGACAACTTTTTACATTTTTTATTCAAAGTTGTCAATTTACAGAGATATTTCTCTCACCAGCATGGGTATATGTAAAATACACCCCAAAACTACACTGCCCTACAAGCTAGTGGAAATTGATTTTTATTGTTTTTCTCACAAAGTCTCCCTTTCCGCTAACTTTTGACAAAAAGTTTAATTTTTCATGGACTCATTATGCCCCTCAGCGAATACCTTGGGGTGTCTTCTTTCCAAAATGGGGTCACATGTAGGGTATTTATACTGCCCTGGCATTTTAGGGGCCCTAAAGCGTGAGAAGAAAAATGCGTAAAAATGCCCTCCTAAAAGGTACTCGTTGGAATTTGGGCCCTTTGCGCATCTTGGCTGCAAAAAGTGTCACACATGTGGCATCGCCGTACTCAGGAGAAGTTGGGCAATGTGTTTTGGGGTGTATTTTTACATATACCCATGCTGGGTGAGAGAAATATCTCTGTAAATTGACAACTTTGAATAAAAAATTTAAAAGTTGTCGTTTACAGCGATATTTCTCACACCCAGCATGGGTATATGTAAAATACACCCAAAACACATTGCCCTACTTCTCCTGAGTACGGCGATACCACATGGTGACACTTTTTGCAGCCAAGATGCGCAAAGGGCCTAAAACCAATGAGTACCTTTAGGATTTCACAGGGCATTTTTACGCATTTGGATTCTCACGCTTTAGGACCCTAAAATACCTCACATGTGACCCCATTGTGGAAGAAGACACCCTAAGGTATTCCGTGAGGGGCATGGCAAGTTCACAGAAAAAAAAAAATTGGCATAAGTTAGCGGAAATTGATTTTTTTTTTTTACAGTCTCATATTCCACTAACTTGTGACAAAAATAAAATTTTACATGAACTCACCATACCCCTCACGGAATACCTTGGGGTGTCTTCTTTCTAAAATGGGGTCACATGTGGGGTTTTTGTACTGCCCTGGCATTTGAGGGTCTCCGCAATCATTACACGTATGGCCAGCATTAGGAGTTTCTGCGATTCTCCGTATATTGAGCATACGGGTAATGAGATTTTTCCGTTCAGCCTCTGCGCTGAAAAAAAAAATAATGAACGGCACAGATTTTTTCATTCGCATCGATCAATGTGGATGAAAAAATCTCTGCCAAAATCAGTGACTGCAGTGCGGTGGGCTGGGCGCTAGCTGCCTAACAAGTAGCTAACTAACTGGCGGTGATAAGGGACCCTTATGCCCCATTCCCACGTCCGCAATTCTGTTTGCGGAACGGAATTGCGGACCCATTCATTTCTATGGGGACAGACTTTGTCCCGCTCGGATCCGGAATTACGGATCCGCGCTTCCGGGTCTGCACTTCCGTTCCGCAAAAATATAGAACATGTCCTATTCTTGTCCGCAATGGCGGACAAGAAAAAGCATTTTCTATATAGTTCTGGCAATGTGCGGATCTGCAAAATGCGGAAAGCACATTGCTGGTGTCCGTGTTTTGAGGATCTGCGGATCGGATCCGCGGATCCGTGAATCCACGGATCCGCAAAACACATATGGACACATAAAGGGTGTGATCAATGACAGGGGGTGATCAGGGGGTCTAGATGGGGTGATCAAGGGGTTAATAGGTGAGGGGGTGGGGGGTTAGTGTAGTGTTTGGTGAAACTTTACTGTGTTACCTGGTCCTCTGGTGGTCGATCCCAGCAAATGGGACCACCAGAGGACCAGGTAGCAGGTATACCAGACGCTGTTCACAAAACAGCGTCTGGTATACATGTTTGATGCGATTTATATCGCATCTACAGCCTGCCAGTGATTGATCATCGCTGGCAGGCTGTAGTTTAACTCTCCAGACGCGCGCTCCTGTGAACGCGACTCACGGGTCTCGCGAGAGGACGCGCCGATGTGTCCACTCAGAAGATCCCGGCCGCCCGCAGGACGCAATCCTGCGTACGGCGGTCCGGGAGTGGTTAATGATGCTGTAGACAACAACGTGGGTTATACTGAGCGCGGATTACTCACCTGGGTTGATATCTACAAGAATTTCCTCTTCCTTAAACAGATGCTCATGTCTCGCATACACATCTTCTTCTATAACTTCAACTTTAAAATTGATCAGGTCCTCACTCTGATTCAATATGTAGGACAGATAATAAACAATTGTAAAGATTGTTAGGGAAGTCTAGTAAAAAGATGGGATTCAGTATAACATCATCAACATAAAGAGGATTTGCACAAACCTCATCTCTGTCTAATTGATGCTCCAGTGGGACATAAGGATTTTCCTTTAGGAAATACGGTGATAAAAAATGACTAGGACACTTCTCACGATTTGTGTTACTGGGTCCAACTGTAGGAAACAAACACAAATGGAATTCATGAATTATATGTAAAGATCAGATGATAGTGAATCAAAGTCTTTCCTTACCCTGTGAGATGAGGAGCTGGTGATTCTCCATCATGATATCCTTGTACAGATCCCTGTGTTCTTCTACATACTCCCACTCCTCCATGGAGAAATAGACAGCGACATTCTGACTCCTTATAGAAACCTGACAGTCACAATAATAGTCACTTTCCAAATGTCTGTCTTAGTATTATTGTGTAATGTCCCAGCATTTTCAGCAGTGCTCATGTAGTGCCCTGGAGCTGGGGGTACTTTGACATTTGCCTATTTTCTTTATGCAAAGTTAAAACTTCTTACTTTATTTCTCTTGAAAGGGTTAACTATACTGTGTATTACTGTTACTGCATTTTATATGTATGTTGTGATATATATCTTGTTCATTATTACTGTATTTACAAGGCTCTGTGGAAAGGGTTAATGTACATTGACAGACTGTTAGGACTTTGAATATGAAGCTGGTAATTTTCCACAGCTGCCATAGAGTTTGAAGAAGACCATGTTTTGGAGGGGGAAAAAAGAGAAATTGTTTACCACCAAACCCAGACAGCCTGACCTTGTGGACTGTCTGGTTTAGCTCTGTTGTTATGTCTGGAAACTTGTTTTTGTGTGGAAAAACTGCTGTGTCATTGCCATTGAGTATCATTGAAGCTCTAATGTAAGTCTATAAGAGATGGAAAGTGTTGCAAAGTATCTGTCTGTGTTGAGCTTCTCCACTCCACCCCTCCCACTAAAAGGCTCCAGTCTAGCTAAAATTGTATATAAGGAGAGCAGTCAGAGCCCCTAGTGTGCTGCAGTTAGGGAACAGTGCTTGGAAGAGGAGACTCTGCCAGACTATTGAGTGACCAGAAGAAGACGCTGAGATGGGGATAATCTGCCACAGACCCTGTATCACCAGCCTTGGACCGTGGTACCAGCCTTCTGAAGAGCGAGAGGGACAGCTAGCTCAGACCTTTTCTCAGCATCAAACCCTTCTTCTGCCAGGGAAGAGACTGGAGAAGCCAGCCCTATGCCTCACCTGTATTGTTTTTCACCAGAATCCCTCCAGTAAAGAAGCACACTGGTTACTGCAGACCCTGACCCTCCGGAGAGCAGCAACACTTGATGACTAGAGTTAAGCGAACACCTGAATGTTCGGGTTCGGGAAGTTCGACAGAACTTCCTGAAAATGTTCGGGTTCGGGATCCAAACTTGACCCGAACTTCATCCCGAACCCCATTGAAGTCAATGGGGACCCGAACTTTTGGGCACTAAAAAGGCTGTAAAATAGTCCAGGAAAGGGCTAGAGGGCTGCAAAAGGCAGCAACATGTAGGTAAATGCCCTGCAAACAAATGTGGATAGGGAAATGAATTAAAATAACATAAAATAAATGAAAATTAACCAATATCAATTGGAGAGAGGTCCCATAGCAGAGAATAAGGTTTTAAGTCACCTACCAATGGAGAAGGTCACTTTCTGTTATTTCGGCCCCAGCACCCAGACAGAGGAGAGAGGTCCCACAGCAAGGAATAAGGCGTCATATCACCCACCACTGGAGAAGGCCACTTTCAGTTATTTAGGCCCCAGCACCCAGACAGAGGAGAGAGGTTGCATGGCAGAGGTTCAGGCTTCATTTCACCCACCATTGTAACAGGCCACTTTCAGTTATTTAGGCCCCAGCACCCAGACATAAGAAAGAGGTCCCACAACAAGGAATAAGGCGTCATATCACCCAACACTGGAGAAGGTCACTTTCAGTTATTTAGGCCCCAGCACCCAGACAGAGGAGAGAGGTCCCACAGCAAGGAATCAGGCGTCATATCACCCACCACTGGAGAAGGCCACTTTCAGTTATTTAGGCCCCGGCACCCAGACATAAGAAAGAGGTCCCACAACAAGGAATAAGGCGTCATATCACCCAACACTGGAGAAGGTCACTTTCAGTTATTTAGGCCCCAGCACCCAGACAGAGGAGAGAGGTCCCACAACAAGGAATCATGCGTCATTTCACCCACCACTGGAGAAGGCCACTTTCAGTTATTTAGGCCCCGGCACCCAGACATAAGAAAGAGGTCCCACAGCAAGGAATAAGGCGTCATATCACCCACCACTGGAGAAGGCCACTTTCAGTTATTTAGGCCCCAGCACCCACACAGAGGATAGAGGTCCCACAGCAGAGTATTATGCGTCATATCACCCACCACTGGAGAAGGCCACTTTCAGTTATTTAGGCCCCAGCACCCAGACAGTGGTAAGAGGTCCCACAGCAAGGAATAAGGAGTCATATCACCCACCACTGGAGAAGGCCACTTTCAGTTATTTAGGCCCCAGCACCCAGACAGAGGAGAGAGGTCGCATGGCAGAGGTTTAGGCTTCATGTCACCCACCATTGTGCTGAATACACGTTCAGACAAAACGCTGGCCGCCGGACAGGCCAGCACCTCCAAGGCATAAAAGGCTAGCTCTGGCCACGTGGACAATTTGGAGACCCAGAAGTTGAATGGGGCCGAACCATCAGTCAGTACGTGGAGGGGTGTGCAGACGTACTGTTCAACCGTGTAAGTGAAATGCTGCCTCCTGCTAACACGTTCCGTATCAGGTGGTGGTGCAGTTAGCTGTGGCGTGGAGACAAAACTTTTCCACATTTCTGCCATGCTAACCCTGCCCTCAGAGGAGCTGGCCGTGACACAGCTGCGTTGGCGACCTCTTGCTCCTCCTCTGCCTTCGCCTTGAGCTTCCACCTGTTCCCCTGTGACATTTGGGAATGCTCTCAGGAGCGCGTCTACCAGCATGCGCTTGTACTCGCGCATCTTCCTATCACGCTCCAGTGCAGGAAGTAAGGTGGGCACATTGTCTTTGTACCGGGGATCCAGCAGGGTGGCAACCCAGTAGTCCGCACACCTTAAAATGTGGGCAACTCTGCTGTCACAGGCACTGCAGCATGTAGTCGCTCATGTGTTCCAGGCTCCCCAGAGGTAAGGACAAGCTGTCCTCTGTGGGAGGCGTATCGTCATTGTCCTCCGTATCCCCCCAGCCACGCACCAGTGATGGGCCTGAGCTGTGTCGGGTGCCACGCCGCTGTGAACCTGCTTCATCCTCATCCTCCTCCACCTCGTCCTCCTGTAGTAGGCCCTGGCTGGACACATTTGTACCTGGCCTCTGCTGTTACAAAAAACCTCCCTCTGAGCCACTTCTAACAGACTGGCCTGAAAGTGCTAAAAATGACCCCTCATCCTCCTCCTGGACCACCTCCTCTTTCATCATCGCCCTAAGCGTTTTTTCAAGGAGACATAGAAGTGGTATTGTAACGCTGATAACTGTGTCATCGTCACTGGCTATGTTGGTGGAGTACTCGAAACAGCTCAACAGGGCACATAGGTCTTGCATGGAGGCCCAATCATTGGTGGTGAAGTGGTGCTGTTCCGCAGTGCGACTGACGCGTGCGTGCTGCAGCTGAAACTCCACTATGGCCTGCTGCTGCTCGCACAGTCTCTCCAGCATGTGCAAGGTGGAGTTCCACCCGGTGGGCACGTCGCATATGAGGCGGTGAGCGGGAAGGCCGAACTTTCGCTGTAGAGCAGACAGGCGAGCAGCGGCATGATGTGAACACTGGAATCGCGCACAGACGGCCCGCACTTTATGCAGCAGCTCTGACATGTCGGGGTAGTTGTGAATGAACTTCTGCACCACCAAATTCAACACATGCGCCAGGCAAGGGATGTGCGTCAAACCGGCTAGTCCCAGATCGCACACCACCAGGCGGGGCTTGAGGCCTACCAGCAGAAACCACTCGTCGGTCTGTTGTTCAATACCCCGCCACAACTCCTGCGTGGTGTGGGGCCTGTCCCCCAAACATATGAGTTTCAGAATGGCCTGCTGACGTTTACCCCGGGCTGTGCTGAAGTTGGTGGTGAAGGTGTGTGGCTGACTGGATGAGCTGGTGGAAGCAGAGGAGGAGGAAGCCGAGTAGGAGGAGGAGGCTACAGGAGGCAAAGAATGATGCCCTGCGATCCTTGGCGGCGGAAGGACGTGCACCAAGGAACTCTCCGCCTGGGGCCCAGCCGCCACTACATTTACCCAGTGTGCAGTTAGGGAGATATAGCGTCCCTGGCCGTGCTTACTGGTCCACGTATCTGTGGTTAGGTGGACCTTGCTACAGATGGCGTTGCGCAGTGCACACTTGATTTTATCGGATACTTGGTTGTGCAGGGAAGGCACGGCTGTCTTGGAGAAGTAGTGGCTACTGGAAACAACATACTGTTGGACGGCCATGGCCATCAGCTGTTTGAAGCTGTCTGTGTCCACCAGCCTGAATGACAGCATTTCAAAGGCCAGGAGTTTAGAAATGCTGGCATTCAGGCCCAGGGCTCAAGGGTGGCTAGGTGGGAATTTTTCTTTCCAAGGTTTGTGAGATGAAGAGCTAAACGCTGCCGTGTGACATGGTGGAGATGCTTGGTGACGCAGGTGGTGGTGTCGGTGGCACATCGTCTGTTTGGTGGGCAGCAGGTGCCAACATTCCTCCCGAGGCGGAGGAAGAGGCCGAGGCAGCAGCAGAAGAGGGAGCAGGGGGAGCCTGAGTGAGTTCCTTGCTTTTAAGGTGTCTACTTGTCGTCAGCACATTGTTTAAAGAAGTGCCATGCCAGGGAACTCCTTGAAGCTGCCTCTGGAGTGCTCGGTCCCTGGTGGCGGTGGCCAGTAGCAGGCGAACTCTCTTGGAGGCAGCTGTTCTGCTTTTGCCCCCTGCTCCCTCTTTTGCTACGCTGTTAGCTCGGTCTCACCACTGCCTCTTCCTCTGAACTATGAAAGTCAGTGGCACGACCTTCATTCCATGTGGGGTCTAGGACCTCATCGTCCCCTGCATAGTCTTCCACACAGTCTTCCTCCCTGACCTCCTGTTCGGTCTGCACACTGCAGAAAGACACAGCAGTTGGCACCTGTGTTTCGTCATCATCAGAGATGTGCGGACTCTGATTAGGTGGTTTTCCCATGTCCTCATCATCAGGAAACATCAGTGGTTGTGCATCAGTGCATTCTATGTCTTCCACCACTGGGGAAGGGCTAGGTGGATTCCCTTGGGAAACCCTGCCAGCAGAGTCTTCAAACAGCATAAGAGACTGCTGCATAACTTGAGGCTCAGACAGTTTCCCTGATATGCATGGTGGTGATGTGACAGACTGATGGGCTTGGTTTTCAGGTGCCACCTGTGCGCTTTCTGCAGAAGACTGGGTGGGAGATAATGTTGTGAACGTGCTGGATCCACTGTCAGCCACCCAACTGACTAGCGCCTGTACCTGCTCAGGCCTTACCATCCTTAGAACGGCATTGGGCCCCACCAAATATCGCTGTAAATGCTGGCGGGTACTTGAACCTGAGGTAGTTAGTTCACTAGGACGTGTGGCTGTGACAGAAAGGCCACGTCCTCTCCCAGCACCAGAGGGTCCACTAACACCACCACGACCGCGTCCCTTACTAGATGTTTTCCTCATTGTTACCGTTCACCAAGCACCACAATAAGAAAAAAAATATTTGGCCCAATGTATTGATTTCAAATTCAGGCCTTTTTTTACAGGCACCTAACACTATCTGCCTATTTATTTATGTACTGTATTACACTAATCCAGGCACAGCAATAACCACTGATTTAGGAGAATATCTATTGTAGGGCTAGTATTTAGGCCCTGGATGAAAATATCCTTTTATGGACAGATTTACACTTGGAGATGCACAGTAGCGTGTGAAAAAATATGTAGGATTATGCCTTTAGCAATTGTATTTTAACACTTTGTGTAATATACCCTTTAACGGACAGAAATACAATGGGAGATGCACGGTAGCGTGTGAAGTTATTGAGGATGACCCTCTCAGCACTTGTATATACACCTTGAGTGTAATATACCCTTTTACGGACAGATTAACACTTGGCCTGCAACAGCTGGAACATCAGATTCAGGGTATTGCTATATTGACAAGTGAATTTCACCCCAGAACAAAATATATCCTTTGCCGGACACTATGAAACTTGGCCAGCCACAGCTGAAACCACTGATTTATGGTATTGCTATTTTAGCAATTGAATTTCACCCCAGAACAAAATATACCCTATTACGGACAGATTTAAACTAGGCCTGCAACTGCTGAAACACCAGATTCAGGGTATTGCTATTTTGGCAATTGAATTTCACCCCATAACAAAATATATGTTTTGGCGGACACTATTATACTTTGCCAGCCACTGCTGGGACACCAGATTTAGGGGATTGCTATTTTGGCAATTGAATTTCACCCCAGAACAAAATATATCCTTTGCAGGACACTATGAAACTTGGCCAGCCACAGCTGAAACCACTGATTTATGGTATTGCTATTTTGGCAATTGAATTTCACCCCAGAACAAAATATACGCCGTTACGGACAGATTTAAACTAGGCCTGCAACTGCTGGAACACCAGATTCAGGGTATTGCTATTTTGGCAATTGAATTTCACCCCAGAACAAAATATATGTTTTGGCGGACACTATTATACTTTGCCAGCCACTGCTGGGACACCAGATTTATGGTATTGCTATTTTGGCAATTGAATTTCACCCCAGAACAAAATATATGTTTTGCCGGACACTATTATACTTTGCCAGCCACTGCTGGGACACCAGAGTCAGGGTATTGCTATTTTGGAAATTGAATTTCACCACAGAACAAAATATATATTTTGGCGGACACCATTATACTTTGCCAGCCTCTGCTGGGACACCAGATTTAGGGGATTGCTATTTTGGCAATTGAATTTCACCACAGAAAATAATCTATCCTTTGCCAGACAGCAGACAGTATTACACTTGGGAAGCCAAAGCTGGAACACCAGATTTAGGGGATTGGTATTTTGTCAATTGTATTTAACCCCTTAATAAAATATAGAAATTGCTATCCTGAGTTTCTAAGGGTGACAATAAGCACAGCCAAGCCCCTGATGTAGGATATAGCAAAAAAAAAAAAAAAAACTAGTATTGATGGATTGATGGACTTGGTGGCAGCTTGTTCTGGTGCACCACAAGTCACAAAATGGCCGCCGATCACCCCAGAAAAAAGTGACAGAAAAATGCTCTGTGCAGCCTAAAAACCACTAAAAACCAGCAATTAACTAGCAGAAGTTGAATCATTCACAGCTGTAGATCGATCACTTCATTAGGTGCTTTTGCTGACTTTTCCCTGCCTAATCTCGCCCTGATAGAAGCTGCGTCCTCTCCCTACACTAATCAGAGCAGTGTGACGTGCGGCGCTACGTGACTCCAGCTTAAATAGAGGCTGGGTCACATGCTGCACTTCAGAAAGCGGGAAGAAATCGCCGAACAACGGACCCGAACCCGAACTTTTTTGAAAATGTCCGGGTCACGAACACCCCAAAATTCGGTACGAACCCGAACCATGCTCGAACCGTTCGCTCAACACTATTGATGACACTTCGATGGTGCCCGGGGGGCTCACCTCTCCTGTCAGTAGCTCAATGATCTTGTTGGTGATTTCTAGGATCTTATGTTTCTCCGGTAGCAGAAAATGAGGTGATGGCACCACAGTGGGGAACTGGGTCTTGCTCCATATTTCTGACACATTTGAAAGGCTGATTGGTGTCAGGAATTCAGTACATGTAGAGGTCTTCTTCACTATTGTATAATTCTGTGTATGTAAAGAGACACCAATAAATACCAGAACTAAGATTCCCCAAGTAACTCACCTATGTCATTTCACATACTGTAAACACCAGAATCACTAACCTCTTGAGTTAGCAAGTAGATTATTTCTAGGGTGAGGTTTAATATACTCTCAGTCATCTTGCTCCTGGCCATGTCCAGTACTTTGGTCATGGAGAGAACCATTGCCTTGTAAAGAAAACTTTAGCAGAGAGGACACTATACTGCAAGAACACAAATACATCTAACAGTATCAAATCCAGAAAGCATTAATAATGTATTCTCCAAGTGTATACATAGAACAAAAATGGGGAAACTAGTACTTGGATTATATTTAACAAATTGTGTCACTAATGAACAACATTACTGTTTCCAGTATGAAGAGACTTTCTGTGCATTATGTAGAACTTGAAATTTCTTTCCACCTATCAAATCCTAATTATCGAAGTGAAGTTGGGATACAGACCATCCCTAGTGAGTCCCTCTTGATAACACTATGTTCTATAGATTTTAAACCTCCTTATCCCTTTATTCTGGCTTGTGGGTAATTATATATCAAATTTAGCAATCTAATATAACTTCATATAACACATATAAAGAATACACCTAAAGACAAATTTCACCCCCCCCTATGGAGACTTCATGAGTGGATGTCTTACCTGGCATAAATCTGCTTTGGTTGACTCGTCTGATGATTATATCACTTTCCCGAAAAGGTTTGCCAGAATTGTTGATAAATGAAACTGGCCTATAAATGAAGGGGATGATTGACCTTTACCAGACTAGTACAGTTAATATTGTCCTAAAATTGTAGGGACTTAGCCTAAGTCAGCTTTCACAAAGAATCTAAAGTCAGAAATTTCTAATTAGGCTACCTATTATGCTTATACTGTAAAGACATATAATCTGAAACTCGCTTCTAAAATACTGTATGCTATTTAGAACTGTTACATCAGCTGCCCCTAACCGCCGAAGCCCAGCTATTTCTGGCGGGCATGGGCCAGATCCACTCACCTTGTGTCTGTTGCAGCTCCTGTGCTCCAGCAATGGGCCCAGGCATCTGTATCTTAAGTGTCTATTGGAGACATTCTTCAGTGAACCTCACCTCATTCTACAGTATTGCAAGGGTTAACCCTCCTTTGGTTCTGTGTGTTGCTGCTTCTAATTTGTTAGTCAGTTCTGCTATATATGCCATGCTGTTTGTCTTACTTACTGCCGGTGCAATAGGTTTAGTAGCTGGCTAGATCCTGCAACAGTGTGCTATATCTTATTGTATGTCCATTTGCTGACTTCTGCTTGATTCCCGCATTCTGACCCTCTGCCATCTGATCACTGTACTGACCATGAGCTGCCTGCCCTGACCTTTTAGACTTGTTTTACAGATTTGCATGAACTCTGCCAGCCCTGACCATGGCCAGCTACCATAAGTTTTATCTGATCTCTTGGTGTCCCGCACCCTTGTCTCTGACTCCGGTGGCTCAGCTTTCAACCACACTGGGACTACTTCAGGAGGTAGCAGCCTGGTGGCTCCCCTGCAGCAAAATCCAGATTCCTGTATAGAGGTTAAAGGATGAATACTAGGGAACAGGACCAGGATACTGCCCTTAGATTTAGCCCAAAGCCAAACCAATTTGTGCAGCGATATATGCTGACCGCCCGCATGTTCATAGTCTATGGGTGGTCAGGAAGTGTTTAATGGGGAAACTTCTGAAAGGGAATAGAGGATATGCAGCTTCAAGTACGGTACATTCTGCAGCCCATTTTCTTCTATGCCGTCCATCTAATAGCTGGAAATTTTCCACTGACATTTTCTAAAAAACTAGTTTTCGCTTTTGCTGTCCTTCAACTGGGTTCTCAAAATGTCAGTTTTTTCAGCGTTTTTTTCCTTTTGTAACTTCAAAAACAATCTAAAATATAAAATTATTTAATTATGTCTCCATTTCAAAAAACTTCCAAATTTTTTATAACAGTGTTATGAGATATTTATGGGCCTTGACAGACCTTCTCCAGGAGCTAACGTTAGAAGACTTCTAAAAGATATATTTGACTCTTCTGATATTTTACATTCCGTTCACATCTGCATACGCCATTCTGTTCTGGCAGAGGAGCAGAATACTGGAAATGCCATAGACAGATGTGAACGGAGCCCTGAGAGTAGTAGAGGTACTGTACATATCTGAAATTTTTTCAATAAAAATGATTGAAACAAAAAAAAAAAAGTTCCATACTTGAGGATTGCTATGTACTGACGCAGGGATCGCAAACTCTTTTTGTGAGACATGTGTTTCTTAAATAATCAGCAGCTAGTTGCCCACTCCACATCCATACTGTATACACACACAGCTCTGCTACATACAGACCTTTAAAACGTTGTAAATCTTGATCTGGACACATCAGCTCTAGCTCGTCTAAAGTCAATCAAAACTTCCACAGCAAGTCCTGTGTCCAGTGAGCAAATAAACCTGTATCAGCGGCATTACATCTACAACATGGAGTGTCGACCCTCACTGCCTGATCATGTGATACTGAAACTCCTCCCACACGTGACTGATCACATGACTCTGACATCACCACAGGTCCTGCAGCATGTCCTGTATATATGACTTGTCAGTACGTAATCGCTGCGATTATTATGTACAATAATACATATATGTAGTGCTTGTAGTGAATACAGTGTATATTTCCAGGATGTATGTGATGTTAGTATAATATATATCTGTATATCTATAGATATGTGGTATACAGTAGTTGTGTCTATACAGGCAACACAGTGTCTCAGTGGTTAACGCAGGGATCATAGGTTGGAATCCAACCAAGGACAAGATGTTCTCCCCATGTTTGTGTGGCTTTCCTGTGTCTCTAGACAAGGAAGGAATGGCTGCACTTAGTTAACACATTTAGGAGTAGCCTACAAATCTGTTCAGTGACCCAGCGGATTCACATCTGCTTTCATAACATCATAAAGAAGCTGTATGTCCGTAGTAGAGCTGTATGGGTGTAACAGAACTATATGGGTGTAGTAGTGCTGTATGTATGTAACGGAACTGTATGTGTGTAGCAGGCTGTATATGTAGCAGAGTGTATAGTAGAACTGTATCTGTGTATAGCAGCAATGTGTGTGTTAAAGACAACTACTAAATAATCTAGCAGAACAAGAAGTATGGCCAGAGACAACAGAGACACATTTATTTGGATAGGTGCATTTAACCACCTCAGCCCCCTAGCTTAAACACCCTTAATGACCAGGCCACTTTTTACAATTCTGCACTACACTACTTTCACCGTTTATTGCTCCGTCATGCAACTTACCACCCAAATGAATTTTACCTCCTTTTCTTCTCACTAATAGAGCTTTCATTTGGTGGTATTTCATTGCTGCTGACATTTTTACTTTTTTGCTATTAATCAAAAATGACCGAAATTTTTGCAAAAAAATGACATTTTTCACTTTCTGTTGTAAATTTTTTTAAAAACTACATTTCTATATAAATTTTTCGCAAAATTTATTGTTCTACATGTCTGATAAAAAAATCCAATAAGTGTATATTTATTAGTTTGGGTAAAAGTTATAGCATTTACAAACTATGGTGCAAAAAGTACATTTCGGCATTTTGAAGCAGCTCTGACTTTCTGAGCACCTGTCATGTTTCTTCAGGTGCTAGAATGTCAGGATAGTATAAATACCCCCAAATGACACCATTTTAGAAAGAAGACACCCCAAAGTATTCGCGGAGGGGCATGGTGAGTTCATGTATCATTTCATTTTTTTCACAAGTTAGCGGAAAATGACACTTTCTGAGGAAAAAATAAAAATAATAAAGTTTCCATTTCTGCTAACTTCTGGCAAAAAAATAAAAATCTCCCACGGACTCACTATGCCCCTCAGTGAATACCTTGGGGTGTCTACTTTCCGAAATGGGGTAATTTGTGGGGTGTGTTTACTGTTCTGGCATTTTGGGCGGGGCTAAATTGTGAGCAGCCATGTAAAAGCTAGAGGTACTCGTTGGAATTTGGGCCCCTTGCGCACTCAGGCTGCAAAAGTGGCACACATGTGGTATCGCCGTACTCAGGAGAAGTAGGGCAATGTGTTTTGGGTGTATTTTACATATACCCATGTTGAGTGAGAGAAATATCTCTGTAAATGACAACTTTTTACATTTTTTATACAAAGTTGTCAGTTTACAGAGATATTTCTCACACCCAGCATGGTTATATGTAAAAATACACCCTAAAACACATTGCCCTACTTCTCCTAAGTACGGCGATACCACATGTGTGACACTTTTTGCAGCCAAGATGCGCAAAGGGCCCAAATTCCAATGAGTAGGATTTCACAGGGCATTTTTACACATTTGGATTCCAGACTTCTTCTCACGCTTTAGGGCCCCTAAAATGCCAGGGCAGTATAAATACCCCACAAGTGACCCTATTTTAGAAAAAGACACCCCAAGGTATTCTGTGAGGGGTATGGTGAGTTCATGTAGAATTTTATTTTTTGTCACAAGTTAGTGAAATATGAGACTTTGTAAAAACTAAAAAATATCAATTTCCGCTAACTTGTGCCAAAAAAAAAAATTCTGTGAACTCGCCATGCCCCTTACGGATTACCTTGGGGTGTCTTCTTTCCAAAATGGGGTCACATGTGGGGTATTTATACTGCCCTGGCATTTTAGGGGCCCTAAAGGGGGGGAATCCAAAATGCGTAAAAATGCCCTGTGAAATCCGAAAGGTACTCATTGGTTTTAGGGCCCCTTTGCGCATCTTGGCTGCAAAAAAGTGTCACACATGTGGTATCGCCGTACTCAGGAGAAGTAGGGCAATGAGTTGTGGGGTGTATTTTTATATATACCCATACTTTGTGTGAGAAATATCGCTGTAAAGGACAACTTTTTAAATTTTTTTTATACAAAGTTGTCAATTTACAGAGATATTTCTCTCACCCAGCATGGGTATATGTAAAAATACACCCCAAAACACATTGCCCTACCTCTCCTGAGTACGGCAATACCACATGTGTGCCACTTTTTGCAGCCAAGATGTGCAAGGGCCCTAAATTCCAATGAGTACCTTTTAGGAGGGCATTTTTACGCATTTTCTTCTCACGCTTTAGGGCCCCTAAAATGCCAGGGCAGTATAAATACCCCACATATGACCCCATTTTGGAAAGAAGACACCCCAAGGTATTCCGTGAGGGGCATGGCGAGTTCATAGAAGATTTTTTTGGCACAAGTTAGCGGAAATTGATTTTTATTGTTTTTCTCACAAAGTCTCCCTTTCTGCTAACTTTTGACAAAAAGTTAAATTTTTCATGGACTCACTATGCCCCTCAGCTAATACCTTGGGGTGTCTTCTTCCAAAATGGGGTCATTTGTGGGTGTGTTTACTGTTCTGGCATTTTGGGCGGGGCTAAATTATGAGCAATCCTGTAAAACCTAAAGGTACTCGTTGGAATTTGGGCCCCTTTGCACTTCAGGCTGCAAAAGTGTCACTCATGTGGTATCGCCGTACTCAGGAGAAGTAGGGCAATGTGTTTTGGGGTGTATTTTTACATATACCCATGTTGGGTGAGAGAAATATCTCTGTAAACTGACAACTTTGTATAAAAAAAATTAAAAAGTTGTCGTTTACAGCGATATTTCTCACACAAAGTATGGGTATATATAAAAATACACCCCAAAACTCATTGCCCTACTTCTCCTGAGTACGGCGATACCACATGTGTGACACTTTTTTGCAACCAAAATGCACAAGGATTTCACAGGGCATTTTTACGCATATGGATTCTCACGCTTTAGGACCCCTAAAATGCCAGGGCAGTATAAATACCCCAACTTAGCCAAAATCATGAATAATCGTAAATGGTTCGGGTACACCTCCAAAATACAAATACCATAGAAAAAAAGAGAGTGACTCCTAATGAATATTAAGTTTATTGATAATTTTAAAATTATACCCGTGCTCATAAATATCCCAATTGAGGGCTCTGGGAGGGTGTATTAGGATAGGAATGGGCTCCGATTGGAGGGTAGAGGCTGTAGGGATAGGATGTGTAATAGCTATCCCTTCATGTATCCCTGTCTATATCTGTGCCCGAGGGCGACCCCTAAGGGTGGGATCCCCCCGTCCTCGTACCTACCCTAGACACCCCTCAATGTGTCCCTACACCCTATGAGTGCATAAAAGTCAGCATTAGATACATATACAATTTATTAATCTCAACCCCGACGCGTTTCCCCCAGCAAAGGCGGGTTCATCAGGGGGCCACAATCCTTAGAATGTATCGTCAAGCAAGGAACCCAGTTCCTACGGTGGGGAAATGAAGGTACCGGTGGTGGAATGCAGTCAAATAGACACCTAGATGTAAACACATACAAAAAATGTGGGTCATACCTTATGCTCCGGGCGGCGTGGACTTTCATCCAAAAGATATTATGCACTTACCCACTCCGATACTCGGGCGGACTCCTCCAGCAGGTCAGGACGGAGGTGGCTGATAATGCACCTGACGTCCAGAGATGCTTGCCGCCTTTTTAAAGAGGTGATTGTTCCACCCCTATCTATCGGCTGCCACCAATGATATGCAGGTAGGCAGTTGGCGTAATATCCGTTTCCTGTGCATGGAACGCAATACATGCGCTCCATGTTACCATACTCCGGAAGTGACTGATTAACGTCACTTCCGTGTGATGCGAATAGCCACATGCCGCTATCATCATTTCACAGCGGATCCAGGTAGGATATGGGGAGGTTCCTAATTACGTCATATCCTCCTATTGGAACGCAAATCAATACCCGCTGGATCCTATCACAATTTTTATGCGGAGCAAATGATGTTAGTTGTCATCATCGCAACCAGAGGTCAAAGGTCTCTTCTATTATTAATCCAACTTTATTCATACTCCATCATAAGCATCTTGGGGACCATCCCACCACCTAGTACCACAAGCTAAACACAAATATGGGTAAAACAGTCTGATAAAGATATATTCCAAATAGCTCAATAATTCATATAAATACAAGGCAAAGCCATATACTTAAACATGGCTAGCCCTCATGTCCACACCTTCCTGAGCATCACTTAGTGCTCAATGACAGTATCTACTACAACCGATAATATGTGTCATGAAACCATATGTACAAGCAACACTTTATACCGAAAAGGGGATAGCCCTAGTATTCCCGGGCGACTGGCCAACAGAAGGAGGGGCCCCAAAATCAGTGGTTAGGTCATATGTAGAACCTATACAAAACAGACGCAGAGGATCTATGAAAGAGGTAGGTTTCCATCATCGTTATACTTTATAGGAAACATTGGTAATCCAGACGTTCGTTTAGGCCATAGGGGGACTGTGATCGCATATTGAAGATCCATGATGCTTCCTTCTGTAAAATTCTGCGATCCCAATCCCCCTTCCTGGGTGAAGGAGGAACCACCTCAAGAACCGAAAAAACTAACCCACAGTGTCTTCATCTTTAATTCCAAGTCCTTCCACCAGCTCAGGGGGACTGCGATGGGGAGTCCATGTGCCCCATCGTATGCTAATCTCTTCCTGGGCTGGTGGGAGGACACTATGGTCTTCCCGGATCGGGAGACCTGGTGGAATAATAAAATCTTATACTGGACCAGGTATATTGATGATATTTTCCTGATCTGGGATGGCGAGAAAGAAGAGTTCGTGAATTTTCTACATGAGCTGAATAGTAACACTGTTGGTCTTAAATTTACGTATGAGATTGATGAAAGACAGATCACCTTTTTGGATATCAAGGTTACGAAGCAGGGGGATAAGATCACCACATCGCTATTTAGAAAGGCCACAGCAACGAACTCCTTGTTGCACTGGAGCAGTTTTCATCCCTATATACAGAAAAAGAGCATCCCAAAAAGCCAGTACCTAAGGGTGCGTCGAAACTGTTCGTCATTTAAAGACTATTTGAGTGAGGCCAGAAAACTTCAGAACAGATTTTTGGATAGGGGTTACCCCAGGAAGATTCTAGGGGAAGCCTTTAGAGGAGCGGCATCTGTGGACAGAACATCATTGTTGGTACCTAGAGTACAGGAGAAGGATAAACCTAAGGAGATTCGCTTAATCTCCACCTTTGACACAGGGGATCAGGAGGTTAGGGGGATCCTTAAGAAATATTGGTCCATATTAGATCTGGATCCAGACGTGAAAAAGGTGATCTTGGATTATCCGAGCATCACCTATCGGAAGGGAAGGAGTTTGCGGGACCGCCTGGTAAGAAGCCTATATAGGCCCCCCAATAAAGAAGGCTCCTGGCTTGATCGCAAGCCTTGTGGCATGTTCAAATGTGGCAGGTGTAAGGCATGCAGTTTCATAAATACCTCTAGATCTATACAGGGATCTGTGACCAATCAGAAGATCGAGATAAGGGAGTTCATTAATTGTCGCACTAAGGGACTGGTTTATATCTGTCAGTGTAACTGCCCGTTGGACTACATAGGCAAGACCAAGAGGGAACTTAGGGTGAGAATTTTGGAACATATTAATGATGTACTTAAGAGTAAATCTACCCCTATTGCACAGCATGTTAAGGAGGTTCACAGCGGGGACCCTGGGTCATTATCTTTTTCGGTTCTTGAGGTGGTTCCTCCTTCACCCAGGAAGGGGGATTGGGATCGCAGAATTTTACAGAAGGAAGCATCATGGATCTTCAATATGCGATCACAGTCCCCCTATGGCCTAAACGAACGTCTGGATTACCAATGTTTCCTATAAAGTATAACGATGATGGAAACCTACCTCTTTCATAGATCCTCTGCGTCTGTTTTGTATAGGTTCTACATATGACCTAACCACTGATATTGGGGCCCCTCCTTCTGTTGGCCAGTCGCCCGGGAATACTAGGGCTATCCCCTTTTCGGTATAAAGTGTTGCTTGTACATATGGTTTCATCACACATATTATTGGTTGTAGTAGATACTGTCATTGAGCACTAAGTGATGCTCAGGAAGGTGTGGACATGAGGGCTAGCCATGTTTAAGTA
Organism: Bufotes viridis; assembly: GCA_033119425.1. Taxonomy (NCBI): domain Eukaryota; kingdom Metazoa; phylum Chordata; class Amphibia; order Anura; family Bufonidae; genus Bufotes; species Bufotes viridis. The sequence goes on from CM065594.1 coordinate 115,015,043, forward strand.
TATGGCTTTGCCTTGTATTTATATGAATTATTGAGCTATTTGGAATATATCTTTATCAGACAGTTTTACCCACATTTGTGTTTAGCTTGTGGTACTAGGTGGTGGGATGGTCCCCATGATGCTTATGATGGAGTATGAATAAAGTTGGATTAATAATAGAAGAGACCTTTGACCTCTGGTTGCGATGATGACAACTAACATCATTTGCTCCGCATAAAAATTGTGATAGGATCCAGCGGGTATTGATTTGCGTTCCAATAGGAGGATATGACGTAATTAGGAACCTCCCCATATCCTACCTGGATCCGCTGTGAAATGATGATAGCGGCATGTGGCTATTCGCATCACACGGAAGTGACGTTAATCAGTCACTTCCGGAGTATGGTAACATGGAGCGCATGTATTGCGTTCCATGCACAGGAAACGGATATTACGCCAACTGCCTACCTGCATATCATTGGTGGCAGCCGATAGATAGGGGTGGAACAATCACCTCTTTAAAAGGCGGCAAGCATCTCTGGACGTCAGGTGCATTATCAGCCACCTCCGTCCTGACCTGCTGGAGGAGTCCGCCCGAGTATCGGAGTGGGTAAGTGCATAATATCTTTTGGATGAAAGTCCACGCCGCCCGGAGCATAAGGTATGACCCACATTTTTGTATGTGTTTACATCTAGGTGTCTATTTGACTGCATTCCACCACCGGTACCTTCATTTCCCCACCGTAGGAATTGGGTTCCTTGCTTGACGATACATTCTAAGGATTGTGGCCCCTGATGAACCCGCCTTTGCTGGGGAAACGCGTCGAGGTTGAGATTAATAAATTGTATATGTATCTAATGCTGACTTTTATGCACTCATAGGGTGTAGGGACACATTGAGGGGTGTCTAGGGTAGGTACGAGGACGGGGGGATCCCACCCTTAGGGGTCGCCCTCGGGCACAGATATAGACAGGGATACATGAAGGGATAGCTATTACACATCCTATCCCTACAGCCTCTACCCTCCAATCGGAGCCCATTCCTATCCTAATACACCCTCCCAGAGCCCTCAATTGGGATATTTATGAGCACGGGTATAATTTTAAAATTATCAATAAACTTAAGATTTTAGGAGTCACTCTCTTTTTTTCTATGGTAGCAGTATAAATACCCCACATGTGACCCCATTGTGGAAAGAAGACACCCCAAGGTAATCCGGGAGGGGCATGGCAAGTTCACAGAATTTATTTTTTTTTGGCACAAGTTAGCGGAAATTGATATATATATATATATATATATATATATATATATATATATATTTTTTTTACAAAGTCTCATATTCCACTAACTTGTGACAAAAATAAAATTTTGCATGGACTCACCATACCCCTCACGGAATACCTTGGGGTGTCTTCTTTCTAAAATGGGGTCACATGTGAGGTGTTTGTACTGCCCTGGCATTTGAGGGTCTCCGCAATCATTACACGTATGGCCAGCATTAGGAGTTTCTGCAATTCTCCTTATCTGAAAAAAAAAAATGAACGGCACAGATTTCCTCATTCGCATCGATCAATGTGGATGAAAAAATCTCTGCCAAAAAATGTGCAAAAAAAAAAAAAGTAGTAAGGCCCCATTCACACGTCCGCAAAAATGTCCAGAATTGCGGAATAGATGCGGACCCATTCAGTGTGAATGGGGCTGGCGGTGATGCGGAGAGCACACTATGTGCTCGCCGCATCAGCATTTGCGGAGCTGCAGCCGCAAACTTCCGTGTTTCGGCCCCCAAACATCCGGCCGCAGCTCCGCAAAAGATAGAGCATGTCCTATTCTTGTCCGCAATTGCGGACAAGAAAAGGCATTTTCTATATAGTTCTGGCAATGTGCGTATCCGCAAAATGCGGAAAGCACATTGCCGGTGTCTGTGTTTTGCGGATCCGCGGATCCATGGATCCGCAAAACACGTACGGACATCTGAATGAGCCTTACAGGGGGGTTATTAGTGACAGGGGGGTGACATGGGGTGATCAGGGGTTAATCAGTGACCGGGGGATGGATGGGGGGGTCTGTGTGGTGATTGGTGCACTTACAAAAGTTTCCTTTGGTGGTCCCAAGCAAAAGGGACCATCAAAGGAACGAACAGCAGGCATATCAGACGCTGTTAACAAAACAGCGTCTGATATGCCATTTTTTTTAACTTCTACAGCCTGCCAGCGCATGATCAGCGCTGGCAGGCTGTAGTTAAAGTTCTCCCCGATTCGATCCTGTGAACGTGCGCACGTTCACAGGAAATCTCGCGTCTCGCGAGATGACGTGCCCACGTGTCAAGGAGGAATAAACCGACCGCCCGCAGAACGCAATCCTGCGTTAGGCAGTCGGTAACAGGTTAATAAGGTGACCACATGCACCATTGCTGGTTGTTGCAATGGTCAGAAGATTACACAGTAAGGCCCCTTTCACATGAGCGAGTATTCAGCGCGAGTGCAATGTGTGATGCGAACGCATTGTGCCCGCACGGAATCCGGCACCATTTATTTCAATGGGTACATGAGCGGTGATTTTCACGCATCACTTGTACGTTGCGTGAAAATTGCAGCATGTTCTATATTCTGCAATCTTCACGCAACGCTGGCCCCATAGAAGTGAATGGGGCAGCGTGAAAATTGCATCCGCAAGCAAGTGCTGATGTGATACATTTTTCACGGATGGTTACTAAGAGATGTTGTTTCTAAACATTCAGTTTTTTATCACGCGCATGCAAAACGCATTAAATTTCATTGCTAAAATACTGATAAGATGATAAAAACTGAACGTGATTCCAAACAAAACTGAATGTACTTGCTTGCGAAATCGCGCAGTTTTCACTGAACGCATCCGCAACGCATCCGGACCTAATCCGCTCATGCTTATCTGCAAGGGGCCTAAGGGTAACAGGAGCTGTCCAGAACCATGCTACACCCTAAAGTTACTGACCTTGACCCCTCCCTTCAGTAAACCACATTCCCTTCAAAGAGGAGCTAGAAAATATTTTTTCAAATTTTCTGTTGTCTAAACCTGGGTGCGTCTTATAGTCCAGTGCGTCATATAAAGCGAAAAATACAGTAAATTCAGAAAGCCTCCCCATATAAGTACCATAAGTCTTCATGCATGTGACTATTTTTCATCCATGTGTTATCAGCATTTTCTGCAAATAGCCCAATGACCTATTCATTTCTAATGGGCCATACACCAATTCGTATTTTTTGTGGCTTCATATGGCCATTTAACAAATTATTGAACATGTTCTATTCTTTTCTGCATTGCAAACAGAATATCTCCTTCTATTGAGATGTATGACAAAAATGCGGAATACACACAGAAGGTATCCGTTTTTTGTGAATCAGTTGTCTGTAGATCTAAACGAATAGAGCGGTATGAATGAAGTCATGTTTCATACAGTACCTATCATATTATTTTGTGTCTACGACACACAGAGAGACAGACAGTACACCCAGATAAATAAACTCAACATTAGGCTAGTCTCACACTAGCAGTGAACAGACTGCGGAATCTCTCTGCATTCCGGCATTGCTAGAAGCTTAAATGTCGCTGCCCAACCCCAATAACTAAAATGGGGACCGGCAGAGATCTGGCCGCAACCTGGCAAATATGCAGAGAATCGTCCAGAAGAAAACCACTTCACGCACACAAGCAGGGCCCCCTTTGCATGATGGCAGGGGAAGGGTGCAGGACAGGCAGTAGGAAGGGGACTATTCAGTATTAAAGGGATTAACCGATTTCTGAAACCCTCCCCCCCCCCCCAATGTGCCGGGCCCCTCACAGGTAATATACTTACCCCCCTCCGCCGCTTCTCCTTGCACACAGATGAAAACATCCGGTGTCGGGGGGAGGAGGGGAGTAGCCAATGGCAGGCAGGGACAAGCCTCCCTGGCATCACCCGCGATGCTAGGGAGGCTCGTCCCTGCCTGCCATTGGCTGCTCCGACTGGATGTTTTCATCCATGCAGGGAGAAGCAGAAGTGGCAGTGCGGGGACCAGGAGCAGAGTAAGTATATTACCTGTGAGGGGCCCGGCACATGGGGAGATGTTTCAGAAATCAGATAACCCCTTTAATTGTATTGTGTAGTGTAGCTAATCATTTTACTGAATGAACTTCTAAGCTGATTTAGGGTACAGCTACACGACACAGCTGCCTGTGGACACACAGTTGTACAAGCCACAGAAGCATCATATTAACTAATCAGAACCGAATTGCAGTTTTACGGGCAGCCGTACTGTGGCCGCACCTTTATAAACAAATGAAAGCTGAACCTGGATTTGGTCATGACTCAGAGAGGGTGGCTGGAGACTGCTAGTGAATGGCATTCTGCAGCCTCCTAAGTACTACTATACATGTTGGGTCTAAAGGCTCAATGGTCCAAAATCTTTTATAAAACCTATTACAAAAAAGATTTTTAGACCAAAACACAAGTAATTAAATAAAAAAAATAGATTCAAAGGTGTTAATAGACGTTACAATATTTAATAGATTCAAGTATCTTGGAATGATTATAAATTCAATAAGAATTGTATTACTTTGAACTGGAAGGTGGAATTAGCATATGTAAAAAGACTCTGACCCAGGACAGCAGTGCATGAACAACACAAAGGACTTGTTCAAATCAGTAATTTTTATCTTTATACTCATTGCCATTTATCTGCGGTATGTCCACAAACCAGCTGTGTGATGCACAGATACCGCTAGTCCTGGAGTCCTCTCTATTATGCGCACATTCAGGAGTCCACTCTATGACAAGTAGTGCAAGTAATGAGTACAAGGATATAAATTACTATTCTGAACTAGCAGCTTTTATACTATTCAAACATACTATAGTTTATGGGGATGGTCTGACTGATCCAGCCCCTTTAAGTAATAAAATACAGGCAAATGCAAAGAAAAGTTTAAGTTGGTTTTACTTTACTTTTTTTTGGCTAATTCTCAACTATGTATACCAAAATATTTAAAACCATACAAACTCTAATGTAGCAGGGGAAGAGAACCAAAAGCAAACCCCATAAATAAAAAACTGTCTATGTCTTAAAGAACCACCCCCATTGTTTTTTTTCAGACTTGCATTTCAAATAGATTAAACCTCCTTTACTAATAAAGTTAGATTTTTAGATGCTTAGTTTATACAGAAATTCACATTTTCAGTTACTGATTCACGTGATTTAGATAGGACTGACCATGCTGTATATGTTCCCCAGGAAGCCAGCTTCTATCCGTTCTGTGCAGATGGAAACTACAAGCAGAGTCTGAAGGAAGATAGTCTTCATTCCGCCCACTACTGCCCCTACCTCCTTCTCACTAAACTGCAAGGTCATGTGACCAGAACAAGTCACATAGGATACAATTAGCAGATAAATGAAACAACCAGCAAATGTATACATCTATGTTAGCTATTCTATAAGCCCCTTTTATATAAATAAATTAAACATAATAATATAATCAAATAAGTGTTTTGATCATTTGACATCATAAGGTCCTGTTAGGATGATGAGAATACAGACTGCCAGGAGGAGGATCTGTGAGTGGAAACAAAATTATGGAGGAAATGCCCACCCTCATTTACACTCTCCCCCTTAGGACAACCGTATTATGGGACCTGTAGGCAAGATTGCAGCAACACAGGAAGGAATTTTGACACAGCAGCAGCCATTTTAATGAATAAAGTAGAGAGAAAATGAAATAAAGATATCGGACCAGCACAGGAAAACCAGAAAGGAGATTTGTAGCATGAAGCAACAGTAAGAACTGTTTTGATAAACTTGTAGCGATATCTTTAGGTTTAGAGAAGAAAAAAAATGATGGGAGTGCTTTTTTAAATTCTAGGTCTGGGTTAGTTAGGTGAATTTAGAAATGTTGAATTGAATGGTGCAGGCATGAGGATAGACATGTCTGTTCTTTGTTGGTAAAAGGTTTTTTAAAATATGACACTAGTAGAGAGGCAAATGCCACATCCAAACACAATTTATTAAAATATCCTATTAACCTGCACAGTGAACATTGAAAAAAAGCCTCAGTGCCAGAATTGTCATTTTTTGGTCACTTTATTTCTTCTTAAAAAAAGGAATATAAAAATTATCAAAAGGTTCCATACAACGCAAAATGGTATCAATAAAAACTATAGCTTGCTCCACATAAAATGAGCAGAATTTGGTATCTCCATATTCATAGTAACCCACAGAATAAATTTAAAATATTATTATCACACAGTGAACACCATGTAACAGCGGCTGCTGTTCCCCTGCTTACCGCCGCGATCCCGGGCAGCGTGTTTAGCGGTAATCTGTTGCCAGTGCTTCCCATTCACCGCTGCAGTCCTGGGCTCTGTCTGTGTAGGTACTGTTGTTCTGGGATACACTCCACAGTTTCCTCTCAGCCCTAGCCACAGCATGCTTGCTGCTTGTTCCCTACAGCACTTCCTTAAGGGCCGGCATGCGTCACTTCCTGTGCTTTATGGGTTATGTCATGTGACCTCGCTGACCAATCCTAGCGCTCCTGCACATATTTAAGTGGCTCATCTTTCCCAGATGCCTCAGTGTCAAGGTCCTTGTGTCCTGCTAAGGTTCTTGATATCTGCTTGTGTTCCTGACTCGTACTTGTATTCCTGGGCTCTGCTACCTGTTTGATCCCCGCCTGCTTGCTTTGACTCTCCTGTTGCCAATCCGGATTGCCTGACCTGTACCTGTGCCGTCTGACCTATTGCTTGTTTGACTTCGCCTCTGCCTCATACTTTGGTCCTGCACTGTTGTGCCTGGTTACAACTCGGCCTGCTGACAACGCCTGTACCTCTGGTACCTTGTTCAGGTAGCTTCTGGTTCGCCTGGACCAGCTGCCTCGTGTGCCAATCCTCCTCAAGAGGTAGCGACCTGTTGTTCCCCTCGGGAAAGTCTATCCCCACCATCAGGAGTACTGTGAAGATCGAGACAACGCCCTTAGAGGAGGTAGGGCACGTGGCATAGTGGGTTCACACCCAAACTAGGCTATGATTATTCATAGACTATATTATACCAGAAACTATTTGTGCAAAATGTGAGAAAATTGCATGTTTGGAATCCCAAATCCTGTATCTAAGTGAGCAAAATTCAACATTGAGATACCCTGACAATATGGAAAGGGGTAGATGAGAGAAGGGTGATATTATGGAGGAGCAGGAAAGTTAGCCCTGATCTGGCACACCTTAATATGTTTTCAAGAATGGCAGATGGGGGGATGTCAGTTCAGAGAGAGCACTGCTGCAGCAAAACATTTACTCTATCAGCCTGGGGAATGTCGGCTCCAGTAAGCAGGGGACCATGAGAGCGGGGGGAGGCCAGACAAGTGCCGGTAGTGGGAGACTCAATCATTAGGGGTACAGATAGGGCGATCTGTCACAAAGACCGGGATCATTGAACAGTGTGTTGTCTTCCATATAGACTTCTTCACTCAGTTAACTCAGTTGGTGCAGGATCTTGCTGTCAAGGTCCAGCATCAGGAGAATGTCCAAAGTGCGCCTGTAGTGACTGTTGCCCCGCAGACTATTGAACTTTAAGTTAGGGTAACCAATCGCTTTTCTGGTTGAAGGAAGCAGTTTTTCACATTTAAGGAGAGATGTAAGTTGTATTTTCAGTTGCGTCCCCACTTTTCGCACTCAGGGCAACAGTGGGAATAATTATTTAATTTACTTCAAGGGGATCTTCAGGAATGGGGTTTTTCGCTACCAACAGACTCCCCTAAGTTGGCATTGTTGATGAGTTCTTTTCGGTCCTAGGACTGCTTTAGGATGAGCCCTATAGGGGGGCATTTGCGGAGTCACAATTAATATCTCTTACGCAGAGTCATAGATCAGTACTGTGCACATTTCCACAAATGGTGTGTGGCTTCAGGTTGTCATCCAGGGACTTTGACTAATTAAAGGATGTTAGTCAATTACACCTCTCCTGACTCCCTGGACAAAATGATGACCCTAACAGTGTGCTTGGACAGAAAACCAAGAGAAAGACGTAGGGAAAGACTATGAACAAATTTAAAAAAAAAAATAGTTTGTACAGCTCACCCCAAGTCCACATGACATCCTCCAAGCTACGCATTTTGCACCATACATCGCTTTGTTACGGCTGTGATAAAGTACTATATATTACAAAGTGTGTAGTCTGGAGGACACTATGAGGAAGTTTTTAACCTTCATGTATTAAAAGTTACTTTTTACATAATGGTGCTGGATCCTGCAAAGATTCTGTTTTGAAAGTAGGGAAAGACTCTCTACCCCTATGTCTGTTTCCGACTCAGATCCTTCTCCCATGGCAGCTAAGGTTTCGCTCTCCCCTGAAGAACCTATGCAACTTGGTGTGATTATGTCCACACAAGACCTGAGGAGAAAGAAGGGACTCTATTTCTAGTGTGGGAGTTCTGATCACCTACTAAGAGTCTGTCTTAAGCGCCCGGCTACACAGACGCTTCGGTGCCTACGTGTTAATTTCAGGAAGCACAAGGTATTCCCTAAGGTTTCACGGAAACTCTTGGTCCCTGTACGTTTTTCATTTAAATTGTCCAAATGGTTGAGGTGGCATTCGTGGATTCTTGTCGCTGTGTATTCCTTCATGTACTCTGAGCCTATACATGTCACTGTAGTGGATTCCACCCCCTTGGCGAGAGTGTTAGTGGCGTTCTATACCCCTAGTGTTTCCATTACCATTGGTATAATGCATTCTGAAACATGCTCATTCTTTGTAGTGAAGAATTTAGCGGCTCATATCATGCTATGGTTACCCTGGTTATAGTGGCAGAATCCAGTTATCAACTGGACTTCTGGTGAACTAGAAAAGTGGGGACTTAATGTGCCACTACCTGCCTGACTAGGTTACAACTGGTCTTACTGTAGACACTGAAGCTCTTCAAAACTATGTCAGAGATTTTGCTGACGTGTTAATAGACAATAGCACTGACTCCTTCCCATTGCATAGATCTTACCCTTGTGCTATTAGATTAGTGCCAGGGTCTAGATATCCTAAGAGGCACATTTATAATCTGTCCGGTCCCAAAAGACCTTACCATGGTGATGGACCATGTGATTGGACCATGTGATGTGACGTCATCACAGGTCCTTTAGATCTTAGATGCTGCAGGGAAAGAGAGGAGAGATCGCGACTACGCGATCAAGTGGCTAAGGTAAGTTAACTTTATTTGGGGTTAATCAGAGGCACTTTAAATGATGGCAGGGCGCTTTTTTTTTTTTACAGCACAGAAACCTGACATTTTAACAGGGGTGTGTAGACTTTTTATATCCACTGCACCTTGAACCGAACTGCTCCAGCCAGCTTTCCCAAAGTCCGATATTGTCCAGACAGCTCTGGTCTCTGCTGCCCCACTCACACACAACAAAACCCAAAAAATCAAAAGAAGCCTGGCACACCAGCCTGACCAAAAAACTCAGACAAGCTTCCAGGGGTGGAGAGCGGTGATGGAAGAAATCCCATTCTAAGGATCACTTCACCACATACAAGCAATCCCTCCTCATTTACAAATCCTCATTTGCTGATGCAAAACAGGCCTACTTCTCCTCTCTCATATCTTCCTTCTCCCACAGCCCTTAACAACTTTTTAACGCTTTCAACTCTCTTCCCCGGCCCTCAGCACCCCCACCTTCACCTCTCATCTCAGCTGAGGACTTTGCAACATACTTCAAACAAAAGATCGTCAACATCAGAGAAAGCTTCATTGCAGTCCCCACAGACTCTCTACACAACTGCTCAGTCCTCTTCTCCCAAAACCAGCTTCTCCACCATTACAGAAGAAAAACTTTCCACCCTACTCTCCAGATCACATTTCACCACCTACGCACTTAACCCAATCCCATCCCACCTCATTCCTAACCTCACAACAGTGTTTATCCCAGCACTAACTCATCTCTTCAACCTATCACTAACCTCTGGTGTCTTCCCCTCTGGTTTTAAACATGTCACTATTACACTCATCCTCAAAAAGCCTTTGTTTGAACCATCTTCTTTGTCCAGTTATCGCCCCATATCACTTCTTCCATATGCCTTAAAGCTACTTGAACAACATGTCTATTCTGAACTGTCCTTTCACCTCTCCTCCTGCTTTCTCTTTGACCAACTACAATCTGGCTTCCGACCCCACCACTCAACTGAAACTGCCCTTACCAAAGTCACCAGCGACCTGTTAACAGCCAAAACCAAAAAACATTACTCTGTCCTTTGCCTTTGACACCATCAACCACTCCCTACAAACTCTCATCTCTTGGCATCACTGACCTGGCCTTCTCCTGGATCATATCATACCTTACAGACCGGACATTTAGCGTCTCCCATTCTCACACCACCTCATCTCCTTCCCTCTCTGTTGGTGTCCCACAAGGCTCTGTCCTAGGACCCCTGCTCTTCTCTATTTACACCCTCGGCCTGGGACAGCTCAGAGTCCCATGGCTTTTAGTCTCACTTTTAGGCTGACGACACACAAATCTACCTCTCTGGTCCAGACATCACCACCTTACTATCCAGAATCCCGCAATGCCTATCTTCCATATCCACCTTCTTCTCCTCTCTCTTTCTTAAACTTAACATGGATAAAACAGAATTTATGATCTTTCCCTCCTCTTGCTCAAACCCCCCCAACAGACCTATCTATCATGATCAATGGCTGCAACACTCTCCACGGTCAACCAAGTCCGCTGCCTTGATGCCCTCATCCCGCCTAGACTACTGCAACATCCTCCTCTGTGGCCTTCCATCTAGCACTCTCGCACCCCTCCACTCTATCCTCAACTTTGCTGCCCGACTAATCCACCTATCCCCCCCCTCCCCCGTTACTCCTCTGCAATCCCTTCCCTGGTTCCCCATTGCCCAGTGAATTCAGTTTAAAATTCTAACAAATACATATAAAGTCGTCCACAACCTGTCCCCTCCATACATCTCTGAGCTACTTTCCTGATACATCCCTACATGTAATCTCTGATCCTCACAAGACCTCTCCTCTTATCACCTCTTCTCACAACCGCCTCCAAGATTTCTCACGTGCATCCCCCATACTCTGAAACTCTCTACCCAAACATATCAGACTCTCGCCTACAATGGAATACTTCAAAAGAAACCTGAAAACTCACCTCTTCAGACAAGCCTACAACCAATGACCCTGCTGCTGCTATACCACCATGACCAGCTTTACCCTCACCTACTGTGTCCTTCCTCCATACCTTGTAGATTGTAGGCCCTCTCTCCTTCTATACCAGTCTAACTCGTCTTGTTCATGCTTAGTGCAACTGACTGTGTTATGTATGTATACCCCTTATCATATGCACAGTGCAATGGAATGAATGGTGCTTTAAAAATAAAAGAGAACAAAAGGAAGGTCCACATACAATAGACACAAGAAAGTATGGTGGTACAATAAACCTCCTGTACAATGTGAGGTTCATCTTGGATTGATGCCAATGTTTGTTACAGGAAAATGTAGAGGTAAATGAGCAGGTCTTCTCCCCATGGGGAGAAGACCTGCTCACTTACCTCTACATTTGCCCATAACAAACATTGGCATCAATCCAGGAACTCCTATAGTTTGCCATAAATCAAGTTTATATGGAGGCGTGAGGGAGTCGGACATTTATGAAAGGGCTTGTGCGATAGAGACCAAGCTGACCAGCACTGCAATTTTGGGGGAACAAGGAGGAATTAACCCGGTATCATAACAAAGCCATCAAGGGCAATAATAGGTATTTAACACTCCATTAACATGTGGGACGCCAAGATAGTTAAATGGCTACGTAGTATATTGAGATACGTAGTAATAGATACATAGTATTTGAGCTGTTTTTTGACTAATGGACTAATTCATAACAAGTGCACTTTCCTAACGATTACATCTATACTTATTGCTCTACAAAGAACTTACCAGAGTGCCTGAGTTTGAATGCTAATTGATGTCTATAAAGGTCTGTTAAAAGTTTTCAGTCAAACCTTCCACTATCAAGACCTGTATGAGGGGACTAACGCCATCTGGTGTATAACAGACGTATACAGTGCAGCTGAAAATTCATATAATTCCAATTACTAAATACTGAATGTTGAATACAAGTGCCATCTAGTATCCAAAAATCAGAATACAACTGCTAATTGTTTTATACCTAATAGTGTGGATAACCAGATTTTATCATTTTAGGTTTTATTGTTATATTATTAATGTGTACACACAAGATATGTTTTTTGTATCTCTTACAACAAATAAATGTGTTTATAGAATAATAAAATCAATTGTTTATTTCATCCAGGTGTGCTTTCTAAGTGCACCAAGCGTCCTCTTATGTATCTAAAAGTCAAGCCCTTTAATGGCGGTATACATTACCACTCTGTGGGCCAGTCTGAATAAACCAATGCTGATCCAACAGTTTAAGTCGTGGATTTCCTGGGGCTGGGTGACTTCTTTTTCCCTACCACTGACCAGGCACCGGGATCTGGTAAGGCTGGCCATGAATCCTGGTGTGTGGCTACAGATAACCAAGATGAAATGTCCAGTGGAGGTATTTGTAATATAGACCACACTGCTAGGAGATCTAATAGCGTTCTAATGGTGCACCTTTTCGCGCTTTTGGTGACGGTAAGGCCGAACGGAAAAAGCCACCTGAAAGCTATGTGGCTGGCCTTCAAGGGGTCCATCAGAGGACGTAGCAGTCGTCTCTTGTACAAAGTTGAGGGAGCTATGTCAGCCAAGTTTTCTCTCTTCCCCTCCGGTGCCATCTTGCGCACACAAACTCTAGCAGAGGCAGCTGCAGTGTGAAGATATCTCTACATGTCGCAGGTTTTCTTTTGTCTCTGGCTTTGTTTTTGCCCATTTTCACCATCTTGAAGTGGGGTGAGCAGCTTATATGGTAGTGACACAGGCCTGTGATGAAGGAGCTCTCTAACAAGCGTCCATCACGCTGGGCAGTCAGGCTCAGCCCCGCCTCCACTTCTTCTGATCCATTTATTCTGATCTGGCGACAGAGATCAGAGGAAAGCAGGATTTGGACCCTAAAAATAAGCTAGAAGGTAAACTGTTTGGTCCACTACATTTTTGTCTTCATCTTCTCAGTGAGTGCCATGAATCACTTCTCTGGGCATCTGGGAATAGTAGGTACTAAGAGGTTAAACTTTACACATTACTGGTGACCTACAATGTCCAGAGATATTAGGTCTTATGTGTCAGCTTGTGAGGTTTGTGCTAGGTCTAAAACCCCTAGAACTCGCCCAGTTGGCGAGTTATGACTTTTACCTATTCCTGTGAGACCATGGTCCCATCTGTCCATGGACTTTATTACAGACCTACCTGCCTCCCAGGGTAAGGCTGTGGTATGGGTGATTGTCGAAAGGTTTAGTAAAATGTGCAATTTGTCCAGTTATCTAACAAACTCTCTGCTGAAGGAGGCGGTGATGAACTCACTAAAAGATTACCCAATTGGAGTTGGGAAGGAATTTTTTCCCCTAAAATAAGGAAAATTGGCTTCCACCTCATGTTTTTTTTTATCTTCCTCTTGATAAACTTGAAGGATAACAGGTCAAACTGGATGGAACGGATGTCTTTTTTCAGCCTTACAAACTATGTTATGTTCAGCTCAGACCCCCATCACATCTAAAATAAATAAGTAAACTTACCTCTCCTGTTCTGTAGCTATGCAGGTATGGCGGTCTCTCCTTCAGTCACACTCCCTGGTCTTCTCTAGGACAGTGTTCAACTACCCTGACTACATACAGCTTCAAGAAGTAGTGCAGGACTCCTGCATAACGGAAACCGGACGGATCCGTTATGCTGGTCATAGACTTCTACTATGACGTAAGGCATAATGGCATGCCTCTAACGGCATTCATTTTGGAATTGCGTTATGGTCCTTGGTAACGGAATCCATAATCCAACTCGGCATATACCCGAACTCAAACTTCAAAACTTGAATTTCGCCCATCCCTACTGATGGCCTTTTCTGAGGATGTATCATCAGTATACCTGAACTGCAAATCCACTTTAAACTCTTAGAAATCAGAAATAGTATTGTACCCTGGTTATAATAGCATTTAGATTGTAATCATTTTAAAGTTTCCTTCCTAATTAAGGCTATAATTAGGTTGTAGTTTTACAGTGTATGATTCTTAATACAGTACATTGTTTATTTTCTGATAATCATAACCCTTGCCATTGACACAATTAGATACCTTTGTATAGAACACCATGTGCTTTTATTGTGTGCATGACCTGACAGAAATCATTCAGACATTGAAACGAGTTGTCGTTTCAAACAGAATCTGGATACATTTGGAAACATCCATCTACTGGAATTCTCATTTTTCTGGAAAAGCTTTCTATATCTCTTTTTCTTCCACTCCGGCACTCTGGAGCTATTATTCAGTTCTACATTTTCAGATGGCAGAGCTGCAATTCATGGAATTTAGCATGTGATAACCTCTAAGCTACGCCTGCCTGCTGTTTGTTACAGCTTAGGTACAACAGTTGCAGGATCTTATCTGCATGTTTTCTTCATATTGTAAGCTAAGCAAATCTGCAAACATATCCCCACAAAGGAAGGATCAACATACCTAAGTGAAGGGGAGCAGTGCTGTAGTAGCCAGGTACGACCACTGCACAGTGTGTGGAGCTTTGCTGCTCCGGTGACTGCTTCCGGCACAAAGAAGATCTCTTGCTAACACTGATCAGATCAACGCGGGTCCATCTCCAGCACATTTGATATTGATGACCTATCCTAAAAAACACCCTTTAAGATATTAGGGACCACGGATAACCAACCGTCAAACTAAGAACCCTTCAATGCTGCTCCTGCGTCTCTGCATTGCTCCACCTCATGATAAACTAAGGATTTCCTTAGTGAGGGGCTGTGAACAGGATCATGATTACTAATTTCTAGAAAGTAGAGCCTCCTTTGGAAAAAGCTAAACTGATTATGAATTGGCACAAACAAGTCATGTGGCCTGTTAACTTTTCTTAATTTTCAGGGTGTTGATAGGATTTAAAGAGGCTTGCCAGCTTATGTTACAAGTTGCACATGTGCAGGTCCCCTGACCTGTGTGCCAACGCTGCGCTAGGAACATGGCCACTGATGGAGGATCCCATTCATTAGTGGCCTTCATTCACTCATATTGGAGACAGACAGGAGAACTAGCACATGCGCAGTCCATCCCTGGTATAAGTGAATGGAAGCCACTGATGGATGAGACCTATCAGAAGCCAAGTTTCCAGCGCAGTGTGGTCATGCAGATCAAAGGAAATGAATTATTCTTATTAAACTATCAGACATCAGTTTATTACTAGCTGCACACATGTGCTACCAGCACCTATGCAGTTAGTAGTAAATATTGGCCAACCTCTTTCAGTGACCTTTTAGGCCGCTTTCACACGAGCGTGTTCGGATTAGGTCCGGATGCGTTGCGGATGTGTTCAGTGAAAACTGTGCGATTTCACAGGCAAAGCCATTCAGTTTTGCCTGCGATTGCGTTCAGTTATTCAGTTTTTTCCGCGCGGGTGCAATGCGTTTTTCACGCGTGTGATAAAAAACTGAAGGTTTACAAACATCTCCTAGCAACCATCAGTGAAAAACGCAACACACTCGCACTTGCTTGCGGATGCAATGCGTTTTTCACGCAGCCCCATTCACTTCTATGCGTGAAAAATGCAGAATATAGAACATGCTGCGATTTTTGCGTGAAAAAAAACACGCTCATGTACACAGACCCATTGAAATGAATGGGTCCGGATTCAGTGCGGGTGCAGTGCGTTCACATCACGCATTGCACCCGCACAGAAAACTCGCCCATGTGAAAGGGGCCTTAAAGGGGTTGTCCGGGTTCAGAGCTGTACCCGGACATACCTCCATTTTCACCCAGGCAGCTCCCCTGACTTGAGCATTGGAGCAGTTTATGCTCCGATGCTCTCCTTTGCCCTGCACTAAATCGCGCAGGGCAAAGGCATTTTCCGGAATTCTGGTGACGAACCGGGCTCTCCATTGGGCTGCCAGGAAACGGCTAGGGCAACGCTAAAGCACGCCCATCAAGGCCGGTGACGTCACCGAACACACTGCCGGGTGTGCTAACATCAGGTGTGCTGCCTGGGTGAAATTATGGGTATGTCCAACCCCTTTAAGGTTAGTTGTTTTCTTCATCCTTAAAATGCTTTCCTAGTCACTTACCACAGGTAACCAGACTAAAACAACTCACATGCCAATATCTTATGAATCTTTCAGCATTTGAGATGAGGGTGTATCTTCAGGCAGGTGGCTGCTTCTCCAGCACAAACTTTCTAATTGTCTGATCATTCAGATTCTTAACTGTGTGAGTTTTCTGATGTTTAACAAGATGTGATTTCTGGATAAAACACTTCCCACATTCAGGACATTTAAATGGCTTGTTCTCCGTGTGGGATCTCTGATGTTCAATAAGATGTATTTTCTGGATAAATCCTTTCTCACATTTCGAACAGGAAAATGGTTTCTCTCCTGTGTGAGTTCTCAGATGTCTCTCCAGATGGGATTTCCGAGCAAAACATCTCCCACATTCCGAACATAAAAATGGCTTATCTCCTGTGTGACTTCTCTGGTGTTCAACAAGAATAGATTTCCTGGTGAAACTCTTCCCACATTCTGAACATGCATATGGCTTCTCCCCTGTGTGAACTCTGTGATGCTCAACAAGAACAGACTTCTTGGTAAAACTTTTCCCACATTCCGAACATAAAAAGGGTCTCTCGTCTCTGTGAATTCTCTTGTGCATATAAAGATTAAAAGCATTTTTATAAATTTTCCCACATTCATAACATTGAAATACTTTACCCTCTTTATGTGCTTTACTTTGTGTTCTAGTCAGTGATTGGTCAAATGAAGTTTCCATGTAGTTAGGTAAATCAGATGACACATTTCTTCTGGAAAGGACTGAGAGTATATTTGAAGTCTCAGAAGAAGTATGACGAAGGATACCTTTCGGTTCTGCTTCATAATATGGAAATAAGTGTTGTCCCTCTGAGAGTTTGCCACAGTCATCTGCAGAAATAACAGAGGCTGATATATAGTCACCCTATTTGGAAAAGTACTTTCCATATACTCTATTATGGCCAATTGACTTCATGTCTATGATCAGAATGACTTCATGTCAAGGATTCTGTTATTAAGCTATATCAATATAAATATAAGATATAAAGATTAAGATATCGACATCATTACGTTTATTTGCTATTGCCCATAATAAATCACAGTGTATCTTTCATTTTTTTTATGAAAGCTGTGCTATGATTTGTTGTCCTGGACAACAAAGAAAGGTTTCTTAAACCTCCCAAATCTTTCCACATTTATTAAAGGGGTTCTCTGGGAATTAAGACAATAAAATTACTGAAAATACTTAAATATAACTTTATTATAAATATATTCCCAGATACCTTTCATTAGTTATAATGGCTCATTTTGTCTAGGGAGCAAACATTAAGGGCATTAAAATGGCCGCCGTCCTTTTAGTAGACACAAAACCTGTCCTAATAACACAGAAGGACAGGTTACTTCACAACACTGAGGTAAAGAGCTGCCTCATGTTCCTCTCTGCTCTGCTTGTCAGGGATCATGATCCTGAATACAGCTGATAAGATCTCCAGCTAAATTTCTGTAGGAATGGAGTTCATGAGGAGACAAAGTACAGAGAGGAGGGTGGGGATGTGGCTAATGAGCAGCAGCACTTGTATGCAGTCTCCATTAACACAATTTGCCCTATCTGTCCTCTCTATTCTCCATGTCTCCTCATGAAATGCATTTCCACAGACAGTGGTCCTTGGCTCCAATACCAAGCACAGCCACTATACAATGCATCGCACTGTGCCTGGTATGCTGTGAAGGGCTACAGGGCTCCCTGGAGCGTTGCAGCATCCTCAACCAGCTGATTGGAGGCAAGGTTGGGTATCTGACCCCCACCGATCAGATACTGTTCACCTGTAAAACCCTTGAAATTTAATTACCATTCAAGCAAAGAAGCAATAGTTAAGTTTTCTCTTGTTCTAAAAATACAACTGTACCTGTATTAAAGGGGTTGTGCAGCCTGTTTGTATTGATTACCTATCTTCAGAATAGGTCATCAATAACCGATTTGTGGGGTCTGACATCCAGCACCCCTTACGATCAGAATGTTTGAAAGAGAGGCATTGCTCCATGCGAGAGTCATTTCCTCTTCATTATACTGTCCGTCGTCTCAGAAGCTAGTGTAATTACAAGTACTCGCTCCCTCCACTTGAATAGAGCGAGTACTTGTAATTAAACTATGCCGCCGCTGCAAGGGAGATGATATATAGTGTAATGATCTGTGGGGTGCTGGGTGTCGGACCCCCACTGATCAGATACTGAGGATAGATCATGAATTCAAACAGGCTGCACCACCCCTTTAACCATTTCCCAGCATAGATAAAACAAAAACAAAAAAAATATGGCAAGCAGGGGATGAAAAGCCAAAATTCACTGCATGTTGCAACACTCTTTAAAGAGAGTGCATTACCAGAAATTACATTATTTAAACACTATTTCCATAGAAAATATTTTAAAAACGTCACCATGTCACTGTCTATACACAAAAACATGAAATATTGAAATTTTCACTCTTGCCACTTTAGCTCTGGAAACAAGTGGGAGCTGTATTTCCCGTACTGAACACTGCTCCTCTGAAGTGAACTCGGAGCATCATAATGATTTATGATGCTGTGAATTCCCATCAAAACCTAGTTCTACTGAACTGTAGTCATGGCATTGTGCAAGCAAGGCCTCATGTACACGACCGTGTCCATGTTGAAGTCTGCAAAATATGGATACTTTCTTTGCGTAATCAGCATTTTTCTCACTCCCATCAATAGAAGTGAATATTTTTGTCCGCAATATATTCAAGAAAGATAATTACTTACCAGTAATTTGATTTCCCGTAGTCTCTACGGTACTCATAGGAGGAGGATTCCGCCTCCTGAGGACAGGAAACAAAGCGCAGCCCCAATAAAAAGATACCTTCTGCTACCTGCTCCAGTTAATAACAGAGAAGACCAAAATGCTTCATACAAGATATTTATAATATGATCTATACTTTTAAGACAAAAGAAAAAACTATTACTTGAATCAATCAAAAAATGAAAAAGAAAACAGGGAGGGAAAACCCTCAGTGCCGTTGTGGAGGCTATGGGAAATCCAATTACCGGTAAGTCATTATTATCTTTCCCTGCGCCTCCCCAATGGCACTGATAGGAGGATTTTCAGAGAAAGTAAACTAGAGAGAAAATAGCTGAAAGGACTTTTTACCCAAAAGCTAAACCCTGATTTATCAAAACATCTAACTTATAATGTTTAAAGAATGTCATAGGGTTTGACCATGTAGCTGCAGATCTAGTCTACAGAAGCCACTCCTCTCTACGCCCAAGTTGCTGAAACAGCTCTAGTTGAGTGAGGCTTGAGTTCTACAAGAGGTGAGACCTGTTCTTCCTTATTACAGCACAGGATAGTTAACTTAAAGAAGACCTTTCATCGGTTTTGACATAGGCTAACTATGTCAAAACCTTGTAGTGCGGCCCCCACTGATGCCCGGGGATGTATTTTTTTTCTTATACCTTCCCCCCCGTGCGGCCGGTTCAGAGCCCTGTTGTTTCGGCGAGCTGTAAATTTGCAAACGGGGTGGAGACGCCGTCTTCTGCAGTGGGCGTCTCCTTTTCCCCAGCTATGATCGTGATCCAATCAGAGGTATGAGGAAAAAAAAAAAATACATCCCGGGCATCAGTGGGGGCCGCACTACAAGGTTTTGACATAGTTAGCCTATGTCAAAACCTATGAAAGGTCCTCTTTAATGCAGTGGGCTATAAAAGCTCCAAGTCCTTTACTCTTTCCCTGGAACTGCACTAGGAGATGATCCGATCTCCTTATGCTCCAAGTTGCTTTCAGGTAGGCTAGTAGACATCTTCGCACATCAATATGTTGAAATCTCTGTTCCCGTTCCGATGATGGCGAGAAACAGAAGGAAGGTAGTATTATTTCCTGCTGACAATGGAACCCTGAAAAAACCTTTGGGCAGATGGAGAATGTTTCAAAATAACCCTGTCATCTAGGACTGTCAAATAAGGAGGTCTACAAGAAAGAGTAGACACTACAGCTTCCAACAGGGCTCTTTGTCTTAAGCAGGCAGCGCTCAACCTCCAAGCTGGCAAATGCAGTTAAGGAATGTCAGACCCTGATGTAGAAAGTCCAGAATTTTCGGGAGGGTCCAGAATCTTACTGCTGATAGTCTCTGGAGTAGCAGGAATCAGGATCTTCTCGGCGATGAGAATGACCTGTGCTTTCTCCTCCAAAGTTTTCATTAGAGCCTTTGGGATTAGCGAGAACGGAGGGAACGCATAGAGAAGACCCGGGTGCCATGTTAGAGAGGACTTCTGTCTGCCCTAGGTCTTTCTGATGACAAATTGAAAAGAAATGTTCCACTTTCCTGTTTTCACTGGTGGCGAACAGATAGACAGTTGGTTAACCCCACATTTTTGCTATCTGATGGAACACATCTGAGTTTAAGGCCCATTCTGCTTCTCTGAGGGTTTGTCTACTGAGGAAGTCCGCCAAATAGTTCTCTGGCGCACTGCAGAAATTGATTTTAAGTGCCTCTATCCCCAGGAAAAAATCTTTGCTGACACTGATCCCAGTGTTCCACTCATTGTTCCCCCTTGATGGTTTAAATAGTCTACAGTGGTTGTATTGTCTGAGTTCTTTCACATGGTGATCTTTTATTAAATAATCTAGATTCAGGAAGGCTATACTTTTAGTATAGTGGAGATTACTGGATCCGAGAGGCCCTTATTCTTTAAAGCTGGGCGTTCAATCTCTAAGCCGTCAATCTGAGTTAAGAGACTCTGGGGTGGTAAATAGGTCCCTGAAATAAGAGATCTGGAAGTGCTGGGAGAGTCCTGTATTCCCCTCCTGACAGATTGAGAAGCAGGGAAAACCAGGCTCTTCTTAGCTAATAAGGAATGATCATGATTACCTGCGCCTGTTCTTCCGCCACTTTCATTAGGGTTCTTGGAATTAAGCTGAAAGGGGGGGGGGGGGGGGCCCCACGCATATAGCAGCCCCTTTGGCCATGGGCAAGATAGGGCATCTAAAATCTCTGACTGGTCCTGTGGGGACAGAGAACAAAATTTCTGTACCTTCCTGTTGCCCGGTTTGAAAATAAGTCCAGGATTGGAACGCCCCATTTTGCTGTGATCAGTCGGAATACGTCGGGACTCAAGGCCCAATCTCCTTCCTTTATTGTCTGCCTGCTTAAGAAATCGGCCACGAGATTTTTGCTTCCTTTTAAATGGACCGCTGATAAGGAAGTCAGATGTTTTTCTGCCCACAGAAAAATCCTCTTTGCGGTTGCGGCCAGAACTCTGTTCCGAGTGCCCTCGTCTGTTTACGTATGCAACTGTGGTTGTGTTGTTGGAAAGGATTTTTACCTGACGTAGAGGTATCTTGGATTGGAGTGCCAGAAGAACCTCGAAAATTGCCGAAAGTTCCTTTTGGTTTGACGAGGCAGTTGCCATGTAGTTGTTCCACACTCCTTGAACCATCAGGTCTGCTGCATGACCAACCCAGCCTCTGTTGCTGGTGTCTGTAGTCACTACTAGCAGATTTTCCTGATGCCAGTAGACTCCTGTTTGAAATTTGTTTCCTATTTTCCACCAGGCTAGGGACTGTAATAGCCTTGATGGAAGGCCTACCTTTTTTTTCTAAAGGAGGCTCGAGTACTGTCCCAGAAATCTAGAAGAAAGGATTGTAGAACCCTTGTATGGCTCTGCGCCCATCTCACTGTGGGTAAAGAGGATGTTAGGTGACCTAAAACAGTCAAGATGCTTCTGATGGTGGAAGTTTTTAACTTGCAAAATTGAGAGATCTTTTGATATATGGTCAACTGCTTTTCTTCTGGGAGGGAGGACATCAGAAGGTATGAATCCAGGAGAACACCCAAGAAGACTTTTTGTTGACTTGGGATGAAATCAGATTTTTGTGATTTATAATCCATCCTAAAGAAAGTAAAATTTCCTTTACTTGGTTTAGATAAAGTAGCAGCTAGTCTTCTGTTTTGGCTGCAATTAGGAAGTCGTCTAGATAGGGTAATATGAGAATCCCCTGTAGATGGAGGTTACTTGGCACCTCGGATATTACCTTTGAGAAGATTCTTGGAGCAGAGGATAGATGAAAATGGCAAAGGAGGGTTCCTATGTAAACAGCAATTCTCAGGTATTTATGGTGTTTTCTGAGGATTGCCACGTGATAATAGGCATCTTGTAAATCCATAGTTACCATATAGCAACTCTGAGGAAGGAGGTTTATGGTCGACTTGATGGTCTCCATTTTGAATTATTTTGTAAGTTAAATATTTGTTCAATTTACTTAGATTTATAATGAGTCTGAATGAACCCTCCGGTTTCTTGATCAGAAATACTGGAGAATAGAATCACCTTTTTTGTTGGTGATCTGGAACCGGAATCAATACTTGGAGAAGAACGGATATTTCTGCCTCTAGGGATAGTTGTTTCTCCTTCTGAGGCAGTTGTTTGTTGATAACGTAGTAATCCTCTGGACAGGTATCGAACTCTAGGCTGAACCCTCTTTAGACGGAATTTAGAATCCAAGTGGAGGTTTCTATTTTCTCCCACTCTGGAAAAAAAAAATTGTAATCTTGCTCCAACCAGGCATTTGGCGTCATTGAGTGGATTTTGCCGGATTGTCTGGATTAAAGAGGAATCCTTTCCCTCTCCCTTTTGAGGACTGCCATTTCCCTAGTAATCCTTTCTCTTCTGGTCCATCTTCTGTCTGTTTCTCTGGTTCCGAAAGGACCACCTCTGAGGAAAAAAATCTACTCTCTGTAGGGAATCCTTTCTTCCTATCAGAGGCCTTTTCTAGGATATCAAGGACTGACCCAGAGACGGTGTCCTTCACAGGGGATAGAACATAGGCGATTTTTAGATGCCGTATCCCCTGACCAGGAACAGAGCCAGATGGCCCTTCTTGTTGCATTGGAGATGGCGGCTGATCTGGTTGACAATCTCACTAAATCAGTCGAAGCATCTGCGAAAAAGTTTGTTGCTTGTTTCAATGTTGGTAGAAATGTTAAGATCTCCTCTCTAGGAGTTCCAGCTGCCAGGTAATCTTCTAATTTACTTAGCCATACTGACAAGGACCTAGCCATGCAGGTGGAAGAAATACTGGGTCTAAACATCGCAGTATTGGTCTCCCATGCTTTTTTAATTTTTTAAGCAGGTTTTCACATTTTTTGTCCATGGGGTCAAGTAGTAAGCCCATATCCACAAACGGAAGGGAGGTTTTCTTTAATATGTGCAAAAGGATACTTCCGTTTTAAAGAGCTTGAACCGGGGACTCTTTTCTCCGGGTCTCTCCATTCCTTAGAGATTAGATCTTTAATACTATTATGTATGGTGAGGCGCGTTTTCTTCTCTCCTCCAAACCCTGAAACATTTTATCCTGTACCGACTGGCTCTTTTTAGGATCTTTTGTATCCATAGTAGACCTTACTGTTTTCAGAAGATATTGCGTTTCTTCTGGAAGGAATAACGGTCTTCCGTAACCATCTTCCGAGGAGACAGCGCTGTCATGAAGGATCCCCCGCCTTAATCAACTTTAAATTCGTATAATTGGGAACTGTGGGATTTCTGAGAGGTGGAAGCTTGGGGAGACAAGGGAGGTAGTCTTGACTCCACCGCCGCATTTACTTCCTCTCTAATCATATTCCTCATGGAATGAGGGAGACTCTTCTGATACTACTTTTTCTGTGCATTTTACACATAGGGACTTCTTGGAATTAGAGACAAAGGACTTCCTGCATATAGCACACTTTTTGCATCCCAAGTCTCCTCTTTGTGTCTTGGAAGTGGAGGTTTCTCTGCCCTTAAACAATCAGATGATTTAAAAAAGCTCCACCACCAGACACCTATAAGTGCATTTGTAAAAGAGAAGAGCCCCACATCCAAGATATCTGCACAAGCTTACAGGAGGGGAGGCTTACCAGGCTGAGGGCGCTGGAACCAGGATCCACAGGCTTGCTGACCGCATCGTCCTGAGGAGTCGACATGCTGCAGAAGGGAAAAACGCCACCGGACAAGGCTGTGGCCATGTTCCTCTAATATCCCCGCCACCAGGGCGCTTCTGTGCACAGGGAGGCCCACGTGCGTGCACATGATGTCGTGCATCATTTCCGCTTCTGGAACCTCCTCCTTAGAGAAGGCCCCGCCTATATCGATGCTTGCCACATCGGATCCACAACCCTTTCAGAAGGGTTAAGAAGCCCGGGGCTGCCTTCAACAAAACGGCTTATGCCAAAGGTCAGAGAAGGGAGACACAGCATCCCCAGAGCCTCCAACGTCTACAGCAGCCCTCCCAATCCTAGGGAAACAGTAAGGCCGTGCTGTAGTCTTCAAAGTCCTAGCAGGAGCATGCAAGCTGTCCGTGGACAGGAAACAACACTGGCTTAGGTAAGGAGAGGAGGCCTTTTTAATCTGGAGCTCCAGTGTTGTTTCCTGTCCAAGGGCCCGGGACACCCTCCTGTCAGTGCCGTTGGGGAGGCGCTGGGGAAAAGTAAAATAATTAAAAGGAGTTTCCGTGTTTTTTTTTAATTTTGTGCAAGTGGTCTGCATGCAGTAAGATAAATTACTTTCTGATGTACTATCTATAGCGGAGATAACTCTGTAAGCTAGTCTAAAATGCAATCAGACCAATTATATACAAAATGGACAGGTCTATACTGAGTGATGATTACTTGCCTGGGCAGATATCTACAGTAATCTCCTCTTCCTTCATATAAAGGTCTTCTTCTTCTTCATCTATAACTTCAACCTTAATACTATTCAGATCTTCATCCTGGTTTAACATGTGTAACAAATAATAAAAAAAAATGAGAAGACAAATGGTAACATCTCATAGGAAGTTTCACTCGGGCCGTATAACATACAGGTGATTTGTGGAGATCATAGCTACCTCTACTTGGTGATCTAGTGCCACATAATGATTTTTCTCCAGACAATCTTGTGAATATAGAGGACTGAGACATCTCTCTGTTGTATTTTTCTTACTAGATCCAACTGTAGGAAAGATACAAGAGCAGAAAAAACTTTATTCATATGTAATTATCAGAAGATAGGGGTATCCAGGTGACCATCGAACTGCTGCACTCAGTGAATCATCTTGCCTGGTGACATGATGGTCTGGTGATTCTCCACCATTATGTCCTTGTACAGATTCTTGTGTTCTTCTAAATACTGCAGCTCTTCCATAGATAAATAGACAGCAACATCCTGATACCTTAAAGTGACCTGTCACAATAATACAGTCATTATCCAGACACCTTCTTAACATTACATATTGCAATCACTGTGCCCACAGCAGCGCTCACCTCTCCAGTCAGCAGTTCTATGATCTTGTTGGCGAGTTCTAGGATCTTCTGCTGATTGTTCTTCATGTGCATGAGGGGATCATTTGTAGTCATTACAATTGGGCTTTGGCTCCTGCTCCATTCTACTGACACATAGGGAAGGCAATTGGATCTGGCGCGTTCAGATGTAGATGTGTTTTTCACTAATGTGTAATCCTGTGTGTGAAAAGAACCTGATCTATATACACCTTTCCATTTTCAGATTCTGTCACCTCTCCACTTGTATCTTTATTTTAAAAGATTTCATATGACACAAATCCCAGAATCCCTCACCTCTCCAGTCAGTAGGTAGATTATCTCCAGCGTGAGGTTTAATATACTCTTGGACATCTTTTTTCTGCTCTTATCCAATGGATTGGTCAAGGAAAGGACCATTATGGGGAGACTTTGGATCCTGTAGTAAAAGAAAACATATTGTATAATTCTTTACCAATATTGAATAGTTGTTCACCGCAGTTGATTCACAGTCTTTCGCAGTGTGGTAAAACCTCTATCAACCTCTACTTCTGACATTTCAAAATAGTCAAGATCATTAATTACATAGGTATAAGTAACCATTTTATCCCTTATTCTCATCCACTAACCCCAAAAGTCTATAGTAGAAATCTTTTTATAAAGTATTTGTGGAAACACTGAACCATAGTCATTTTATCAGATATACCTACCATATCAAGTACCATGGCTGAAAAATCTGAAGTGTTAAGCCAGTGAAATAGAAATTTTGTTTGAGAAATATTCCATCTTAGTTCAGTACAAAGACAAAATAAAGGGGTATAAATTGTATTGGAGACTTAAATGGTCACTAAACATTCAAAAATGTTACATAAATCATGTAAAAGGTGAATATATAGGAAATTTTGTAATATATCTTATCAGAGAAAATTGTCTCTTTCTCCCTCTAGAACTTCACTCCTACTAACCCCTCCTCTCCCTAAAGACTTCTATGAACACCGTATGTGTCTCTTTGCACCTCCACTTCCCACTCCCTTTTCATAGACCATATTGTAAGCATGTAATCTGATCCTTTAGAGAGCACATAGTCCATCCTGTCTCTAAAGATTGATTTAGCAGAGAATATGAACAGTGTAGCAATTTCGACATTTGACAAGTAAATACTTTTAAGACATTTTTAGTTGACCTTTTCAATGACTTTCAATGGGTTTTGTGATGTGATATCACTGTCAAGTTATAAACTGCTCCATCTTTAATTGGGGTAGATAGACATTTGTCTCTGATAAGCTACATACCCAGTTTCTTATATTGACCTGTACCATGGAGTTACGAAAAGGTTGATGAGTATAGCCTGACCAGGATCAGCATTTATGCTAGAGTATAGCCTGACCAGGATCAGCATTTATGCTAGAGTATAGCTTGACCAGGATCAGCATTTATGCTAGAGTATAGCCTGACTAGGATCAGCATTTATGCTAGAGTATCTACTGACCAGGGGCAGTATTTACATTAGATTATGGACAGATTGGGAGCAGCATTTACACTACAGTATAGACTTATTTGAGTTAGAGTTTATACTAGAGAATAGAATGATCGGGGCAGGATTTACACTACAAGATGGACTGCTCAGGACAGCTTTTACACTAGAGGATGCACTGATTGGAGACAGCATTTACACTACAGTGTGGTTAAAAAAACTGAAATAATTTGGATGTCAAAATACGATTTGTATCTGGTATTTTTTAGCAGTTTTCCCTGTGCAATCTCTGTCTATGGGTACTCACGTTTGCCCATACACAGGAAATGGAAAACAGGAAAATCTGCTCCCTAATTCCCATAGCACACTCGTAGTAGCAGCAGCAGCGATGGAGTACACTACACAGCAGAACTACTGTAAATCCAGCAGTTAAACAAGACAGTAAATCACCTACAAACAAGCTGCAGTCATTCTTTCCCTGTGCCTTTCTCCATCAGCTCCTCACCTCCTGTTGTGCTCCCCATATACTTCTATGTAATCTGATCCTTTAGTGAGCAGGCAGTCTGTCTTTACTCAAGATGATCTGAGCAATGAATTGAGAGTTAGTGAAGAGGAGGGGGGAGCATGAAAGGCATCTTATAAAAGGAGAATCAAACATCCTTCCCTAAAAAAAAAATATAGTATAACTTTTGTATACATTCACCTGTTCTATACAGATTTTTTATATATATATATATATATATATATATTTATTTTTTTTTTTTTTTTTTTCGGCCAAAATTCCGGAACACTACCGCACTTGCCACTTGCTATTAATATTTCTGGATTATTTTTACTTTCTCTGGCAACAAGTGTGCATGCATGACTCCTGATCCATTTAAATAAAGTAATATAGGCAGGGGTGGATTGGCCATAGACCCTACAGGGAAATCTCCTGGTGGGCCGATGCCTAGGAAGGCCACCCAAGCCCTCCTCATAGCCGCATAATGATCTGATTCTCTCCTACGCACATGGCCAGCAGCCGCAGGTGTCCTGCTGAATTCAACTGTATCTATGTCCTTAGTTCAGCGATACAGTTGAATACAATGGTGCAGGTGGCAGTATTTTGTGCTGCACTGTGGTATTTGATTCAGCTGGGGCGGTATATTGCTCTGCACTATGGTACTGCTGGCCTTGCCTAATTATGTTGCCCCACCTTCTGTCAGTTTGGACTTACCTACAACATGGGGCCACTTTTATGTTTTTTTTTTTTTTCTGGGGCAACTTTTAGTTCCCAATCCACTCCTGAATATGGGCTCCTTTTTTCATGATCAGTGGGGGTCAGACTTGTGGATAGGGGTAAGTGTTTGTTGTGGGGCACCCACTTAAAACTTTTGTTGTGGATCCTCCCAGTTATCTAACATGTTAGAAGGTTTCATAAACCCTTGCTTAGTGCTGCCATTATAACAATGAAGAAGGCAGCTTGATAGCCATAGCGCACTAAGTGATCAGAGCTACACACAAAGAACCAGGTCTAAAGATCTGGAATACATCATTGTCATGTCCGCTCTTGTTCCAATGGTGGAGGTTCCCCACTTGTTATTGTATCTTTTGTGATGATCGGGTGAGCCACATAGTTAGGCGCCTCCATTAATCAGGGCTCTTGAACCAATGCTTGGCTGAGGTTCTTGGGTTGTGGCTCCTACAGATACCGTGGGGCACAAGAAACACCAGTGATGGCATTTCTAAATCCTCGCAACACAGTCAAACCCGTCTTCCTGGCAGTTACAGCCAGGGCCGGCGCGTCCTATAAGCGGACTAGGCCGCCGCGTAGAGCGCCCCTTGGCAAGGGGCGCTGCTAGGAGCGCCGGCCCTGCCTCATGCTGCAGCCGCCCGAGCGCTCTGTATAGAGCCTCAGGCGGCTGCAGCACTGCCCGGGCTGGTGCGTCCATGAGGGCGCACCGCCCGGGCACAGCAAGAGGAAAGGAGCTGACAGGAGGGAAGCGCTCAGCGCTCCCTCCTGTCAGTCCATTGTAGCGCGGCCGAGCTCTTTATGGCGCGGGTACAGGAGCATGTGTCTCCTGTAGCTCGGCCGGACTGACATGAAGTGCGCACACAGTGTGCACTTCCTGTCAGTCCGTCAGGGTACAGGAATCTAAAGCTCCTGTACCCGTGGACCATAAAGCGCTCGGCCACGCTACATTACAGGTGGGGAGAGAGGGGGAGAAGAATGACAAGAGGGGGGAGAAGAATGACAAGAGGGGGGAAGAAGAATGACAAGAGGGGGAAGAAGAATGACAAGAGGGGGGAGAAGAATGACAAGAGGGGGAGAAGAATGACAAGAGGGGGAGAAGAATGACAAGAGGGGGGAGAAGAATGACAAGAGGGGGGAGAAGAATGACAAGAGGGGAGGAAGCATGACAAGAGGGGGGAGAAGAATGACAAGAGGGGAGGAAGCATGACAAGAGGGGGGGGAGAAGAATGACAAGAGGGGAGGAAGAATGACAGGGGGGGGGGGGGGAATGACAAAGGAGGAGGGGTGAAGATTGACGGGGGGGGGGGAGAATGACAAAGGAGGGGGGGTGAAGAATGATAAGGGGGGGGGGCGGCAAACTTTTCTTTTGCCTAGGGCGGCAAAAATCCTTGCACCGGCCCTGGTTACAGCTTATTCACACAAACACTTTTTTACATTTAGACCATGTTCACATACTTTGGCAGTCTGTAACTTCTGGCGGAGGGACAGACTGCCGGAATTCACTGTATCCGGGATACATGGCTACACAATGCATTTCTTTTGCCAGAAAGTGGCAGGATCTCAATACAGTGAATGGGGATCCGGCAGTGCTGGGTGGTCTGTCCCTGCACCGGATTAGCGCATCTATGAACCCTGCCTTACTATCCGTTTTTAAAGAGGACAACATGCAGACCCATACAAGGTAACGGTGCTAGTCACACAGCCATTTCTTTTTTCAACAGATCCCTTTGCCCGATCTGAGAAACTCACTACATGTCCTACTCTAGTCCGTTTTTTGCAGCTCAGAATAGCCGTGTCTGTTTATGGGGGTGGGACAATGCACATGGAAGCTATTCATTTTTATCTATCTTTTGTGTGAATAAGCGCTTAACACCCTCTGCTACATACACACCTTGTAACACTGTATAATCCGGATCCAGACACACAGGCTGCAGCTCATGCAGACAGCATAGCTTACTATCTGATCATGTGGCCCTGAGACTCCTCCCACACATGTGACTGATCACATGACCGTGACATCATCACAGGTCCTGAAGCTACTATTGTAGCTGTAATCAGGGACAATCTGTGTCCGACAACACATGCCTCCGAGTCACATGACCTCTTCACGTGACCTAAGCCTTTTGGGAGCCGATGTGCTCTAAGCATTACCATGCCATTATCTTCCCTCCTCCTTTTATGTGGCTGATCACATGACTGTGACGTCAGCGAAGGTCTTGTAACCACTAGGATGTGCTGTATCTATGGACAGTGTAGTGATCAAGGGTATGTGTGTTTTGTATGTATTGTTATGTTCTGGGATCGGTGGGTATAGTAATATGTGGGTTTTGTGTACTGTGTATGTATGTAGTGTAGGATGTTATATCATTGTATTATTTTGTATATCTACATTTTTATGTAAGGCTCTGTTCACACTGGCATCATGATTTCTGTTTTTACATGAGTTGTGATGGCTATGATAGCGCACTGTGATCATTTTTTTTGTCTTTATTGACTTTTAATGGATCAGTCACTTTTCTGTCAGGTATTAGTTTCTTTATTTGCCAGATACCATACTGCAGCATGCTGTGCAAAACCATCCCCAAAAAAAGACAACTGTGAAAAGAACACAAGTGTGAACAGAGCATTATATAAGCTTGTGTGTGTATATTGTACGGGGTTGTAGATGTAACGTGTGTGTGTATATATATATATATATATATATATATATATATAATGAGCAATGCACGCTTCAGATGCTTCATCCTAAAGTCACTTAGTTCAAAACTTCAGATTAATAGTGTACAGAGATTTGTCTCCGTACAGTATTAGAATGTATGGGCTCCGATGAGCCGAAGTCATGAGAGACTTCGTTAAATAATTTTGGTAGTTCATTTTTAAAGTGGAAAACCACTTTAAAACTTGGAGCCGAGTTCTAAAGGAAAAAAAAAATTATCTGCACTAATGAGAAAGTGAAACAGAATTTTAGAACAGTTTGCAAATTTATTAAAAAGGAAAAACAAAAATTTGGCATGGACAGTATTTAGACTGGTTGGTATGACTCTTGAAATTTAGCTCTGGGGGCCTCCCATTTCTCGTCATCATCTTTGAGATATTTCTGTAGTGTCCACCTGTGGACAAAAAACAGCTCACCTTCTCCCTGGCTGCGACGCTCTCCGCTGTGATTGGGCGTCTCCTCCCTGGCTGTGCCGCGATCCATTGAGAAACCCTGGCGTCTCCTCCTCCCTGTACTGATGCTCAGTATTAACGTATTCAGCGGGAAAACTACAGGGGGGCACAACGGGGCGTAGGTGCGATGTTTAAAAAAACTGGCAGAGTGGCAGTAGCAGTAGCCCGCAAAGAAAGGTATTTAATTGAACTAAAAAAAATCTATGAAAGGTTCTCTTTAAAGGGGTTCTCTCACTTCAGCAAATGGTATTTATCATGCAGAAAAAGTTAATACAAGGCATTTGCTAATGCATTGTGACTGTCCATATTCCCTTCTTTACTGGCTGGATTCATTTTCCATCCCATTATACACTGCTTGTTTCCATGGTTACAGACCACCCTGCAATCCATCAGTGGTGGTTGTGCTCGCACACTATAGGAACCACTAACCTCAGAACTTTCCTTCACTCTCTGTACTGTGCTGGTTCACAGCCTCTCCTGTCTACTAGTGTTAAGACCAACTTGTGTTTTCAAGTTAGGTGTACAAGGTTCGGGTTTTCTAAGATTCCGCTACCTCGGACCATAAGTTATGGTCCGTTGTAGCGGAATCCGTAACGGGATTCTTAGATAACCTAAACTTTGTACACCGAACTTGAAAACACAAGATCGCTCAACACTACTCTCTACATTGAGTGACAACCAGGAGACCAAAGATGTCACTCAGAGCAGCAGCTCAATGGAGAGAGCAGTTCATTGTGAAGCACTGCCTCCTGGGCACTTGCAGTAGAAGTGCAAAATAAAAGTTCATAGTCATGGCTCTTCCCAACTGATACCTCGCACCATCAGCAGTTTAACATAGTCAGAACTGCATTGTGATGTCTGTATACTGTGCATAGAGAGAAAGCAGTCAATTGGTAGTGGTGGGGCTAGCCACACAGCCCTCGGATATCGATCACTCCTACCTCAACTAATAAACTTCAAAGTACAGAGAACACACATCAAACACAGCGCTGACATCAGAATGACTTTCACTATGTTATGCTGCCCTCATAGAGAGCAACAGAAAGATGTTAAGAGATTCCTTTTAACCCCTTCCTGACAAACACCATACTATTATATTGCTTCAATGTCACGACTGTGACTGATCCAGACAGGTCTGGGAAGAGAAGGTCACAGCGACTTGCTACTCCTGATAGCTTGTGAGTTTGCTCCGTGATTCAGGGTATGTCATCCGGGTTTTGCCTTGTGAACCTTTTTGTCCTGACTGGGAGTTTGTAGGCATCCTTCTCAGGTGAGTGCTGTCTGCCACTCCCAGCTACTATATTAGTTTCAGTTTCACTTGCAGTCATTGCCAGATATAGTCCTTACTTCCAGTGCTATGCTGACCTTTGAAGGAGATCGTTTGACGGTATTGTTGTGGAGCTCTTGTCTGGCGTGGACTGTCGTTATTGGATCATCTTCTCTGCTCGTGACTGGATAAGTCTATCTCTGCTGGAGATTGTTTGTTTGTTGCTGTCTTCCCCTGTTGTTCTCCTAGACATGAGTGATGGTGACTAGTGCTCCCATCAGCCTTTCCCCAGTCTAGTCTTCTTATGGTGACTGAGGGTTTAGGCATCCTGCTCGCCGTACGGGTTCACACCCCGTCTAGGGTATCAGGGCAGACAGGTGCCAGCTTAGGGTTAGTCAGGGGTGGCCGTTCTATTTCCCATCCGTAGATAAGGGTCCCCCTTCCCCTCCGTCTGGTGCGACACGACTGCTGCTGGGATAGCGGTCGTGACATTCAATTATCAGTTAACGCAAAGCAATGTAATAGTACGGCACAGTGATGGTGCAGGCTCTGAAGCTGTGCCTCAGTCAGCCCTTGTGGGTGCAAGCTGTATAATACCTTGTACCTTGCCCTCACTGCTGTGATTGATGATAACTCTGATTCCAGCAGCTTAACCCTTAAGACGCTGTGGTCAATATTGACTGTGGCATCTAAGGGGTTTACAGAGTGAGGGGGCTCCCTCTGTATCCCATCGAGCCCCTTTCCATGCGTGTGCAGGGTCCCCATGATGGCCATGGCAACCAGAGACCTTACAATATCACGGTCTAATAGGCAAATGTCAGTGTAATACTGATAGATAAAGTACAATACAATACAGAAATATTGTAATGTATTTTACCAATGATGAAAAACTGTAAGTTCACTGGATGGGAGCTAAGCTGCAGTACCCCAGAATGACCACTGCACGGTGTACAGAGCGGTTTATTTCCTGGAACTATGGCTTTATGTAACCGCTTATTGGTGTGGGTGCCAGGAGTTGGACCCCACAATCTAATTGATGACCTATCCTAGGGCTTAGTCCTGGAAAACTCCTTTAAGACCAAAACTGGTTGCATCCTTAAAGGGGTTGTCTCCCTTGTGCAAATAGCATTTATTAAGTAGAGGAGGTTAATACAAGCCACTTACTAATGTATTGTGATTGTCCATATTGCTTCCTTTACTGGCTGGATTCATTTTCCATTGCATTATACACTGCTCGTTTCCATGGTTATGACCACCCTGCAGTCCGTCAGTAGTGGTCGTGCTTGCACACTATAGGAAAAGCACCGGCCTCTCTGGTTGCCGTGACTGCAGGGCTGCTCATAGGCAAGTGCGTTTTTCAATAGTGTGCAAGTACAGCCGCCACTGATGACTGCGAAGGAGGCAATATGGATAACAACAATATATTAGTAAGTGCCTTGTTTCGATTAAATACTATTTGCTGAAGTGAGAAAACCCCTTTTAAGGGAGTAAACATTTCCCTTTTTTTAGGGCTAGTAGACAATAATTTATTATGATGCTACACGTGTGGGCCTACAATGTCCTAGGTCCAGATGTATTTATTTATTTTACAGTTCTACAGAAAAACATTTGCTAATTATTATTTTTTTATCCGCTTTGAGGCATAAAAATACTGATTGCTCACATACATGAATGGGTGACTTGACAAATTCATTTCAGCTTTTGCTCCAAACCTTACAGAGATAAAGAAACACCTACCGTACACATCAATATTTCCTTCAAAGGGTTTCCCCATTCATGATAAATTTCACCTAATTGCTCAAGCAGAATCTCTCCTTTTTCTCAGGTTTCTTCACTACTCTATAGGATCCTCCCAGCGACTCAGCTAGAATGGATAGGGACAGGTACACAATGGCTGAGAGACTATTAAACCTCACCTTGGAGATAATCTACCTGCTGACGGGTGAGGTAAGGATCCTAGCAGTTATGTATTCTAAAACATGGACATGACTTTAGGGTCAGTAATGTTTATCAGTGTGCCTCTCCATACAGAATCATACAGTAGTGAAGGAGACATCTGGTGAATGTGTAAAACCCAGGAGCCCAGGACTAAGAATGACCAACAGCCCCATCAACATGTATGATAATAACTTCTTGCTACATGAGAGAAGCAATAAGCAGAAGATCCTGGACCTCACCAATAAGATCATCAAGCTGCTGACTGGAGAGGTGAGCTCTGCTGGGAATACTGGGATGTTATATACTGATACCAAAAGAGATGTGCGGATGATGACTGTATGATTACGTATCAGGTTCCTATTAGATGTCAGGATGTCGCTGTCTTCTTCTCCATGGAGGAGTGGGAGTATGTAGAAGAACACAAAGATGGATACAAGGACACAATCATGGAGAATCGCCAGCCCCTCATTTCACTAGGTATTATACACAGCTAACCACACACATCCTTTCTTGAATCCTATGCTTAAAGAATGTATTTAATCACTAAGGAGATTTATGTATCAAATGTATAACTAGTCTGTGCTAGAAATGGTGTAAACTTGCACCACAAGTTTGACAATTTAGGTGCAAATTACACCAATTTTGCAGACGTGTAAATTCATGCACCATGTATATTTTCCACTGCATGTGTTTCCTACAGATCTACCCAGTATGAAAATCTCTCCGCAGAGATGTCTCAGTCCTCCCCGCCCAGAGGATTGTGCAGAAGAACATCACAGTGTCTCACTAGATCAACAGGTAGATGAACATGAAGATTGTTACAAAATACTTTATGATCTGAAGGAGCGTTTAAGATCTTGTGTTCCTGCCGCCAGGATATCTATTAACCCCTTCTAGCCAGTTCTCACCTTCCTGACCGAGCCCAATTTTTATGTGGTAATACCTTTAGAACACTTTCACTTATCCAAGCATTTCTAAGATTGTTTTTGCATGACACATCATACTTCATGTTAGTGGTAAATTTGGTTTAATGTTTTAGCATTTTTCTAAATTTGAATTTTTCTCCTTTGAAACCGTGATACTTCACAAAATAGTTATTAATTAACAATCACCATATGTCTATTTTATTTTTCTAAGGTTAGTCTTATAATTTTAGAAGCGATTTTTCATATTTTCTAAAACATTTCCAAAATTTCACTTTTTACAGGACCAATTAAATTCTAAAGTGACTCTTATATCATAGAAACAACCCATAATTGACCCCATTTTAGAGACTACACCCCTCCTATTATTCAAAACTAATTTAAAAAATGTTGTCACTTCAGCAAATGACATTTGTCATGTAGAGAAAGTTAATAGAAGCCACTTACTAATGTATTATTGTTATCCATATTGTCCCCTTTCCTGGCTGGATTAATGTTTCCATCACATTATACACTGCTCATATGCAGGGGTTAGGACCATCCTGCAATCCAGCAGTGGTGGCCATGATTACACACTATAGGAAAAAGCACTGGCTTCTCTGGTAACCCCATTTTGGAAACTTCACCCCTCAAGAAATTTAGCAACTGGTGTAAGTGAGCATTTTGACCCCACGGGTGTTTTCAAAAAATGAATGTGTAGCGAATGGTGATAAGAAAAATTGGTGAAGGGCTAAAGAAGCAAAAAAAAAACCCTGTGACAAAAAAGCGTTCACGGATGGCTCGGCATCCACCAAAATGTGCAGGGAGAGAAGATGGAATAGGGATTTAGGGACCAGGGATCCTGGAACTGCTGTAAATTAGCAATTAGATTATTGAACACTGCAGCAGTTTCAGGGACACACAGGTTTCCACATTTGTTCACACTATATCTCTGTGGAGCTCAGGATCTCTTTGCACTCCGCAAATAAACTGAAATGGCAACATACAGAGGCTTTTATTAATCTCCATGCTCCTCTTGTTCTTCAATTGGCTGGTATGTTATACCAGCCAATCACAGCAGACAGAAGGGATGCCAAACAACCACCTCCTCTTTGTAAACATGGCCATGATTGGTGCTGTCCTTTATAGCGCCAATCAATTCCATCTGTGGCCACCTGCATTCCTCTTACTATTTATTATAGTGAGAAAGCTGTGATTGGCTAGTAAGTATTGAGCGGCCAATCACAGCAGTTGGGGCTGGAGGGGGTGTTACAACCCCCCTGGTCCTTCACCTAAGATGGCTGGCTGTCGGGGACCATCTCAGCCGAGTCACCATTACACAGCATACATCAGGAAGGGGTTAAACAGGATTGAAAGTGGCACTAAAGATTAGCTCTTGTCAGGAACAGCAGACAATCTGCTGGCTCTAGGGACTGCCAAACAATCTGTCAGACCTTAAATTGATGGGTGACAAAGATCTGATTTCTGTCTGCTCTTCTGTATCCGCCAGACATACAGTAATGTACTGTACACGTATGTCAGCTATTATGTAATGTCCAGCTTTAGGATAGGCCACTGTTTCGTTAGTATGGTGGTTAAAGCGGTTCTCTGGGCTGCCCTATGGAAGAAAGATAGTTTGGTGAATACTTACCCGTCCATCGCTCCGATGATGCTGCTGTCTCCACTGCATTTACACCAGCTGCAGACTCTCTCACTGACATCCCAAATGGATGTGTTCCCTAGTCTTCCTGTTCAGCTGCACTTAGTATTATAAAGCTGAACAGGAAGACTAGAGAACACATCTGGAAGGGACCTGAGTAGAAGAGCCAGCAGCCTATGTGAGTGCAGTGGAGACAGGGCGATTGGCACCTCGACAGACTGGTAAATACTGACCAAACTATCTTTCACAGGGCAGAATAAAGAAGGGTTTTGCAAAAAGAGAATGTGTTATCAGAAAATGACCTACTGTTAAAATCAAATTTTTATCTTAAATATACAGTCATGGCCGTAAATGTTGGCACCCCTGAAACTTTTCAAGAAAATGAAGTATTTCTCACAGAAAAGTATTACAGTAACACATGTTTTGCTATACACATGTTTATTCCCTTTATGTGTATTGGAACAAAACCAAAAAAGGGAGGAAAAAAAGCAAATTGGACATAATGTCACACCAAACTCCAAAAACGGGCTGGACAAAATTATTGGCACCCTTTCAAAATTGTAGATAAATAAGATTGTTTCAAGCACGTGATGCTCCTTTAAACTCACCTGGGGCAAGTAGTAGGTGTAGG
This sequence comes from Bufotes viridis, assembly GCA_033119425.1. NCBI lineage: Eukaryota > Metazoa > Chordata > Amphibia > Anura > Bufonidae > Bufotes > Bufotes viridis. The sequence goes on from CM065594.1 coordinate 115,052,733, forward strand.
CAATATAAAAATCACACCTGAAAGAAGATAAAAAGGAGAGAAGTTCACTTAGTCTTTGCATTGTGTCTGTGTGTGCCACACTAAGCATGGACAAGAGAAAGAGGAGAAGAGAACGGTCTGAGGACTTGAGAACCAAAATTGTGGAAAGATATCAACAATCTCAAGGTTACAAGTCCATCTCCAGAGATCTAGATTTGCCTTTGTCCACAGTGCGCAACATTATCAAGAAGTTTGCAACCCATGGCACTGTAGCTAATCTCCCTGGGTGTGGACGGAAGATAAAAATTGATGAAAGGTGTCAACGCAGGATAGTCTGGATGGTGGATAAGCAGCCCCAAACAAGTTCCAAAGATATTCAAGCTGTCCTGCAGGCTCAGGGAGCATCAGTGTCAGTGCGAACTATCCGTCAACATTTAAATGAAATGAAACGCTATGGCATGAGACCCAGGAGGACCCCACTGCTGACACAAAGACATAAAAAAGCAAGACTACATTTTGCCAAAATATACTTGAGTAAGGCAAAATACTTCTGGGAAAACGTCTTGTAGACAGAGGAGACCAAGATAGAGCTTTTTGGTAAAGCACATCATTCTACTGTTTACCGAAAACAGAATGAGGCCTACAAACAAAAGAACACAATACCTACAGTAAAATATGGTGGAGGTTCAATGATGTTTTGGGGTTGTTTTGCTGCCTCTGGCACTGGGTGCCTTGAACGTGTGCAAGGCATCATGAAATCTGAGGATTACCAACGGATTTTGGGTCACACTGTAGAGCCCAGTGTCAAAAAGCTGGGTTTGCGTCCGAGATTTCAGGTCTTCCAGCAGAACAATGACCCCAAACATACGTAAAAAAGCACCCAGAAATGGATGGCAACAAAGCGCTGGAGAGTTCTGGTGCCCAGCAATGAGTCCAGATCTAAATCCCATTGAACACCTGTGGAGAGATCTTAAAATTGCTGTTGGGAAAACGCCCTTCCAATAAGAGAGACCTGGAGCAGTTTGCAAAGGAAGAGTGGTCCAAAATTCCGGGTGAGAGGTGTAAGAAGCTTTTTGATGGTTATAGTAAGTCACTGACTTCAGTTATTTTTTTCCAAAGGTTGTGCAACCAAATATCAAGTTAAGAATGCCAATAATTTTGTCCAGCCCATTTTTGGAGTTTGGTGTGATATTATGTCCAATTAGCTTTTTTTTCCTCCCTTTTTTGGTTTTGTTCCAATACACACAAAGGGAATAAACATGTATATAGCAAAACATGTGTTACTGCAATACTTTTCTGCGAGAAAAACTTCATTTTCTTGAAAAATTTCAGGGGTGCCAACATTTACGGCCATGACTGTATGTATGTGTGTATATATATATATATATATATATATATTTAGAATTTCTGGTGATTTTTCCCCCCCCCCCCCCATGTCACTTTCTAGATTAAAAACATGTATATAATCCTGCAATTTTCACACTGGCCACTCAGTGTAACAATAGATCATGCTTTCCTGTTCTGTACAGGTTACTTTCCAGTAGGTATAATCAGCACAGACAATCCAAATCTTTTAACAGATTTAAAAATTATCGTTTGCCGGTGACAAATCATGTTTTTTTTTTATCATTGTCTGCTGCCGGCAAACAACTGGACAGCATGGGGACGAGCGATGGTATAACGATTGCTTCTTGTCATGCTGTGGAGGAGATTGTTGCATGTAATAGCAGCATTCTCCTCCACTGACGAGCAGGCATTTGCCAGGAAGGAACGCTTCCTTCCTGGCAATTGCCAGCAGAATCGGGCTGTGTAGATAATATAGATAAGGCAGGATCCACCATTGACAATAGGTGAGATCACAGCTCATGAGCTCCCTCCTGACCTCTGCAAACGTCATAGAGAAAGCCTAAAAAAAAAATGTTTAACATAAAAATGTGATTTAAACAATAGGTCATTTCTGATGACACATTTCCTTCAATGATCTTTTTGGTTATCTAAAATATTCCACAACATTTCCCAACCCGCTGTTGACTTCTTATCTTTCAAATCAGGGTAGAGATCTGAACAATACTAATCCTAATGCTGTATCAGAAAAAGAAGAAACATATATGAGGGTTGATCAGCAGTATAAGGATAAAACTCCTACACAGAACTGCCAAGGTGAGTAGTAACTATTGAATGTAAGAAAGAGTCACATATACTCCTGCCTTAAAGACTGTAATGATTTTGTCTGGATGTCACCTAAAATGTCACTAACGTTTAAAAAAACTTTAGATATATACTAGAAACATATCAAAGGTTTCTGATGGGTGGGGGTCCGAGCACTCAGACCCCACCGATCTCTAGAACGAGGGGAGAGAAGCACATGCATATCGCGCTCTCCTTGCTGCATAAGACAGGTTCCATAGAAGTCTATGGGCTTTTCTTGATTCCTTCCTCTACAGCAAGGAGAGAGAGCGCGATATGCGTGTGTTTCTCTCCTCTCAGTCTAGAAAACAGTGGGGAGTGCTGACACCCCCCACACCGATCAAAACTTTTGGTATGACATATAAAAAAAAGTTTGTAATTCTTTGAGCTATATTCATTGCCCAGCCAAAAATACAAACCAAATATGGCCATAAATTTGGGTAAAAAAGTCGGCATATTTTTCTTATTCATGTTTTTCATTCTCTGCTGTATATAAGAGATTTAAGCAAAGGAACTCTTTACCCCAAGTTCCTTTCTTGTGCCCCCTTGTCATTTTGAGCCCTTTGTTCATTTTACCCATGCTATTCTTAATAAGTTAACAATAACTAAATTTTCATATGTTTAATTTGTTTTAATTTTTAAGGTTGTAAACTATTGTTATAAAATCTATATTGTTTTGTATGTTTTTTTTGGAGGTTAAAACTGAAATAAAAACCCCTATTTTTATTTCTGCCAGACGACTATACCAGAAGCTCAGAGGAATGTCTCCTTGTATCCTCAGATTATAAAGTAGAAGATGGTGAAAGCACACAAGATACATATGAAGAGCGTGCCATTATTTCAGATATACCCTCATCCCTTTATATTAGATATCTATCACCTGATCCATTAAAGCATGAAGTTCAATCTCCTGATATATCACAGATCAATAATCAAAGTACAAATCACAGAGAGTTTATAGACAGTAGAAGTCATATAGATGAGAGAGTATTTTCATGTTCAGAATGTGGCAAACATTTTCCTCAGAGATCAGTTCTTGAAAAACATCAAAGAACTCACACAGGAGAACGACCATTTTCATGTTCGGAATGTGGGAAATGTTTCACCAGAAAACCACATCTTTTTCAGCATCTAAAAATTCACACAGGAGAAAAGCCCTATCAATGTTCTGAATGTGGGAAATGTTTCAGCCAAAAATCAGATCTTGTTAAACATCAGAGAATTCACACAGGAGAGAAACCATATTCCTGTTCAGAATGTGGAAAGTGTTTTAGCCAAACTTCTGCTGTTATTGGACATCTAAGAATTCACACAGGCATTAAGCCATTTTCATGTTCAGAATGTGGAAAATGCTTTACCAAGAGATCAGAGCTTGAAAAACATCAAAGAATTCACACTGGAGAGAAGCCATTTTCATGTTCTGAGTGTAAGAAAAGTTTTACATCTAAATCTAACCTTTGTAAACATCAGAAAATTCACACAGGAGAGAAGCCATTTTTATGTTTCCAATGTGGGAAAGGTTACAGCAAGAAATCTGCATTTATTGAACATCAGAAATGTCACATGGGGGAGACGGGATTAAATGTTCAGACTGTAGGAAATATTTTGCCTCAGGTATGGGACTCATCTGAGTCTTTTATTATTGAGGACAAGTCCCCTGATGTATCAGAGACTATGAACCTATTTACAGATCAGAGACAGAATACTAGCAAGCAGATTCAAAGAAATGAGAAGCAATTTTCTTGTTCAGAGTGTGGAAAATGTTTTTCCCAAAAGTCAGATCTTGTTAAACATGAAAAACTTCATTCTGGAGAAAAACCCTTTTCATGTTCAGAATGTGGAACATGTTTCATGAGTAAATCACAGCTTGCTCAACACCTAAAAACTCACACACGAGAGAAGCCATTTTCATGCTCAGACTGTGAAAAATGTTTTACGCAGAAATCAGATCTAGTTGATCACCAGAGAATACACATAGGGGAGAAGCCATTTTCCTGTCCTGAATGTGGGAAATGTTTCTACAAGAAATCACATCTTACACAACATCTAAAAATTCACACAGGAGAGAGACCATTTTCATGTTCAGAATGTGGGAAATGTTTTACTCAGAAATCAGATCTTGTTAAACATCAAAGAATTCACACAGGAGAGAAGCCATTTTCATGTACTATATGTGGGAAATGTTTCAACCAGAAGTCAGCTGTCATTGACCATCAAAGAATTCATACGGGGAAGAAGCGATTTTCATGCTCAGACTGTGGGAGATGTTTTAATCAGAGATCAATTTTTGTTCAGCATCAAAGGATTCACACATTAGAGGAGCTGTTCCCATGTTCAGAATGTGGGAAGTGTTTCAGCAAAAAACCTGCTCTTGTCAAGCATCAGAAAGATCACACAAAGGAGAAGCCAATATAAAGGCTATGTACACCTTTTGGGGGCAATTTTTTATTGTTACATTGTAGTTATAGTTACATTGTACTAATTTTGAACTAAAAATAATTTTTTCTGTTGGTCTCTACATTTTCTCTCCTCCATCATTTGGGGAGCTGACGGCTCCTTTTTTCTGATATTATAAACACTCATTGTAGCTCAGTTCTTATCTTACTGTTATAATTGTGGTTTAAATAAGTGTTTATGACCTCTTAGTAGTTTAGAGATGAGGGTTATTTGATATCTGGCACAAAGTGCAAGTACCAGTCACACAGTTAGAAAAACAATTAACCCTTTGTGACAGAACAGCTCAGTATTTTTAATAAAGACCAAATGAAAATATTATTTTTAGCCCAAAATAAGTAAAATGCAATCATAAACAAAAATTGTTTTCTCGCCCATTTTCCTTGGGGGACACAGGAAACCATGGGTATAGCTCAGCTCCCTAGGAGGCGTGACACTAAGTTAAAGCTGTAAGCCGCTCCTCCAGCCTGGAGAGAGAGACTACCAGTTTTTGCTTAGTGTCCAAGCAGGCAAGACACTCCCTGCTCAGGCAGGGTCGCTTTCCTTAAAATTTTTATTTTTGAGCTTATTCTTTCTTATTTTATTTTTTAATTCTATTATTTTTTTCTACTTTCAGGGACAACAGAGACGCACTAGACCTCTCTGTTTCTCCCGGGGGTTGAGTTGCGCCAGTGCCGGTAACCCGCACTGCTGCCTCTTCCACAGAAGGCAAGGTGGATCTGGGCAGCACTAGCTCCCCTACATCCCGCCAGCGCAAGGGTCGCCCGCACGCCAAGTCCCTTTCCCAGCTTCCTGCCACTGCGGGGCCAGTAGCTGAAGGGGCGACCCTGCTGGACGGAACGAGGGTGAAGACAGCGGACGGTGAGAGTGGCTGCTCCAGCCCTAACCCACCCCCATTTTCCCTCCGCTGCTGCACACACATAGGGGATTCCTCTATCCCCCACTACCACCTAGCCCCTTCTTACATGTGGGACTTATCTCCCAATAGAGCATTTTTCTGGCGGTTCCCCCACAGGATCTGGGTCTGTGCACCTCGGGGGTTAATGTGTCGGGTGCCGGCTTCTCCTGCGCGGCACCAGACATTCTCGGCAGAGACCGGCAGACTTCTGGGCCATACGCTTCTGAGCAGAGCAGTGGCCATGTACTGCATTCCACCCTGCCTTGCGGCCTCCCTGTGCCGGCATCTTGCTCCCGCTGCTATCACTCTCGGCGCTCCCCTGCAGCAGGCCACGCTGCAGCGCCTCGGTGGTTAATTCATTTTGCCGCGCGGCTCTCTCCAGGGGGGCGGAGCTTCCTTCTCCCGCGCTCCGCTCCTTCCCGCTGCGCTGCTGTGCTGCTCATCACCTCGACTGGTCACCGCTGCTACCTGACCTCTGGAGATCTCTTTAGTTCCCCTTCGTTCTGCTGTCGCTCCTGCCGTTGCTCCTCTCCACAGCACTTTGGATTGCTGTGTTGAGACTCCTAAATGAGGCTCCGCTGTGTTTTTGTGGCTGGTCTACCTGAGATCAGCCTTTGTTTTGTTTGAGTAGTCCTCTCCACAGCTTGCCTCAGTCTGCTGCTGCTACCTTTGCGCCACTTCAGGCTCCGGTAGGACAGTTAACCCCCTCCACACCAGTGACCTGTCTGGGTGTAGGCCCCTGTCTTGGTTTTTTTTCTGGAGCTCAACCCTTTCAGCACTGTCTCAAACATGTCAGACCCTTCTGGGGCCGCCAAACCTTGGTTCCATGCCTGTACCGCTTGCAGGGAACCCTTCCCCCGTGGGCAGTCTGATCCGCATTGCTCCGCATGCCAGGCCCCACTGCAGCGTCAGTCGCCCGCAGCGCTGCCCTTTGTTCCTTATGAGCCACCTGACTGGGCTAGATCCCTGTCCCAGGCCGTTGAAAGTCTCACCCACGTCGTAGGCTGCCTTGTAGATAGCAGGCTGCCACACCTCCTGTCGCACCCTCCGGGCCCAACGCTTCTGCCACTCCCGCCAGTTCACCCTTAACCAGTGAACCTTGCAGAGCTAGGCACTCTCAGAAGCATCTCGGAGTTGAGCGCACATCCTCCTCAGATGCGTCCCTCTCCCCGCCACGCGTGCATACTCAGTTGGGCCTCTCCTCTCCATAGGATTCACCCTCTGTAGGTGAACTGGCGGATTCGGATTTGGAAATGGACTCGGCTCTGCCGTCTAAGCTAGCCTCTGCAGTGGGTCAACTCATTCCGCCCTAAGCAGGCTTCCAAAGTCTTTCCAATCCACTCAGATTTTTCTTCTGTGGTTTCTAAAGCTTGGGCTCGCCCCGACGCCCGCTTCGCCACCCCCAAGAAAATGGACATATGTTATCCTTTTCCGGCTGATGTTGTTGCCACCTGGTCGTCCCCGCCTAAGGTGCACCCCCCCCCCCCAGTGGCTCGTCTGTCAAAAAACACGGCCATTGCTGTCCCCGACGGCTCCTCACTTCAGTCAGCTGATGACCGTCTTATGGAGTCACTCTCCAAGGGCATTTTTGCTGCCTCCGGTTCTGCCCTTAGACCGGTCTTTGCCTCCGCATGGGTGGGTAAGGCGATCTCTGCATGGGGTCTGCAGCTTGAACAGGACTTGGATTCGGAAATCCCAATCCAGGACCTCCGTTCCTTGGCCCAGCTTATTGTTCGGGCAGGAAATTTTGTTTGTGAGGCCTCCCTCGATGCTGGAGCCCTTATAGCCCGCTCCTCTGCCTTGGCCGTTTCCGTCAGGAGGGAGCTCTGGTTAAAGGTTTGGACAGCGGACGCTGCCTCAAAGCGTCCCTTGGCGAGGCTGCCTTTTACGGGTTCCTGTCTATTCGGGACCCGCTTGGACGAACTTATTTCGGAAGCCACGGGTGGTAAAAGCACCCACCTTCCGCAGCCCCGGACCAAGGGCATTCCTCGCGGACGTCCTGGGATGTCTCGCTTTCGGCCGCCTCCATCCTTTTCAGGGACGTCTGGCGGGCTCACATCTCCGACGCTTGGGTGCTCGAAATTGTATCATCCGGATACAAAATCGAGTTCGCGTACTTCCCTCCGGATCGATTCTTTCGGTCCCGTCCTCCACGGGACCCAAAGTGTGCAGCGGCCTTCTCCGCGGCCGTTCGCACCCTGCTAGACAGGGGTGTGATTACTCCCATGCCCAAAGAGGAACGGTTCAAAGGGTTTTACTCTAACCTCTTTGTGGTTCCCAAAAAGGGAGGTTTGGTGCGGCCCATTTTGGATCTCAAGCGGCTAAACTGTTTTCTCCTCCTTCGGCGGTTCCGGATCGAGTCCCTCCGTTCCGCGGTGGCTTCCCTGGAGCAAGGAGATTTCATGTCTTCCATCGACATCCAAGACGCCTACCTCCATGTTCCTGTAGCCCGGTGTCACCATCGCTTCCTTCGCTTCGCCGTAGGGAACGATCACTACCAATTTGTCGCCCTCCCTTTTGGTCTGGCGACAGCCCCTCGGATGTTCACCAAAGTCCTGGCTCCGATCTTGGCCTTGCTCTGCTCCAGGGGAGTTTTTCTGCTTCCGTACTTGGACGACATCCTCATCAAGGCTTCGTCCCTTTCTCCGGCGTCCACCAGTGTGGATCTCACTCTAGAGACCCTGGCGAGGTTCGGTTGGGTCATCAACTTTCCCAAGTCCTCCATTCCCCCTTCCAGACAGCTAGTCTTTCTGGGGATGCTCTTGGACACGGAAGCGGCGGAGGTCCGCCTTCCCCCGGAAATACGTCTGACCCTCCACCGGGCGGTTCGGGATCTCCTTCTCCACCGTCGCCCGTCCTTCCGCCTCTGCATGCGGGTCCTGGGCCAAATGGTTGCCTGCTTTGAGGCAATCCCGTTTGCTCAATTCCACTCCCGTATCCTTTAAAGGGCGATCCTTTCCGCCTGGGACAAGTCACCGGAGGCTCTGGACCGCCCATTCCGTCTCCCTCCTCGGGTTCGGTCCTCCCTCCGCTGGTGGTTACGGACCCCTCTCCAGGGCAAGTCCTTCCTACCGCTCAACTGGTTTGTGGTTACCACCGACGCCAGCTTACTGGGCTGGGGAGGGGTATTTCCTCCCCAGTCCGTCCAGGGCACTTGGTCTCGATTGGAGTCCAGACTGCCAATCAACGTCCTGGAGCTGAGAGCGATCCTTCTGTCTCTCCAACACTGGAATCACCTGCTACGGGGCCATCCAGTCCGCGTAAAATCGGACAACGCCACAGCCATGGAGTACATAAACCACCAGGGAGGCACCCGCAGCGATGCGGGAGGTCACCAGTATTCTCCTTTGGGCGGAAGCCCACGTCCCGGCCCTGGCGGCAATCTATATTCCCGGGGGAGAGAACTGGGCGGCGGACTTTCTCAGCTGCACCACCATCGACCTGGGGGTTTTCTTTTCACCCGGAGGTGTTCGCGGACGTTTGCCGTCGTTGGGGTCGTCCGGACGTGGACCTCATGGCCTCCAAGTTCAACCACAAGGTTCCCACTTAACTGTCCAGGGCCAGGGATCCGGGGGCGTGCGGTGCCGACACCCTCGTTCTTCCATGGCGAGACTTCGTCCTTCTGTACATTTTTCACCTGCTTTCTCAGGGACCGATCTTCCATCCGCATTTAAAGTCCCTACGTTTGACGGCGTGGCTATTGAGACCACCGTCTTGACGCGTAGGGGTTTTTCCGCGGACGTGGTCCACACGATGATCCGTGCCCGTAAGCCGTCCTCTTCCAGGATCTATTATAGGACCTGGAGGACTTATCTGGGTTTCTGTGCCAATCTGGGGATTCCTCCTCTCCGTTTCTCTCTCCCCACGGTTCTCTCCTTCCTTCAGTCTGGACTCGACCACGGGCTGGGTCTTAGTTCTCTGAAGGGTCAGGTTTCGGCGCTGTCCATTCTCTTCCAGCGTCCCCTGGCCCCCCTCGGACCTATCAAGACCATTCTCCAAGGTGTGGCTCACTCGGTTCCTCCGTACCGCCCTCCGGTACCACCCTGGGATCTGAACCTGGTTCTCTCTGCGCTCCAGTCCTCCCCCTTCGAACCGCTGCGTCTCCTGTCCTGCAAGGTTATTTTCAATAGCCGTCACCTCCCTCAGGAGGGTGTCTGAGTTGGCGGCGCTTTCCTGTTCGGAACCTTTCCTGGTGTTCCACCAGGATGAGGTAGTTCTCTGCCCTGTTCCTTCGTTTCTTCCTAAGGTGGTCTCCGCCTTTCATCTGAACAAGGACATTGTCCTCCCCTCCTTGTGCCCTTCCCCTTCCCACCCCCGGGAACGGGAACTTCATCGTCTGGACGTGGTCAGGGCCCTGAGACTTTACCTGGAGGTCACTAGCTCCTTCCGGCGCACTGATTCCCTGTTTGTGGTTCCGGAGGGTTTGCGCAAAGGGATGCGGCCTCCAAGATTGCTATCGCCCGTTTTGTCAGGACGGCTATTGCCGAGGCTTATCACGCCAAGGACAGGGTCCCGCCCCTCGGTGTTACTGCTCACTCAACCAGAGCAGTTGGTGCATCCTGGGCTCAGAGGCATCGGGCTTCGGCGGAACAGTTGTGCAAGGCGGCCACCTGGTCTTCCTTGCACACCTTCACCAAATTCTACAAGGTGCACACTCATGCGTCGGCTGACGCTGCTTTGGGCCGTCTTGTGTTGCAGGCGGCGGTTACCTGATGCTTCGGGTGTTAGCCTGGGAGTTGTGGTCCTTCCCTTCTGGGACTGCTCTGGAACGTCCCATGGTTTCCTGTGTCCCCCAAGGAAAATGGCCGAGAAAACGAGACTTTTGTATAACTTATGTTGGGGGACACAGCACCTGCCCTTCATCTGTTTCTTCGGTTATGGTTTTAGTCTTGGTTGCCCCTGTTGGGTGCTTGACAGTTGTTCTTTCCGGTTGGTGGTTATCTTTCACTACTTGGACACGCAACTGGTAGTCTCTCTCTCCAGGCTGAGGGTATAGCTGCTAGAGGAGGGGCTTACAGCTTACACTTAGTGTCACGCCTCCTAGGGAGCTGAGCTATACCCATGGTTTCCTGTCTCCCCCAAGGAAGAGCGAGAAAGAGACTTTACTGGTAAGTTATACAAAAGTCTTGTTTTTGTACATGGCTTTTAATGTTCACCCACCGAAGTTTCCGCTGCTGCAGCAGCTTCAGAACCTGCAATCCTTGTAGGTTTTTGGGTGTAAATGTGGGTTTTAAAGCGGTTTTGAAATTATAATAACACTTCTTGGCCCAGCTTGGGACCATAGCTGACAATAGGCATAAGATTTTTAAGAAGTATTATTTGGGGGTAAACAAGGCAGGAATTTTTTTACCTGTCTTGCTGGCCCATGTTTTCTTTACCTGGTAGCATCAGAATTGTATGGTAGCACCTTTTTACCCCTTCCTTAATGTGAATGATAGGCTCATTTTGGGGAAATTAGAAAACCTTCAGTTGAATTGTCAGTTTGGTCGACAGCTGTCTTATGTCTATGAGCATCTATATATTAATTTACATTCTATATGACCTTGTACATGATGTTGACTGGAACTGACTTTGTGCTTGAAAATCAGTAAGGCATTGAAATTTCGTAAGAATCCATTCTCTGCCAGTAGATGCTCTGTACTTCCCAGCTCATTCCACAGTAATATGGCTCTGGCTCCTATAATAAACATTCACATTGAAAATGAACACATTTTACATTTTATTATTACAAATTCTTGAATAATATAGTAATTATTATAGCTATTTGACGATAATTATTATAGCTATTTGGACGTTAATGGGTAGAATATTTTTACCACTAGGCCAGGGCAGGCTGTGTAGCCATGTTTACTGACCAAGTTTTCAGCATGATCAAAAAATGATGTCTGACAGAAATTGCCCTTGTCACTTGCATAGGTGTCTGTACATAACCAAGCCTTTTGGACTTCTGAACATCCAGTTTCGCCTGTCCAGTCATCGTCTTTGCCAGTACTTGTGTAATGTCATGTTTTACAGTTTGTACTTTACAAATTGTCACCAGGATGCGTTTTTATGTTCAAAGAAAGCAAATAAGAAAAGGGAAAAGTAAAAAATGTGTTTGAGTATTACTACAATGTAGATAATTCTGCACTGAAACTTATGATGGTTTTAAAGGGGTATTCTGGTTGTTTACATTACCCCCTATCCATAGGATAGGCAATAACTATTACATTGGTGGGGGTTCTACCGCTGTAGCCACTCCATTCATTTCTATGGGATTCCCTTATTCGTCTATCACCAGAATTCCCATAGAGATGAATGGAGCAGCTACACATGTGCAACCGGCCACTTCGCTCATTTCAGGGGGGTTGGGGATGGGTCTCAGTGGTAGGACCACCGATCTACCTACCTGTGGATAGGGGATAACTTACCACACCAATGCCCACGTTGTACCCTCAGGATGCTACACATTTATGTACAAAAAGGTCACATAGACCTACTAAATCCTTTTAGGGGTTACAACATAGATATTAAAACGTAACCTTTATTATATTTTTATAAAAGCTGATACATTTATTTATACACCTAGTCCCATTAAAATCATCAGGGAAGGAATCAGATATTCCACTCAATACTGAATGTGTGTATAACTGGTATGGTGATCACGGCACTCAGTCTATCCTGTTCACAGTTGTAGGGTGCACGTCTTGTTGGGTTCTCCCTCCACCCGGTGGAACCACTTCAAATTCACAATAGATGAGACAGCACTCCAATTTCGTATGCTGATTAATTTTATTATATTAGCCACGGACATGGTGGTGCATAATAGCAACGTTTCGGGCAATTGGCATGCCCTTCATCAGGCTGATGTACATACAAAAAATAGAAAGGGAGGTACATGTATGAATGTCATATATGAGCATATACACAGAACATATATTCAAATTTAAAACCTACAAGAGGCATTAAGCTCTGCTAAAGGTAGGTATAATCTGGTACATCAGAGGTTAAAGTCACCACCATGAAAAATCAGGGGAAGAGAAGGGAGGAAAAGGGGGGGGGGGGAAAGGAAATGGGATCGACAGTGGAATAAACAGCATGCAACATCATTGTAGTTATCATATATGAAGTATAAATCATGAGGTTTGCACGCTGTAAACAAGTCTATATACATAAGAGATGAATATAGGAGAGCATAATGGTGTGAATGCACGATGGGTCCACAAGTAACAGGTAACAAGTTAAATGTGGATCAACCACAGACTCGTGTGTGATGATGTAATAGCTGGCAAACGGGCGCAGTAATGTGCGCACAGAACACGAATAACGTACCAGCGGGTTAAATAAATAAAGTAAATCACGGGCACAAAGTAAAACAAGGCGTTGGTAGTGTATAGTGGGCACTTACCAAGTTATGTGCAGGCGAGGAAGCGCAGGACCGGCATGTGAGAGGATGCCGGGGCGCCATGTATAAATACAGGGAGCAGTGGCCGGCGCATGCGTGCATAGGCGAATCAGGGCTCCAAGTATCGCGAGATGATCGCGTCAGTATACAGCGCGGTGGCGCTCAAATTCCGAGGCGCATGCGCAGAGAATACTAGCAGTGGAGGTGTCGCCATATTGGAAAAGGGCAGAAGTAATGTACGAGTGGGCAACAAATCAAAAAAATGTAAGGGATGTAGTAGAGGATAAGGGGATTGCATGGATGATCACCGTTATGGGTGATATGCCCCAGGTGTTAAGGTGAACGGCCGGTATTAAAGGGTGGCTGTAAGACCAAAACGTCTCAAGAAGAATGTCTGGTTGTGTGTAAGTGAACCCATCATACATTTTGCAAAAATACAACAATCACAGAAGAACGAACGTCAATATGCAATATACCGAATTGTGTACCAACATATGTAGATAAGTTAGATGATCAAAGTCGCAGCAGTGGACCAAGGAGCGTGCTTCACGGGTGTCGCCACCCGCTAGTGAACGACATTGGACCCTAGGAGGGGTAAAAATGAGATATATAATTAATAATAATGCTATAACAAAAACGTATATAGTTAATCAAATACATATTCTTTGTTAAGTCCATTGGGTTGTAGCGTGTTAAGGCGACGGATCCGTGACATCTCTCTCTCTTGAAGTAATGCTTCACGATTACCACCCCGTCTAAGTGGAGGTATCCAATCAATAATTTGAAATCTGAGTTGACTGATGGAGTGTTGGAAAGTGTGGAAGTGTTCCACTAAAGGGGCTTCAATTTTATGGGTCCGTATGTTGGATTTGTGTTGGGAGATCCTGTCTTTGATCTTTTGAATGGTCTCTCCTACATAACCAAGGCCACAGGGGCATTTGATGAGGTACACTACGTAGTTGGATTGACACGAGAAGTGTCCACGTATTTGGAATGTTCTGCCTGTGGACGGGTGTGTGAACGTAGAGCCCTTAGAGACATTACCGCACTGTGCACAAGAAAGACAGGGGTATGTCCCTTTAATTGAGGTACCAGTGATAGTCTGTTGGATACTTATTGGCTTATTGGATCCGATGTCTGATCGGACCAATTTGTCTCTCAGGTTGGATGCTCGCTTATACGACATCAATGGTTTTTTACCAAAGATTTGTGGGAAGTTACTGGATAGAATGTACCAGTGTTTGTGGACGGCCTTCTTGACCTCTGAGGTGGGAGAAGGTCGTTACACATGGAATGCTGGGCCCTTGGGTTTTAGGAGGTTTGGGTTCAAGAAGTTTCGCCCTGGGAAGATTGTGAATCTTTTGAATGTGTGTCTCAACGATGTCTTTAGGGTAACCCCTAGTTAGAAATTTGTGTGACATTTCTGACAACCTAGGGTTGATAGTGTCAGGGTCTGATACTATGCGTTTGACCCGCATCAGTTGAGAGCGTGGAAGAGAGCGAATGAGTCCAGGGGGATGGAAGGAATTGTATTTAAGGAGACTATTTTTGTCTGTGGGCTTTGAGTATAAGTCAGTGATGATAGAATTAGCCCGTACTTTAACAGGAACATCCAAAAAAGGGATTTCATTTTCGTGATACTCCAAGGAGAGAGAGATGGATTCCGTGGCCGTGTTTATGCTCTGGTGAAACGACAGGAGGTCTTCTTTAGTGCCCTGCCAAATACAAAATATATCATCGATATATCGAAACCAGCATTTGATCGATCGTTGAAACATGGGATGGGAATATACAAAACGATCTTCAAAATCATTCATATACAGGATTGCAAAAGTTGGTGCGACATTACATCCCATAGCAGTACCAGATACCTGGAAATAAAATTGTTCCTCAAATAAGAAATAGTTGCGTTGTAAAACAAAAGATAGTAGGGCCAAGATGAATTCTTGTTCGGCGGTTGAGTATTCCGCTGTATGATGCATGGTGTTTTTAACACATTGGATACCTGCCTCTGTGGGGATGTTGGTATATAGGCTGGATACGTCCATGGTGACAAGAAGGCATTGACTGGAATTGATGGTAAGGTTGGAGATTTTGTTGAGAAAATCAGTGGTATCTTGGATATAAGATTTACCATTTTGGGCATAACGTCTGAGCAGGCCATCAAGTAATTTGGCCGCTGGTTGGAAGATAGACTCACAACCAGAGACTATGGGTCTTCCTGGGGGATGTTCCCTATTTTTGTGAACTTTAGGCAAAATGTAAATAACAGGAATACGCGGATGCTTAGGTATTAGGAAGTCAGCAGTTTTTTTGGGAATAATACCCTTGTGGAGTGCTGAGTCCACAATGGTGGACAATTCCATGGAGCACTCTCCAGTGGGGTCATAGTCTATAGGGAGATAGACCTCACGGTCACTGAGTTGGCGGAGGATTTCCTCCCTATAGTCCTTTTTATCCATGATCACAATCCCCGAGCCTTTATCTGCTGGCTTGATGATTGTGTCTTTGTCCTGGCTGAGTGTCTTGATGGCCAGGGAGTGTGCCCTGGATAGGTTATGTCTTACCTTGATCGTTGCAGCTCGGTCTTCCAGTTTCTTAAGATCCTGTTGGACGTGTGAGATGTAATCCTCTATGACGTCGTATCTCTTCGGAGGAGAAAAATTACTTGGTGGTTTATAGGATTTTATACGATTTTGAAAGGGGGAGAGACTTGTAGTGGTGTCCGTGGTCCAGGTTGGTTTCTCAATTGCAATATAGGCACGAAGTCGAATGGTCCTGAAAAATTTGGACATTTCCTTGTCCAGAAGGTAAGGTTTCGTAAGGTTAGTGGGGACAAATCCAAGGCCTAGATTGAGTGAAGAGACCTCTTCATCTGTGAGAGTTTTGCTGGATAGGTTAATGAGTAAGTTGTTAGAGATCCCTTGGCTCGTGCTGGAGTTCATCTCGGAGTTGATCTTGTGCGGATCGGGTCCCGCTGGGATTGGAAAGAATATTGACCTCTTCCTCTTATGTTTCTGCCCCGCCCTCCTTGTCGGCCACCTCTTCTGGATCTTATTGTGCCTCTGTCTAAAAAATCAATCTCGCTACTTGCGGTGGATGATCCTGAGGCGAAAGTTGGTGAGGGGCCAGGTGCTGGAGGATTTTGGGTGACTGAGCGGTAGACCTGGTTGGTGGCGTAGTCTTGAACGTCTCTGAGGTATTTAGATCTCTTGCGGTCTTCGAGTGACCGCCTAAAAAATTATTTTTCTGTATGATATTATTTTTGATAGATGTAAGTTCTTCTCCAGGAATCTCGTTGAATAATCTTTGTTCAAGAGTGGTAATTTCTGACCTGGTCTTATCAAGTTCTTGACTGGCCCGATCCAGGGTCAGGAGGATGATATCGAATGATGCCTTGTTTAGGATTCTTTCATATTGAAGGCAGAAATCTGGATCCTCGGAAAATAGCGTGGGTCGCAGGTTGCAGGTTGCACACTGAATGTGTGTAATCCTCTTTTACTTGGAGGTACTGCTTATGGGTGCAGTTCACTTTGCTGTGTTATAATGTGTGCATCTGCCATAGGTTAATGCATATGTTTTTCTACATTCCTATCAGGAATCTAGCGCATTCGTTGCTCAACATTGTACTTGATGGCAACCTACAACTTTGTTGCAACACTGGAATGTGTAGCCAATTGCTCACTCTTTGAAGCTTCTTGGCAGTCAGATTCTGATTCTAAGTCAGTGTTGCAACAATGTGATTGTATAGTAGAGCAGATTTCTATTTGCTCCTACTGCACTTATATTATGCCGCTGGAACCACTTGACTAATTCCTATGTTTGTGCACACATGCTTTGTCACACTGTGGCTCATGAGAGAGGAAATAGATTCCTACAAAATTACCAGGGAATGGTATGCCTATTTTATCGTAAAGGGGACGCCCACTGCTCACCCCTATTTACTATGAGACATATCACACCAACTTTCTCAGCCACGCAGATACACGCTGTTTAGCGCTTACCAACCACACATTCATTCATACAATTGTATGCTTCCGATTCGGTCCCTGTCTAAAAGCCAGCAGGCACTAACCCTTCCGACATGTTTCGCCGCATGTGCAGCTTCATCAGGGAAATAGGGAAACTAATACCCTATTGTAACCGTTGTGATGCTTGTCCCCTGCACTGAACTATATTAAAAAGTAACTTGTCACATTTTAAATGCAGTGCAGTCTTCAGGCAGTATGTTATAGAGCAGGGGAGCAGAGCAGATTGATATATGCTGTATTTTTTTGGACTATGGGATGCACATTTTAGTAAGAAAAAAAACTTCCTAAATATGCCTGCATCTTATAGTCCACAGTCAGGATGGTCCAACACTGCCAGACCCCCTGACTGCTTCCTTACAATCCTTCCCCATGCTGTAGGTCTCCACACTGCAGTTAAAGAGGTTTTCTAGGATTTTAATATTGATGACCTATCCTCAAGATAAGTCATCAATATCAAATTGTCAGGGGTCCGACACCCGCTGATAAGCTGTATTGGGAGACAGCGTGCACAGTGCACATGTGCCATCTCCCTTCTCTCTTCCTGCTCGCTGCTGCATCTCCTCATACAGCTGATTGGTGGAGGTGTCGGACCCCCATCAATTTGATAATGAGGACCTATCCTGAGGATAGGTCACCAATAGAAAAAGCCCTGAGAACCCCTTTAAGGAGATGAAAAACTGCAGCTGAAGAACCATCTTTTCCCCCATGTCACGACAGCACCACCAGAGAGATGGACTCCTCCCCCAGGGACAGGAAACCTAGAGTACAAAAGGAAGTACCTCCCTCTGCATCAGTGGTTTCCTGTCCCTAGGAAGCCTGGAGTGTTTCCATAGCCTGGTGGGCTGTGTTTGAAGTATATGGCTGGGGGACCTGGAAGCAAGAAATCCCGGTGGTTCTGGGTAGCTGGGTCCCCCGTATGACTCCCGGTGTGGAGCCAGTTCTTTCACCCCCAGCAGCCGGTAATTGCCACCCACCTCCCGCTCCCTCCAGCCTCTCCTCGCCACCGCCACGGCCCGCTCGCGGTTCCGCGGAGGCCGCGGCAGTTGAGTAACTCACTGCATCAAGGAAAGGGCTCTGCGGTCTGTTGGTGGAATGAAGGAGGGGGTCCGGAGCTCCAGCGTGGTTGCGCAGAGGGCTCCGGTGGCTGCGGCCATCTTGGAGGCGGGGCTAGAATCACATGGTGATGGCTGGGAGGAGGAGGGAGGATGCCGGCGCTCAGTGATGATGTCAGACACCGGCCCTCCCAGTCTCAGAGCGGCAGATTTGAAAGGAGTTCCTTTGGCTGCAGTCCTGCCTCCTATGTGTGAACTGAACAGCCATCTGTTATAGTTCAGCTTCCAGGAGGGGGTGGTTTGCCCAAGAAGATGAGTGCTTCCAGCGAGGACACAGGCTCCAAGATGGCTCGCTCAGAATCTTCTACCAAGGTCCCATTTACGGTACCGTGTGGCAAGGTGGTGAGTGTATGTGTTTTTGGATGAGGCTTCTAGGAAGTCTAAGAAGCCTAGGAGTAACAATGTGCCATGTGCAAAGTCAGTCTTGCTGCTGACTATGGTAAACCTAATTGTGTCAGCTGCACTGATAAGGTTATTGCGCAAGAGACTCCTTCTCTACTGCTACAGATGCAGGACATGATGAAAAACCAAATGGAAGCCTCCCTAAGAGGTTTTCTGCCAGCGCTTACACCACCTGCACCTCAGCCGGCAGTTGCTCCCTCTGCTCCAGTTCTATCTGTTGTTGAGGAAGAGGGTTTAATCATGGCTCATTCGGACTCATGCACCTTGTTCAACCTTTCCCTCAGTATATATTTATATATACATATATATATATATATATTGTAAGAGGGTGCAAGGTATCATATGCGATGGCAGGTACGTGTCACCGAGGTTGCTGGCCTCGGTGAGGTGAGAGCCGGGTTTTTTGTCTGCAGCAGCTAGTGCTGCTAGACTCTGTGACTTAGTTTGGTTGCAAAGCTAATCCGGGCCGGCTCTTACTGGGAGTAGGTAAAGTGTAGGGTGGGTGCCTACTCCCCACGGTCCAGGCCGGACTTTATCCGGCCCCTTTAAAAGGCAGCCTCCTTAGCAGCTGGGGAGGTGATTATCCTGGAGCTGCTAACAGGGCTGAGGAGTTCTCTGTCCTGGAGGAAAGAGCTCAGCAAGGAGGTGTTTTGTTCCTGGCTACCTGAAGCTGGATTCTCCTGCGGCGGGGCCGACAGCGTGGTGCGAACCTGCACCTACACCTCCCAGGTGACTGAACCTGTGTTGGCCTGTTTTGCTTTGCCTCCTTGTGTCTGGCCTGTGTGAATTACCACCAAGAGACTGTTTCTGTTTATTTTTGTGTCAGTGTGAATAAAACACTGTTTGTTGCACAATTCTGGACTCCTTGTTTTGCCTCGGTACTGCACCCGCACCGCTATCTACCAGAGCGACTCCCACATTTGGTGGAGGATGCGGGCATGCGCAGTGAGGCTGGCGTGAACGCCGAACTTTGTTTTTGTGCGGAGCAAAGTGAATGTCTTATATTAGGCCGGCAAAGTTGCAGCCTGTGATCTCTGGCAACATGGAGGCTGCTGTGAAGGCTCTCGTAGAAGCTAACGTGCAGCAGCGGGAGACCAACCAGTTACTGCTACAACATGTGATGGCATTACAGGCGGCAGGAGCGTCCCACCACGTCCATGATGCTCGGAAGCGGTCCGTGCGGCGATCCCAAAGATGACCCCCGCAGACGACGTGGAGACATACCTAGCGGTCTTTGAGAAGGTCGCCGTGAGGGAAAAGTTACCCCGTGACCAGTGGGCCGAGGTGGTTGCTCCGTTCCTGGCATCCGGACCCCAGCAAGTTTTTTGATTTGGCAGACGACCAGGCTGCTGACTATCCCACGGTGAAGGGGGAGATCCTGGCCAGACTGGGGGTAAACGTGTTGGTCCGGGCTCAGCGGGTCCACCAGTGGGACTTTAAAGTGGCTGAACCCGCCAGGCCGCAGTACTATGAGTTGCTGCACAGGTTGCAAAAATGGCTGCAGCCTGAGGTTCTAAGTCCGACTGCTATGCTGGACCGGCTGCTGGCTGACATGTTTTGGAGGGCCTTGCCTTACCCCCTTCAACACTGGATCGGCCAGGTATCCCCCACCAATGCCCTTGAGATGGTCGACCTGGTGGAGCGATATGAGGCCACCAGAAACCTGCAAGGGGGTTCTTTTGGGAGGGGGCCAGTCAAACCCCGGAAGTCTCCACCCCAGTCCCGGCGGCCGGCCAAACCCGCCCGGGATGTACCTCTTGCAGATCCGTCCCCAGTGGTCTGCTGGCAGTGTCGGGAGCCTGGACACATAAGGGCCAACTGTCCACAGTGGGGGAACCCATGGAGACTAATTATGGGTACCGGCCTTCCATGTATGCCCGGAGACTGTGTGCGACCGGCACCCCGAGACAATAGACAGTCGTCATCTGTGCCAGGTGCAAGTCGGGGATAACCTGGCAGTGGCGCTGTTGGACTCAGGGAGCCTGGTAACCCTGGTAAGTGCTGCCCTGGTACAGCCCACCCAGTATACGGGCCGGAAAGTGGGTGTGGTGTGCATTCACGGAGACTTAAAGGACTATCCCACTGCTGTAATGTCTCTGTCCACGGCGGCCGGCACCTGGACTTGTGAGGTGGCGATCTCCACAAAGCTACCCTATGAACTGATAATTGGGAGAGACTTCCCTGGTTTTCCATCACTGTGGCCTGAGGTGAAGGTGTCTAATAGCCCTGAGACAGGGGTAACCCTAGCAGAGTGGCCTGATACCACTGGAAGGCCAGAACCCTGGGAGCCCGAGTCTGAAGGGCCAGCGGTAGGGGTGACCACTGCTGCAGCGGTAGTGGGGAGACAACCCCACTGAGTGTAATGGTGGGAGACACGGAGGACTTGCCACCGGGACCTGAGTTGGCAGACCTCAATGTCTCCGGGGAAAATTTTGGGACCGCACAACACCGGGACCAAACCCTAACCAGGGCCTGGGAGAATGTGCTGGAAATTGATGGTAAACCCCAGAAACCAGGGGCTGAATTAATGTTCCCACGATTTATTGTTCTGCAGGATATGTTGTATCGGGTGAACCAAATCCGAGGTGAACCTGTTGAACAGTTGGTGGTGCCCACAGCGTATCGCAAGCTTGTCATGGAGCTTGCCCACCAACATGTTCTTGGGGACACCTGGGGTGGCAGAAAACCCAGGACCGCATACTGCAGCGGTTTTATTGGCCCAGTGTGTTCAAGGAGGTAGAAAATTATTGTAAGTCCTGTCCAACCTGTCAGGTAACTAGCCCCCAGCCACATTTCCGTAGTCCTCTGGTACCTCTGCCAATTATTGAAGTACCGTTTGAGCGAATCGCTATGGATTTAGTGGGCCTGTACCAAAGTCTGCTAGGGGCCACCAACACATTCTGGTAGTTCTCGACTATGCCACTCGGTATCCGGAGGCGGTGCCTCTGCGACATACCTCAGCTAGGCTCATTGCCAAAGAGTTAATGGAGATGTTTTCCCGTGTGGGCCTGCCAAAGAGGTTCTGACAGACCAAGGGACCCCTTTTATGTCCAAAGTAATGAAGGAACTGTGTAAATTGTTGCGTATAAAGCAGTTACGGACGTCCGTTTACCATCCGCAAACAGACGGTCTTGTTGAGAGGTTTAATCAAACTCTAAAAAATATGTTAAAAAGGGTGGTGTCTAGAGATGGGAAGGACTGGGACCTGCTTCTGCCCTATCTCATGTTCGCAGTGCGAGAGGTGCCCCAGGCCTCTACTGGGTTCTCGCCCTTCGAACTGCTTTATGGCAGACACCCTCGGGGCCTGTTGGATATCGCCAAGGAAGCATGGGAACAACAGCCTGTCCCCCACAAAAGTGTCATTGAGTATGTCGCCCAGATGCAGGAACGGATGGAAAGGGTGTTGCCCTTGGTCGGGGAGCATATGGAGGCAGCACAACAAGCCCAGAGTAGGGTGTACAATCGTCAGGCTCGGGTGCGGGACTTCAATCCGGGAGATCGGGTTTTGGTTCTGGTACCCACCCTTGACAGCAAATTCCTAGCTAGGTGGCAGGGCCCCTATGAGGTGATCGAGAAGGTAGGGAAGTAAATTACAAGGTACACCAGCCAGGGCGGCGCAAGCCGAGCAGGTGTACCACGTGAATTACTTAAGCCGTGGAAAGATAGGGACGCGGCCGGCGACCACAGCCCCCGACCAGGGCTTCTAGGTGAAAAGGGTCCAGCCCCACAGTTCGAGGCCTGTGAAGCCGTAACCACGGTAAAAATTGCAGACAGCCTGTCTTCCAAACAAGTTCAGGAAGTCAGGGAGTTCCTCAGTCGGAACACGGATGTGTTCTCAGACCTCCTGGCCGCACGTCTCTCATCCGACATGACATCGTCACTGAGCCTCAGGCCAAGGTCGGTTAAAACCATACCGGGTACCCGAGGCTCGGCGGCGGGCCATCGCGGAGGAAGTGCAGTTAATGTTGAAGCTCGATGTCATTGAGGAGTCGAAAAGTGAGTGGGCCAGTCCCATAGTCCTAATACCCAAGCCGGATGGGGCGTTGCGGTTCTGCAACGACTTTCGCAAGTTAAATGAAGTATCCAAGTTTGGCGCGTATCCCATGCCCCGAGTAGGCGAGCTTGTTGAAAATTTAGGACAAGCCCGTTATTTTTCTGTGCTGGACCTCACTAAAGGGTACTGGCAGGTACCCTTAACGGAGACGGCTAAGGAAAAAACGCGTTTGTTACCCCGCAGGGCCTATATCACTACAAGGTGTTACCCTTTGGCCTGCATGGCGCCCCGCCACTTTCCAAGGTTAATGGACATAGTGCTGCGACCACATCGTCGGTGCGCCTCGGCCTACTTAGATGATGTAGTCATCCACAGCACCGACTGGGAAAGCCATTTACCCAAGGTGCAGGCGGTAGTGGATGCCCTGAGGAAAGCTGGACTAACCGCCAATCCAAAAAAGTGTGCGATTGGGTTGGAAGAGACCAAATATCTGGGATATGTAATTGGGCGGGGAGTCATCAAACCTCAGGTAACTAAGGTAGAGGCCATTCGCAACTGGCCCCGACCGGTCACCACCAGGCAGGTAAAGTCGTTCCTGGGGATTGTAGGATACTACATGAGGTTTGTGCCCCACTTTGCCACAATAGCAGCGCCATTGACAGACCTGTTGAAGGGCGAAAGTCTGGGAGGGTTAGCTGGAGTGAGAAGGCGGAGGAGGCTTTCTCCGCGTTGAAGTCGGCCCTGTGTGGGTCCCCGGTTTTGGTGACACCCGACTTCAACAAGGAGTTTGTCGTACAGACCGGCGCCTCGGAGGTAGGCCTCGGTGCGGTACTGTCGCAGGAGGTCAACGGGGAAGAACATCCCGTTGTCTTCCTGAGCCGTAAGCTCAGTCCCGCTGAGTCCAGATATAGTATAGTGGAGAGGGAGTGCCTGGCTATCAAGTGGGCACTCGAATCTCTCCGCTACTACCTGTTAGGGAGGAGGTTCCGTCTGGTGACCGACCATTCCCCCCTCAAGTGGATGAGTCAGGCCAAGGAGAGGAATGCTCGGGTCACCAGGTGGTTCCTATCCCTTCAAAATTTCAAATTCTCCGTGGAACACAGGGCAGGCCGCTTGCAGGGCAACGCAGATGCCCTGTCCGCGTCCACTGCCTCACGTGTGTTCACCCCTCAGGGTTGAACAAAGGGGGTGTGTAAGAGGGTGCAAGGTATCATATGCGATGGCAGGTACGTGTCACCGAGGTTGCTGGCCTCGGTGAGGTGAGAGCCGGGTTTTTGTCTGCAGCAGCTAGTGCTGCTAGACTCTGTGACTTAGTTTGGCTGCAAAGCTAATCCGGGCCGGCTCTTACTGGGAGTAGGTAAAGTGTAGGGTGGGTGCCTACTCCCCACGGTCCAGGCCGGACTTTATCCGGCCCCTTTAAAGGCAGCCTCCTTAGCAGCTGGGGAGGTGATTATCCTGGAGCTGCTAACAGGGCTGAGGAGTTCTCTGTCCTGGAGGAAAGAGCTCAGCAAGGAGGTGTTTTGTTCCTGGCTACCTGAAGCTGGATTCTCCTGCGGCGGGGCCGACAGCGTGGTGCGAACCTGCACCTACACCTCCCAGGTGACTGAACCTGTGTTGGCCTGTTTTGCTTTGCCTCCTTGTGTCTGGCCTGTGTGAATTACCACCAAGAGACTGTTTCTGTTTATTTTTGTGTCAGTGTGAATAAAACACTGTTTGTTGCACAATTCTGGACTCCTTGTTTTGCCTCGGTACTGCACCCGCACCGCTATCTACCAGAGCGACTCCCCACATTATATATATATATATATGATAGTGCTTCAGCTATTTTCTCTTATGTTAAGGCAGGAGGGGAGTCTGAAGGATCTGAGGATGATTTATCAGGCAGACCGTTGTTTCAGTGTGAAGATATGGATCAACTGGTCAAAGCAGTAAGATCAGCTATGGGTCTGGAGGAGACTAGGGAACAAAGGTCTGTCCAGGACATCATGTTTGAGGGACTTGAATTAAAGAAAAGGAAAGTTTCCCTATTCACCGGACTGTGTCCTAGCTTATTAAAAGAGAATGGGAGAACCCGGATAAGAAATAATTTATTCCTAGGGCCATTAAAAGAAAATACCCCTTTGACACTGAGTCTAGGTCCTGGGATTGTCCACCTAAGCATGTGGCTATTGCCAAGATTTCTAGAAAGGGTTCTTTACCCTTTGAAGACTTGTGGACTCTTAAGAGCCCATGGATAAGAAGCGGGGGGGTTCCTTAATAGAGCTTGGGAGACCGCTGGGGCAGCTCTTAAGCCAAGCATAGCGGGTACTTTAGTGGCAAGATCCATGATGTTGTGGATAGATGAGCTCTCAACAGACATCCAGAATGAGGTGCCTGAGGATCAGCTGCTTTTCTTGCAGGCGGCCGCTTTCTTGCAGATGCCCTGAGACTGTAGGTTGGGGCTGCGGCCTTGACACCTCGGCTAGGCGTGCTCTGGGGGTAACAACTGGTCAGGGGACCTTAGCTCCAAGAATAGATTGTGCTCCATCCCATGTGGGGCGAGTTACTTTTTTGTTCGGTCTTTACTGATTTGTTGGGGAAAGCAGGGGATGAAAAGAAAGGTTTCCCTATTCCGCAATCCTCTAGGCAGTACCGGCCCAGTTCCCAGTGACGGGGTCATGTGGGTAGGTGGCAGATTAAAAGAAAAAAATAAATAAATAAACTTCTTGGCACAGTGGCAGTTGATCTCAAGAAGCACGTGGGTCCTAGAGACCATAAAGGATGGTCTCCGTCTCGAGTTCATCAAGCTGCCACCTACCCGTTACATAGTCACAAGATACTTTTCAGGTCCCTCAGGTCTGTCTTCTTTGGAGCTGGAAGTATTATTCCTGATGGAAAAAGGGGTTCTGGTTCCAGTTCCAACAGAGGAAATAGGTCAGGGTTTTCTATTCTACTCTTTTCCTTGTAAAAAAGCCAAATGGAACTTTCAGTAATCATAAACCTGAAACCTCTGAACCAGTTTCTCACCTACCATCGGTTCAAGATGGAGACCCTAAAGTCAACGATAAATCTATTGACAAAGGGCTGTTATATGGCGTCGCTAGATTTAAGGGACGCCTATATCCATGTGCCCATCCACGGAAACTTTCTGTGGCGAAACCAACCGCGCCACTGGGTTTTGGAGGGGACAGATTGCCAGCCTCTTGCCCCAGGATTATGGGCCCTCTCATCAGCCCACGCTAAACTTAAACCCCATGGCGATTTGACTGTGTTTGTGGCATCTGAGCGCTGTTTGGATATATTGAGCGCTCAGATCCAAGCCATCTGGGGATATGTTAAATGTCTGTGTGTACTGTAAAGGGTGGGACATTGTATATTGAATAGTGATGTCTGTCCTATTGTCCCCACGTGTGTACTGGCGATTTCCCTTTGTCCTGAGAGATAATTGAATGAGTCCTCGATTGTCTCCAGGACAGAAGACATTGTGTATTCTCCTGCCTGTGATGATTACATTAACCTGTGTAGGGTAATTGTATCACAGGCAGAGGGGAGGGATATGCTGGGGGTGTCTGTATTGTCCCATTGTGTGTGATTGGCTGCTGTATCCCGTGTCGCAGTCTTCCTTCTGGTCCCCTAGGGGAGTGTCCACCAGGTGGGAGACCTGCATAAATACCGGGCAGGTAGCCCTCAATAAAGTTAGAATTCCTGTTTAACCATTAATACGGAGCCTCGTCTCGTACTTGGGGGGAATTGCTACGTCAGAATGTTCTCTTGCCTGTTCCAGGAAAGGAGGACTTCGTATGGTTCCAGTTCGGTGGATTCCAGCGGTTGTGGGTTGCTGTGCTCTTCTCCAGGGGAATCGCCCGAACTGTATTAACCCTTACTATACCGGGTTATACCGTAACAACTGGTGGCAAGCAGCGGGATCGTTTCTACAGCCAGAAGGACAGCAACAGAAGGCACCGTGGATTTTACAATTTGAGGGCAAAGCGTGTCCCAGTACAGCACCGGTATGGAACCACTAGTGGAGTATGATGAGGGTGTCATGGATGACCGAGATGCAGTCCGCAAAGGCATCTGGTACCAGGCACTGGGTATTGTGGAGTATCTGCGGGACGAGAGGCTCCCCAAGGACGAGCAGCGACAGCAGAAGCGAGTAGCCCTGCGGATGCCCTTCCTAGGAGAGCAGCCCCTGGAAGAGTGGGTAGAAGACCTGAAGCACCTGGTAAGGCGGGAGATGTGGCTGGAAGATGCCTACCAGGCACTCTGGTGGTATGAAGCTCGGTACCTACCCGGACAGCCGAGCATGACATGCCAGAGGGAGAGGAGTTTGATGGTCCTGGCTTGTTATGGGAGACTTTTTCAGAGCTGGAGTTTGGGAGCCCTACACAAGCCCGGTTCAGGGACCTCTTTGAGTGGCGGGAGAGCAGGTATGACTGGGACGACACTCACAAAACTGAGCAAGACCTGGTCCACCTGGTGACCCGGGAGATGGAGCTGGAACAGGACTACCAGCAGCTGTTCCACTCCAGTGAGAGGGCTCAGCGAGAGAGCAGAGTGTCAGACCCAGGTCCAGAGCCCTTCAGCTGGGAGGATATTGTGGAGGTCTACTGGGAAGAACCCCAGGTGGCCGGTGGAGATGGGACCGAGGTCTCTCCATCGGTCCTGCAGGGAATTGGGAGCCCAGTCTCCATTCCCCAGCGGCAGGCTGAGTTACAGGGGGCAGAGACAGTCAGTCCTGTCCCCCAGCGGCAGAGTCAAGTGCAGGGAATTGGGAGCCCAGTCTCCATTCCCCAGCGGCAGGCTGAGTTACAGGGGGCAGAGACAGTCGGTCCTGTCCCCCAGCGGCAGAGTCAAGTGCAGGGAATTGGGAGCCCAGGCTCCATTTCCCATCGGCAGAGTGTCCAGCATGGAATAGAGAGCCCAGTCTCCTTTCCCCAGCAGCAGGACACTGTATTGGGAGCGGAGACAGACGGTCTCCCTCCCCAGAGGCTGGAAGTATGTATGGGAGAGAAGCTTGTTACCTGCTCTCCCCAGCGGCAGCCTAACATACCAGGGGGAGACAGTAAGCCCCACAACAGTGGAGATGGGACCGAGAGCTCTCCACCGGCCCTACAGGGATGCTGGGTAGTCGGCCCAGATCCCCAGCGGCAGCCGGATTTTAAGGGAGTAGGGACAGTCGGTCCTGCTCCCCAGCGGCAGTATGTTTTGCAGGGAGAGAAGAGCATCGTCTCCATTCCCCATCGGCCGTGTGATTTACAGGGAATTGGGAGCCCAGTCTCCATCCCTCCGCGGCAGTTTAACGCACCAGGGGGAGACAGTAAGCCCCCCAACAGTGCAGATGGGACCGTGGTCTCTGCACTCACAGCACAGGGGGTAGGGACAGTCGGTCCTGTCCCCCAGCAACAGGGCCATTTAGCCAAAGGGGAGACAGTCGGTCTCCCCCACAGCAGCATGGTGGTCTATCTAAAGGGGAGACAGTCAGTCTCTCCCTACAACAGCAGAGCTGTGTATCTAAAGGGAGACAGTCGGTCTCCCCTCCAACAACCAGGCTCCAACCAGGCTACTTCCGTGGTAGCGCTGGCACCAGGGCAGAGTACCGCTGGTCTCTGCCCACTCAGCAACCCACTCAGGCAGTCTACCAGTCCCCACACAGCCGTAGTGAGGCACATGGACATGGACAGGTTTATCCCTTGCTCAGGTGTAGTAACCATTTATTGTGGGTGGGCTGTACTGCTGTTTCTGTTTTGTGGGTGGGCTGCTGGACTAACAAGGGCACTGACCGGCAGAAGGTCAGATACCCTGTTAGTCTGTGTGGAAAAAGAGGAGATGTGTGGCGAAACCAACCGCGCCACTGGGTTTTGGAGGGGACAGATTGCCAGCCTCTTGCCCCAGGATTATGGGCCCTCTCATCAGCCCACGCTAAACTTAAACCCCATGGCGATTTGACTGTGTTTGTGGCATCTGAGCGCTGTTTGGATATATTGAGCGCTCAGATCCAAGCCATCTGGGGATATGTTAAATGTCTGTGTGTACTGTAAAGGGTGGGACATTGTATATTGAATAGTGATGTCTGTCCTATTGTCCCCACGTGTGTATTGGCGATTTCCCTTTGTCCTGAGAGATAATTGAATGAGTCCTCGATTGTCTCCAGGACAGAAGACATTGTGTATTCTCCTGCCTGTGATGATTACATTAACCTGTGTAGGGTAATTGTATCACAGGCAGAGGGAAGGATATGCTGGGGGTGTCTGTATTGTCCCATTGTGTGTGATTGGCTGCTGTATCCCGTGTCGCAGTCTTCCTTCTGGTCCCCTAGGGGAGTGTCCACCAGGTGGGAGACCTGCATAAATACCGGGCAGGTAGCCCTCAATAAAGTTAGAATTCCTGTTTAACCATTAATACGGAGCCTTGTCTCGTACTTGGGGGGAATTGCTACGTCAGAACGTTCTCTTGCCTGTTCCAGGAAAGGAGGACTTCGTATGGTTCCAGTTCGGTGGATTCCAGCGGTTGTGGGTTGCTGTGCTCTTCTCCAGGGGAATCGCCCGAACGGTATTAACCCTCACTATACCGGGTTATACCGTAACACTTTCAAAACTACTTTTCTGTTGCACCTACAATTCTGTGCCATTGCCATTCGGGATTGCTCTCGCTCCAAGAGTCTTCACAAAGATCATAGCCGAAATGTCAGCTTACATCAGAGAAGGGGATGGCATCTTCATCCCGTACTTCATCTGCTGGTGGCAGAGTTTAAGAAAGAGGTACAGAATTTCCTAGTTCATACACAAAGAATTGTGGGGAAACTGGGTTGGGTAATTAACTGGGAAAAATCTTCTCCCCTTCCTTCAAGGCAGAAGGTTTTTCTGGGAATCTTATTAGATTCTGAGGTTCAAAAATCCTTTCTTCCCAGGCAAAAAATTGAAAGGATTTTTTCTTTAATTCTAGAGGTTTCCTCTGCTCCCTTTATATCAGGAAGGGGATGTCTCTGTTAGGTCTGTTTACCGCAGCTTTTCCTGCAGTTCCCTGGGGTCAGCTGCATTCTAGAAGATTACAGTTATTAGATCCTGGGATGGTTCTCAGTTGAGCCTAGATAGGAAGATTAAGTTACCTAAAGATGTTATCTCTTCCTTAGATTGGGGGTTACAGGAGGTAAATGTATCCAGAGGTCTTGATTGGAACCCTCGGTGTTCGGCGGTTATAACCACAGATGCTAGCCCCTATAACTGGGGGGCGCACATGGGGAATGTAAACTGCCAAGGGTCCTGGGAACCAGGGTTTCAGGCTAGATCCTCCAATTACAAAGAAACTTACCGTTTTTAAGGCCCTTCATCCTTAGCCCCTTCTATCAGGGTGAAAGATGTAAAAATATTGTCCGATAATACCACTACGGTGTCCCTGATCAACAGACAAGGAACTACTAGATGTGCAAGTCTAATGTCATTGTCTTTTCAGTTTCTCTCTCTGGCAGAGTCTGAACTAAGCTCAATATCAGCGGTTCACTTAGGAGGGGACCTGAACCTGAGAGCAGACTATCTCGGCAGACACCGGATTCGTCAAGGAGAATGGCAGTTAAATCCAGAAGTGGGGCAGGCCTCAAATAGATCTTTTCGCCACGGGGGTAAACAGACAGGTCAACAGATTCTACTCCCTATCTCCAGCAGACAGACCTCTAGCGGTGGACGCTTTATCTCAAAGATGGGATTGGGACCTAGCATATGCTTTCCCCCCGCTGGCGCTCGTTCCCAGGGTCATCAAGAAGATAAAGAGGAGAAAGCAAAAGTTGTCCTGGTGGCTCCCTTCTGGCCTCGGAGGGCTTGGTTCTCCTGTCTGAGAGCCATGTCGCTGGGGGATCCCTGGGTCCTTCCGGAGCTTCCAAATTTGCTCTTACAGGGGCCAGTTTGTCATCCGGAGGTGCTCAATCTCCATTTGACGGCTTGGCTTTTGAGAGGTTGACCTTAAAAGCTAAGGGGTTGTCTGATGCCGTCATCTCCACCTTGCATGCCAGCAGGAAAGATATTACATCTAAAATTTACATCAGGATTTGGAGAAAATTTCTTTCCTTGATTAATCTTGCCTCTTTTGACCTGGGAAAACCCAAACTAGCGGATATTTTGGACTTTCTGCAGAGAGGTATGGAGAAGGGGTTGAAAGTGGCTACGCTTAAAGTTCATGTGTCAGCCCTAGGGGCTTTGTTTGGCCAGAAAATTGCGGATTATCCTGGGATCATTAGATTCCTAAAGTCAGTCAAGAGGCTGCGGTTATCCCTACCTATACGGTCTCCATCTTGGGACTTTTCAGTTGTTCTCCAATATGAGCCCTTATCTGATGTTCCTCTCAAGGTGCTGGCTCAGAAGACGGCCTTGTTGGTCGCGGTAACATCGGCACATAGGATAGGGGAATTAGCAGCCTTATCTGTCAGAGAGCCCTATGCTCAGATCATAGAAGACAAAAAAAAATTTAAACCCTATCCAGCTTTTCTGCCCAATGTGGTCTCCGCCTTTCATATGTCCCTGGAGGTGGTGCTGCCCTCCTTCTGTACTATTCCTTCTTCTGAGAAAGAAAGGCGTTTTCATATGTTGGATGTACGGAGATGTGTTCTGGAATACATAAACAGGACTAAGGACTTCAGAAAGTCTGACAGGCTCTTTGTTCCGGTGTCAGGGCCCAATAAAGGGGACAAAGTGAGAGGAGACAACATCTCTAGATGGATCAAGCAGGGCATTTCTACAGCTTATATTTCTGCAGGTTTGTCTGCGCTGGATAATCTGAAGGCCCATTCAACTCAGGCGGTGGCTTCTTCCTGGGCAGAAAGGAGAGGTGCCTCCATTGATCGGTTTTGTAGGGCGGCTACTTGGTCATCTCCGCACACTTTTTTTCCCGTCACTATAGACTGGACGTGGGTTCTTTTTCCTCCGTTGCTTTTGGCCATAAGGTGCTTCAGGCTGTAGTCCCACCCTAGTTCTTCTCTGGTATTCTCTCTGGTGGTGCTGTCGTGACATGGGGGAAAGCCGGTAATTACTCACCGGTAATTCTATTTCCCTCATAGTCACGACAGCACCATGGGTTTTCCCACCCTTTCTGGCTTGTTTGTACACAAGTGGTGTTCACGGAATTAAAAAAAAAAAAAAAAAAAGTATACAGTCCTTGTTGCTTAAGTTTTGTGCATTATTTCATGTGTTGACTAACTGGAAGGCTTCCTAGATCTTGGTAATTCACTGATGCATGAGAGGGAGGTACTTCCTTTTGTACTCTAGGTTTCCTGTCCCTGTGGGAGGAGTCCATCTCTCTGGTGGTGCTGTCGTGACTATGAGGGAAATAGAATTACCGATGAGTAATTAACGGCTTTCTTTTAAAGATGGGTTACTGTGGGGGTGTGGCCAGCCATGCGAGAGTGAGCATGTGCTCTGCAGGAGCTCCGCTACATCCCTGGCGATTTTCTTTTCATTTTCATCTCTACTGATGGGCAAAACGGTAAAAAAGGGTGGCGCCCGGCCATCAGCTCCCCTGACATCCTCCCAAAGGTTTCTCACTCACCTCTTCGCCCAGCAATCTGCCTCTCTGGGGCCTTCTTTGCAAGAACGCACCATGCGTCTCCAAAATGGCGCTGGCGCTCATACCCCGCGGCCTGCAGAATCATTGCCTGAGGTGCCTGGAAGCCCTTTCCTACAGGTCTACAGACACCGATCTGCATCGGTGCCCTCCCTACCTTCTGCTGAGCACCAGGTGCGGCTCCAGGGACCTGACCAGATCTCTCCACTGCCATCGCGCTCGCCACATGCGCACCCAGGCTTCTCCTCTCTGCACCTGCCGGAACCTCTGGTGACCTCGGCGGTGCAACTGCAGACCATGGCATCACAGGTCAGTCCAGGGGGCTCATCCCTATCCTCGTTATCTTTACCAGTAGTGGCTCCCAGGCCTGCCACCGCAGTGGACTTTCTTCTGAGGCCTCCAGCTCAACCTTTTTGGCCCAGAGGGCCCCCATCTGCAGTGCCAAATGCCCAAGATACCCACCAGGGGCCCTCCTCTGTCCAGCCACTGCTAGACACTGGTCTCTCCCTCCAAGGACAGCCTATGGACCACCAGCAACGGTCCCCCAACCTGTCCACACATCATATCCCCTCCTCTCCTATTGCACAAGACCCTCTCCTCCCACCCTCTAACTTCCCTGGCAGCATCCCCGCACTGGTCCACTGGTTCCTCATGGGATGGCTCCCATCTACAAATATCTGGTTCAGCTCCACTTGGCCCCAAGACCATGATCGATCCTGTAGCCATACCCCCCAGCGGTCTCCTTACCATTCCTCTTTGAGACTCTCATCCTCTGCAGGACTCTAGACAGCCGACTATGGCAGACTTGTGTACCCTCATCTGCTCGTTACCCTCTAAGGCAGACCTGTCCAGTTTTGCTACCAACATCTTACGAGAATGTAATCGGGAATTCTCCCAGATTCGCTCTGAGCTGGCCGCAATTGACACGAGAGTCCACTCTGCCACACAAGACCAAGAAACCTTGTCTGCGACTGTCAAAGCCTTACAAGATAAGACCCAAACTTATGACGCACAACTCTATGGCCTCATGCCCTCATGCACACGACCGTTGTGTGCTTTGCGGATCCGCAAAACACGGATGGCGTCCGTGTGCGTTTCGTAATTCGGACAGCCATTAATTTAACTGCCTATTCTTGTCTGCAAAACGGACAAAAATAGGACAAGTTTTTTTTTTTTTGCGGGTCTATGGAACGAAGCAACGGATGCGGACAGCACAAGGAGTGCTGTCCGCATCTTTTGCGGCCCCATTGACGTGAATGGCAGCTCGGATGCGGAACCAAACAACGTTCGTGTGCATGAGGCCTTTGTCTTACAATAACATCCAGATGATATAGAAAACAGCAGTTGCTGCAACAATATACAAATTAGAGGTCTCCTGGAGTTAGTAACGATGGCTTATCTACTGCCTTGGGAATATTTAACGGCTTCTTGAGCCGCCCGCCTGGGACCCACATAGAGATTGATAGAGCCCTCAGACCTCCTAACCCAGATGGTGCCAGACCAAGGGATGTTGTTTGTAGAATCCACTTTTACGAACTCAAAGAGCAAATCCCGAATAAAGCTCGACAATCCACCTACCTGTCTTATGAAGAAGGGTCCTCCATCATGCTGCTGCAAGACTTCTCTCATCATACCCTGTCACAGCGAGCTGCCCTACGTCCTCTACTGGACCTTCTCAGAGATCATGGAATCCCTTATCGTTGGGGCTACCTGTTTGCGGGCCCCAAGGGACATATTGATGCTCTCCGTAACCCCATGGACCTACCGCTCTTCCTTCAACAACTGGATCTGCCACAGGTCGACCTGGGCCTTTGGCCCTCTATTCATCCACCTGCTCCTGTATCATCAAGACGACCTCATCCCTCCCAGACCATCAGCTCCTCGAGGACAGTGACTCCGACGACCTGCCGGCCCCAGATGTGGATCCCCACCTAACCCTGTAACCTGAGGATTTCCTGCTGATCCTACCTGGGACTACTATCCTGTTCCCATAACGGCTCCTCTCTTTGCTTTTTGCCCCTCTCTGTTTCTCTCGACCCCCTCAGTAGTAGGTGATATCCTTTGGTCAGTTTATTTAGACAGGGAATGTGGCATTGGCCATAGACCTTACAGGGAAATTTGGGCCTCCTCACGGCCGTCCAGTGGACGTTTTTAGGGATGTATTTTGTGCTGTTGACTGCATTTTATGATGGACTGGTATTTGGCTCTGTTGTGGTTGTATAATGTGTCACAATATGTTATTGCTGGCCTTGCCTTCCATCAATTTGGACCCGACTACAAAACGGGGCCACTTTTAGTATTTTTCCCTGGGCCACTTTAAGTTCCCAGTCCGCCCCTAGATGTAGATTAGTCAATAATCGTCCAAATTATCGGGAACAACCGTTCCTGCGAACTCTCATTCCCAATAATCTGCCCAGATGTACTGAAGGAGCAAATCGCAAGTTCGCAAGTTCGTCGGGTGATCCTGTCGTTCACGCAGGCACCACCAATCATGGCAATAACACAGCACATACATCCCCCCCACCCTAAATTAAACATACCATGTCCCATTAGAAATAAAGGACACATACAAAAGAGGGTGGAGATAACAGCTCAAGAGGCTACAGAAAAGGCGGGAATTATTTTCTCCAAAACTACAGCCACAGCCATAAAGATGAAAAGGTCAGCTAGGGGACAGTGCTGGTATGGCTATGTGGATCTCTACTTAATGTCCGGGATCCGGCCATTGTTTCTGGGTGGCAGATTGTGCTGTCTAAACAGCGATCTACTGCCCAGAAACAATGATTTTGTATGGGGACGAGAGATCACTTTAGCGATCCCTCGTCCTCATACTATGAAGGAGATCGCTGCATGTAAATGGACTGGTCTCCCTTACTAAACGTGCAGCCGACTGTCGTGAAGAAATGCTTTCTTCCCGTCAATCGGCTGTTCCATTGGCCAGTGTAAATCCATCTTTAGCAGAGAGGTAACTTATCATGTGAGAGTTGACCAGACGATCCAGGAGTTGAGAGATGAAGGAGAGATTAGAGACAGGACAGTAGTTCGCAGCACAGGTTGAGTCAAGAGAATTTGATACTGTGCAGACATGGAGTCTGCATAGTAGAACACATAAAGGGTACGCATACAGCCGGCTGGATGGGGATTGGCACTGGAGCCATTTTGAGTTATGTCATTTAGAGGGCCCACCCGACAACAGCCGGGCAGAAACACTACGGTGGAAATGCATTCAAGATAACAAAAGCAGGCATAAAATGAATGTCCTCCCGAGAATTTTATACCTCTTCCAGACCCTGCCGATTCGATTGCCATCCAAATTTTTTATAGTGGCCCACCGCTGTTTTTTTAGATTTCTCTGGGCAGGGGGAAAACATAGGTTGTCTCGTTCCCTGCTACATATCCCTAAGGAATGTGGGGGCCTGGGTGTGCCGGACCTTAAGAAATACCAAGTGGCCTCCCTCTTGCAGAGGATAATAGACTGGTGTCGCCATGTCCAGACTAAACAATGGGTGACCCTCGAACAATTCTGCTCTAACTCTCCCTTGTCGCTCCTTCCATGGTCGAAGGTAAAATTCTCTCGATCCTTGACAACACATCCGACCATAGGTCCCACCCTAGCACAGTTTGTACAGTCCAGAGGCGCCAGACTGATCTCCCCTGACCCATCCCCTCTCTTTCCGATTTTGGGACATCCAGACTTTCAGGCGGGCTGTTCAGGCGGCCCATTTCAGCAATGGCGAGCCCAAGGGAAGAGCCGTGCACCATTTTTCGCGTGGCTGGGAGATGGATGACCCGAGCGGAACTGGAGGGAAGATCGGACCCTTGTCCATTGGGGCATTGGAGAGCTAGGCAGCTGGCTCACTTTCTATCTACCTTGCCTTCATCCGGTGACTTAGATAGGTCCCTTACTTTTTTGAAAAAGATATGTATAGGCTCCGGAGTTTATAGACACGCCCTTTCGGAATGTTACAAAGCCTTGGTCACTCCTGACGAGGACTACCGTCCTCCTTACATCGATAAATGGAACCGTGACTTGGGCATTGACATCCCCTCTGACCAGTGGTCCAAACTGCTTTCTCTGGTACATAAAGTCTCGATTGCGAGTAAATACCAGGAAGCAGGATATAAAATTGTGTCCAGATGGTATTATGTCCCGACGCGTTTGCAGAAAATGTTCCCGTCTGCCTCTCCTCTCTGGTGGCGATGTGCTGAGGCCCCGGGTACGCTTCTGCATACGTTTTGGAGTTGCCCCAAGCTCGGCCCCTTTTGGAGAGAGGTTCATGAATCATTATCTAAGATGTTCTCCTTCGTGATCCCGAACACGCCGGGATTCTTCCTACTTTTTCACTCTGACCTTCCCTTCACGACGTTGAGAAAGACCTGCTTACGTCCCCTGGTAGTTGCAGCTAGAGCCTGTATCCCAGCGAGATGGAAATCGCAGTCGCCCCCTCAGATTAGTCTTTGGATCCACAAAGTTGAGGACATTCGGAGGATGGAGGAGCTCACTTCGACTTTAAAACATGCCACCTCGGCGCATGTGAAGGCATGGACCCCTTGGTATACTTTCCAGGGCACTCAGGATTATCAGACCCTCCTGACTCGTTAGCCCTCTTAATATCTATCCCTGGCCCTTTCTTCCCCCTTTTTTTTTTTTTTTTTTTCTTTCTTTCCCCGTCTACCCTCCTTATGTGTTGTTGTTTTCGTTGGTTTCGTTAGTCCGTAGCTTGTTATGTTTGTTTTGTTGAATTGTTGCAATGTCTCAGCGATGATAAAGAATTGCCTTGATACTAATTATACCTTTGGTAATGGCCCAAAGTACTCTTGCTTATGTACGTGAAAAGCAGATAGCATACCTGCAGGACTTTCCTCATGACTGATTGCTTATATTTTTGGCCTTTTTTTTTTTTTTTTTTTTTGTATACATATTTGTATGCTGATGTCGATTGTAATCTTGGGCCGCTGTATTTCCTTTTTCTTAATTGATAAATAAAGAATTAAAAAAAAAAAAAAAAAAAAAAAAGCAGGCATAGAAAACCTGTAAGTAATCTATAAATATAAAAAAGTGTCCAACCCCTATAAATTGATGGAAGGCATAATGGGAGAAATAGCAGAAATACTTCCTGTTGTGATCTGTATGTGCAAAATATTACAGAAAATCGAGTGACCACACAGTTATTGGGAACAAACGGATGTGCGATAACTTCCCCATACAGAATCTTTGTTTCTGGGCTACAAATCCCTGTTTCTACAGGATGATATGCTGCCCAGAAACAATAATTTGGGGTGCTGCATCAGTGATGCTTTCACCTGATGAACAAGCTCATTCATTGAATAATCAGTGGCATATTTGTACTGGCCAATTATCACTATGAGTGTTTCATACGAATGTTCACTATAATCGGTCCCTGTAAATGGGCCTTTTGGTGAGGGTCATTGCTGTGGCGTGCATTTTGCAGACTGAAGAGAGTTGACGACAGTGGAGTAGAGATGAGTGAATTGATTCTAATCTAATCAGATTCATGACAAATTTCACAAAAAATCTTCTTCCAAATGAATCTGCAGTATTGGTGATTCACTTTAGATGAATCGTGCGAAATGGTACCCACCATTTTACTTTCCAAATTCAGTACATAATAGTGGAAACAGGACAGGGAGAATAAAGATGGAGTATCACTTGTACCTGGGTGTGGTTCCAGACGGCCGGCTTGCCCACAATGCCTTCCAGGCAGCCTTATAGCCACCAGGAGGGAAGATATTAGCTGGTCTCATCAGGATCCATGCTGGCTGTAAAGTACAGACGTCATTGTGAGCTCAGCCACTGATGTGATAGGATGTGTCTGCCATGCCTCGGACAGACAGCAATTACAGACAGACACAGGACAGCCATCTAAGAGTCTGGCAGGGATAGTGTAGCGATTGTGAAGAAGATATATTTAGTTAGGGCTCATTCACATGAACTTATTTTTTTTCTGTTTCCGTGCCTTTTTTTGCAGCCTCTATGTGGATCCATTCACTTCAATGGGTCCGCATAAAAAATTGAATTTACTACGTGTGCATTTCATTTCTGTAAGTCCTCAGCACAGCACCCGTCCTGAACTCACAGCACTGCCAGGGTCACATAGCATTATAATGATTTATGATGCTATGTAATCCTTAGGCCCCTTCCACACACGCGAGAATTGAACACGGGTGCAATACGTAAGGTGAACGCATTGCACGCGCACTGAATCCGGACCCATTCACTTCAATGGGCCTGTGTACATGAGTGGGGATTTTCACGCATCACTTGTGCGTTCTGTGAAAATCGCAGCATGTTCTATATTCTGCATTTTTCACGCAACGCAGGTCCCATAGACCTGGGACCCCATTTACTTTATTATTTTTGATTATAACATGGTTATATTGGAAAATAATAGCAGTCTTTAATTTAGAATGCTAAGTAAAAGATCCATTGTGGGATAAAAAAAAATTTAAAAATTTAACTCACCTCATCCACTTTATCGCGCAGCCGGGCTCGTCTTCATTCTTCTTCTTCTTGCAGGACCTGGCTGGAAAAGAACCTTCAATGACATCATCACGCTCACCACGTGGTGAGCGCAGTAAGGTCAGCGAAGGTCCTGCCGAATGAAGATAGAAGGTGATGACGTCACCGAAGGTCCTTTTCCAGCCAGGTCCTGCAAGAAGAATTGGGATGGATCCATTTTTACTGACACAATATGGCACAATAGAAATCGGATTCGTCCCCCATTGACTTTAAATGGTGTTCAAGAAGGATCCGTTTTGGCTACGTTAAAGATAATACAAATGGTGCCCCATAGTTTGGGGAATAAACCCGTATTGTGGTGCCACAGAGCACGTTTGCATACAACGCTGAAAAACCTGTTTTAAAATTTAGCGGTGACATACTGCATTTCTGTAGTTGGGGGAATAAACCCATACTGTTGTGCCACAGAGCACGTTTGCATACAATGCTGAAAACACTGTTATATAATTTAGCGGTGACAAACTGCATTTCTGTAGTTGAGTAATAAACACGTACTGTCGTATCACAGAGCACGTTTGCATACAACGCTGAAAAAACTGTTATATAATTTTGTGGTGACATACTGCTTTTTTGTAGTTTTTGCAATAAAACACTGGTTTTGTGCTACATAGCATATCTGAGTCCTACCCTGTATTTTAGTCATTTTAAGTAACCTGTGGAACTCCGCATTTACATAGTTGGTTGAAAAAACACAGGTTTTTTGGTAGATAGCACATTAGCGGTGTACGCTGCGTTTCTGACAGTCAAATTAAACCGTTAAACTCTGCTGTTACATTGTTGGTTTGAAAAATCAAATTTTTGTTGATAGTGAAGTAATTGTATTGAGTTGCTCCGTTAGACTGTTGTATGACCTAAAGAAATTTATTCTGTTTATGACACGGGCACTGCCTTACTGTTAGTAAACCTAATTGTTGACTATTGGCAGTTAAATTGACACTGGAGATAAACCATCTGTTAGTTTGGTGGATGAACGCTAATAATGAGGAGAACATTAAATAAGGGACGTGGACATGGTCGTGGTGGTGTTGGTGGAGCTCCTGTTGCTGGGAGAGGATGTGGCCATTCTGCGCCAGCTACAGGTCCAAGTGAAACACCTTCCTCAGGTGCGAGTAGGCAACAGAACCTGCAGCGTTATTTGGTAGGCCCGAATGCCGCTCTACGGATGGGAGGCCAGAACAAGTACAGGCGATAGTAGATTGGGTGACTGACAGTGGCTCCAGTTCCTTCACAGTATCTCCCACCCAGTCCTCTGCAGAAAGCTCAGAGTTGGCACCTGCAGCCCATGCCCATCAGTCTTTCACCTTACCCCCTTCCAAAGCAGCCAAGCAGTCTGAGCTCCAAGTCCAAGCAGACTCTTATGCTTTTTGATGACTCTGCTGGCAGAGTTTTCCCGGGCCATCCACATAGCCCTGCCCCAGAAGTGGAAGACAGTGAATGCACCGATGCCCAACCATGTTGCAGGATGAGGACATGGGAATACCACCACAGCACGTCTCTGATGATGGCGAAACACAGGTGCCAACTGCTGCGGCTTTCTGCAGTGTGCAAACCGACAAGGAGGGCAGGGGTCAAGAATGGGTGGAAGATGGGGCGTGGCTTGGCCGAGGAGCGTGATGGTGGTGTGAGTAAGGAGCTCCTCACAGGCATCCTGCTTTAGCGACATTTCAAGCGAGACCGATGGCCATGAGCACCTTAAGACAGAGCGCTAAGTCCACTCCATCTCAGAGGGCGTCCAAAAGGTCCAAGAAGGAAGCCTCCACGCTCCTGACTCAGTTCTTCCCCGCACACGCGGTGGGCAGTAATGGCGGACGCACGCCTGCAGACGGACCCGGGCAGCCTGACTCACACCTTGCGCCTGATGCAGCAGACCTGGAGCCCTCACCACAGCAGTGTTCTCCGGCGGCATTGCACACCGGAGCGACGAACTCTCCCACGCCAAATGACATGGACGCCGCCGACATGGCGACGGCAGAGGTAGGCCGCAATAAACATGGCGGATGGGAGGGGACGGGCGGGAACCCCCCTCAATCTTTCCATTCAGGCAGTCCCCACAGTACCGGTTCTGACAGCCCGGTAAAGCGGAGAGGTAGATGGGACACTACCCTGGATTTTGGGCATTCTCCTGCGGCTGACAGATCTAACTCGCCTGGGAGCACAGCAGACGCGCTGGACGCCATTCAACCTAGCAGTCAGGCGGCTACAGAAATCTTTATGAAAGATGCCATGTTAGCACTACGGAGCTCCCTACAAAAAGACATCTCACAGGCCATATCATCTATCACAGCTACAGTGGAAGAGGTCTGTGACAGAGTGGACCATGTTGAATCTAAAATGAGTGAGTTCTCTCAGGCACATAACAGCCTTGTAGATGCTCATAATAGTATGGAAGAGGAGCTGTTGGCACTAAAAAATAAACTTGCTGATATCGAAGATAGGAATCGCAGGAATAATGTCAAGTTCAGGGGTATCCCGGAAGATATTCCGGTCTCAGAACTTTCTAATTATATCCGCAACCTCATCCGTCGAGTTCTCCCACAAGTCTCTGATGCAGAGCTAGTGATTGACAGAGCACATAGGTTGCAGAAACCAAAGAATCTCCCTGATTCCTTGCCCAGGGACTCTATTGCTAGAATTCATTTCTTCCATGTAAAGGAACAACTAATGCAAGCTGCAAGAAAATCTCAGAAACTGCCCGATCCTTATCAAGATGTGACTTTATTTACAGATCTTTCCCAAGTGACTCTGCAAGCTCGACGTCGTCTAGTACCAATTACTAGAGTGCTCCGCGAAAGAGGAATTCCCTACCGATGGGGTTTTCCCACAAAGATCCTTTTTTCCATGAGAGGACAGTTTCATGCCATTACTTCTCTTACTCAGGGTTCTGATTTTCTCAAGCAATGGGACATTGACGTTCCACCGCCGGATATCGCCTTCACTTTAGCGGCTCCACAGAAGGTCGTTCAGGAGTGGTCTACTAGCAAGAAAGTATCGTGAGGCCGTTTGTCTATTCGATTAGGAAATAATTGCAGGACACTGTGTCCGTATTTTCTTTCTTAACAAACCTTTCCCCCTAGGTTTGTGCAGTCTAACCCACTGCATCTATTTCATGTTGTGCCTCTTTAAGGTCAAAAAGTTTGTCATATGTTTGCTTTTTTGTATGTTTCACCACACCTTATGGCTACTAGTCATGTTCTTGTTTTGTTTCACCGAGTGCTGAGAAAGGTCAGAGTTCGGGAGTTAAGCATTCCTCAGCTGCCTAACCATGTCTGTTAGATTTGTCACTATTAATGCAAATGGTCTTAATAGCCCGTTTAAAAGATCTATTCTGTGGAAGGAAGCTTCACGGCTTAAGACGGATATTCTATGTGTGCAAGAAACACATTTTGCCAAAGATAAAGCCCGAAATTCACGAATAAGCATTTTCCCCATATATTTTGTGCTAATTCCCCGGTTAAAAAGGCAGGAGTATGTGTGGCGGTGAGAGACTCCATGACCTTTCAGTGCCATGCTGTTGTGGAGGATAAGGCGGGTAGATTTCTAGTTCTACAATCAATAATATAGCGTTTACTATTATTAACGTATACGCGCCCAACACTTCCCAACTGGCTTTTTTGACCTCGGTCATTAAACGCGTCCGTCCACTTATTAAAGGTCATCCTATTATCTGTGGTGATTTCAACATAGTTCATGATGCCGCACTGGACACCTCTTCTAAGAATGTTCGTCATAGGGCAGACATGCAGACATGGTTGGGCAGGGAAGATTTATATGATGTTTGGCGTTGTACTCATGCTATGGAACGTGATTATACTTTTTACTCCTCCAGACATAGTGTATACTCTCGATTAGATATGTTTCTCACTTCTAAATGGGCATTAGCGGAAATTAGGTCTTGTACTGTTCATAATATCACTTGGTCCGATCATGCCCCAGTGTCCCTAGACTTCCTTACTCCAGCTCACCCTACCAACAGCTATGTATGTAAACTTAACACTTTCGTATTTTCTTTACCCGATGTTCAGGCGGCTCTAAGGCAACAATTACTTGAATTTTTGCGATTCAATGAGCCCTCCGCAACAGACCCTATGCTGCTGTGGACATCGCATAAGGCCTTTATGAGAGGCTTGCTTATCCAACACACTGCTAGGTTTAATAAAGCACGTAGAAAGAAAACGGAAGGACTTCTAACCAAAATTGCGAGCTTAGAGTTGTTGCACAAACAGGCCCCCTCTCCTCAAACATTAGCTTCTCTGGTGGAAGCTAGATCGGCTCTCAAACACGATTTAGAATACGCTTTTGATAAATCTACCAAATCCCTTAAAGTCTCCTACTATGGTTCCTTCAATAAGACTAGTAAGTTAATGGCAAACAGAGTCAAGGCAGCTAGAGTTAAATCTAGAATAGCTTATCTTGTTCGGAAAAGTAGTAATATTAGAATCACCAATCCGCAATTAATAGCAGATGAGTTCAGCTCATTCTATCATGCGTTATACAATATCAAGGAGGATGAAACGGTACATCACCCGTCCCCTGACGAGATAGATAGATTTCTACGATCTGTTAACCTGCC
Organism: Bufotes viridis; assembly: GCA_033119425.1. Classification (NCBI taxonomy): domain Eukaryota; kingdom Metazoa; phylum Chordata; class Amphibia; order Anura; family Bufonidae; genus Bufotes; species Bufotes viridis. Next base: position 115,095,813 of record CM065594.1, read on the forward strand.
CCAGATCTCCAGGTCACAATTTTCGGAGGCTCCCATTTTGGAAAATGAAGTGACAAGGGCTATCAAGGGAATTAAGCGGAATAAAGCCCCTGGCCCGGACGGCTATGTAGGGGAATATTATCAATCTTTCAGTGATATTCTTACACCCCTATTAACCAAGGCCTTTAATGTGGCTATGTCTACAGGCAAGCTCCCGGCGGAATGCTCAATGCCACCATTATCACTCTCCCCAAACCAGGTAAACCGCCTACGGATCCAGCTAATTTTCGCCCCATTTCACTATTAAACGCAGATGTCAAACTTTATGCCAAAGTGCTTGCAAATAGATTGTTGGATATCCTTCCTCATATCATAGATAAGGATCAGGTGGGCTTCACTAAAGGAAGACAGGCTCCGGATGGCACTAGACGCCTGGTTAATCTCATCCACTGGGCAGATAAGAATCGCTTACCAACAGTTTTGCTATCACTCGACGCTGAAAAAGCGTTCGATAGGGTTAATTGGGAGTACGCTTTTGCTACGCTTGCGCGTTTTGGGTTTGGTCCGGGCATCTCTAGTGCCATCCGAGCCTTATATTCCTCTCCGACTGCCAATGTTCTGGTGAACGGCATACTATCTAAACCGTTTTCTATTACTAACGGCACTCGTCAGGGCTGTCCCCTCTCTCCTTTGATTTTTACAATGGTGATGGAACCCCTGGCAGCGTTAATTAGATCAGATGACAACATTTCCGGTATTAGGGTGCGTGATACGGTGAGTAAAATCAATCTGTTTGCTGACGACGTGATTTTGCTACTAACCGACCCGAAGAGAACTCTCATAGCTGTAGGCGAAAGATTGCAATGGTTTAGTGATGTTTCTTATTATAAAGTGAATGTACACAAGTCCCAGATGCTGCCTATCCACATTACTCCTAGGGACCAGAAATGGATCTCTGACCACACCCCTTACCAGTGGTCCACAGGTTCGATTTCTTATTTAGGTATCCAACTGACCCCATCCCCCTCCCATCTAGTTCAGGCTAATTTCCCTCCCCTACTCGCGGTGTTGGAACAAGACCTAGCTAATCTGAGGAAGTTTGAACCTAGTTGGCTAGGTAGGGTAGTGCTATATAAAATGTTGACTCTTCCGAAACTCTTATATGTCCTCCGCACTTTACCAATACCGATTCCTAAATCGACCCTGTTAGCTTTCCGTGCTCAAATGTATAAATTTATATGGCATGGGGGCCACCACAGAGTAGCTTCTCGTATTATGACTAAAGATAAAAAACATGGGGGATTAGGCCTTCCTGACTTAGAGAGCTATCATTTAGCCTTTCTTTTGGACCAAGCCAGATTTTGGAACGTGTTGAATAATCATAAGCCGTGGGTAATATTAGAATCTTCCATGACTGGAGTTCGTAGGCTATCTGACATCTTAGGGGTTCCCATGAAGTTCCCTTTAGTCTCTCCCTCAGTTCCTCCCCCAGTGATAGCTACTGTACATGCCTGGCAGGCAAGCTGTTCTCAGATGAGAGATTCGTCACCCCATGGATGGGTACGTCTCAAGGTCAATACTCTTTCTGCTTTTCTGCCAGACTTGCACTTGGCTGAATGGGAGAAGTGCAAAATCTATTTCCTAGAAGATATCTATCACAAGTCCCAACTGATGTCCTTCCACGATATCGAAGTCAAATTTGGACTCCCTGTTAGCGAACATTTTACATACCAGAGGATATTTTCCTTCCTAACTTCCGGTTTTCCTGTCAAAGTGGAGATTCCTTCCATTCTGGCGGACCTAATAAACAAGACATCAGCCCCCTCTACGAAGGGTATTAAATATTTATATCAACCTCTTTCTATTTAGTAAGCATAAAGCTATGCTGAGTTGGGAGACAGACCTTCAGGTCAACAAGACTGAAGGAAAAAGGCTTTGCACTGGGCATTTTCCTCTTCGAAAAGTGCTGTCCACTGGGAGCAATATTGTAAAATGCTCTTACGTTAGTACTATACCCCGGACCGTCTTGCTCAAATGTACCCCACCTCTTCTCATTTATGTTGGAGAAATTGTGGAGGTAGGGGTTCCCTAATTCATCTATTCTGGTCCTGTCCAGTTATTAGGCCTTTCTGGACTTTAGTGCGCGGACTGGTTGATCGTTTGGCGAGTCTCTCTAAGCCCCTTCTACCAGACACAGCACTATTACTTTTTAACTTAGATGGTTATCCTAAACGTGTTCGGGTTATACTTTGTCATATATTTCATGCTGCTAGGTTGGTTATTGCTAGGAACTGGAAATCTCAGACTGTTCCAGATATAGAATCCCTCATGGTTATAATTCATAATTGTTATATGTATGAAAAAGTGCTTGCCAGACAAATAGGGGCCCTAACGGCGTTTTTTCGAAATTGGAGATGCTGGGAGGATTTGTATCCTGACATTAAATCCCCTTCGTTGCGGACGGGAAGACCATCTCCATGAGATCTAGATTGAGACCTTGTCATTCATTCTTATAGATTGGTGATCAGCTGATTTTAAATGTAAATGTAAATGTACTTATACTGATCGATATATGATACTGTCATTGTCCCCCGGACATTTGTGTCTCGCACTGGTGAACCATGTTATGTTCTGTTGTGGTTTATGTCTTGATCTACCGCTCATATTTCTTTCCTTTATTGGTTATACGATTTGATGTTTCACTTACCTGCGATATTTGTACTATCTTAGAAGATGTTTGAACTTCATGCTTTGTAGGTTGCTGTGTTCTGTTTCAACAGCTTGATCTTACCTCCTTGTGTGAGCCGCATGTTGTTTTATGATCTTTGCATTGATTGTACCACCTACTTGATTGTACAAATGTCTATTGAAATTCTCAATAAAAACTTATTTTGAAAAAAAAAAGAATGGGTGGAAGATGATGTGGAGGATGATGAGGTCCTAGACTCCGACTGGACTCAAGTTCATGCTAGTGACGTGTGCAGTTCTGAGGAAGAGGCGGTGGTCGCACAGAGGCAACAGCACAGCAAAAGACGGAGCAGTGTGCAAAAGCGGAGTGGCTGTCCCCAAGAAAGTACGCCTGCTACTGCCCACCGCCCTCAGGGACCGAGCACACCAAAGCCAGCTCCAAGGAGTTCATTGGCGTGGCAGTTCTTCAGACAATGTCCTGACGACAAGACACAAGTGGTTTGCACGTTGTGCCATCAGAGCCTGAAGCGAGGCATAAACGTTCTATACCTAAGCGCAACTTGCATGACCAGGCATCTACATGCAAAGCACGAACTGCAGTGGAGTAAACACCTTAAAAACTAAGAAAGGTCTCAGGCTCCTCCTTCTTTCTCTTCTGATGCTGTCTCTGCCTCTTCCTCCACCTCTGGAGTCACAGTGGCACCTGCCACCTGGCAAACAGAGGATGTGCCACCAACACCACCAGCTCCGTCACCATCACCAAGCATCTCCATCATGTCACATGCAAACGTTCAGATGGCCATCTCCCAAACACTGGAGAGAAAGAGGAAATACACAGCTACCCACCCTCGATCCCTGGCCCCGAATGCCAGCATTTCAAAATTACTGTCCTTTAAAATGCTGTCAATCCGTCTGGTGGAGACGGACTGTTTTAAACAGCTGATGGCGGTGGCTGTCTCACAGTATGTCGTTCCCAGCCGCCACTACTTTTCCAGGTGAGCCGTCCCTTCTCTGCAGAAACAAGTGGAGAATAAAATCGTGTGCACTGCGCAACGCCATCTGTGGCAAGGTCCACCTAACCACAGATACGTGGACCAGTAAGCGCGGCCAGGGACGCTATATCTCCCTAACTGCACACTGGGTAAATGTAGTGGCGGCTGGGCCCGAGGCGGATAGCGGTTTGGCGCATGTCCTTCCACCACCGAGGATCGCAGGGCATTATTCTTTGCCTCCTGTTGCCTCATCCTCCTACTCCGCTTCCTCCTCCTCCTCTTCTACCACCTCCTCATCCGGTCAGTGAAAGACCTTCACCACCCACTTCAGCACAGCCAGGGGTAAACGTCAGCAGGTGGTTTTAAAACTTATGTGTTTGGGGGACAAACTCCACACCGCACAGGAGCTGTGGAGGGGCATAAAAGAACAGACCGATGAGTGGTTGCTGCCAGTGAGCCTCAAGCCCGGTCTAGTGGTGTGCGATGGGCGAAATCTTGTAGCAGCTCTGGGACTAGCCGGTTTGACGCACATCTCTTGCCTGGCGCATGTGCTGAATTTGGTGGTGCAGAAATTCCTTAAAAACTACCCAAACATGTCAGAGCTGCTGTAGAAAGTGCGGTCCGTCTGTGCGCACTTTCAGCGTTCTCACCCTGCTGCTGCTCGCCTGTCTGCGCTGCAGCGTAACTTCGGCTCTCCTGCTCACCGCCTCATATGCGACGTGCCCACCAGGTGGAACTCCACCTTGCATATGCTGGAAAGACTGTGCGAGCAGCAGGAGGTGATAGTGGAGTTTCAGCTGCAGCACACATGGGTCAGTCGCTCTGCGGAACAGCACCCCTTCACCACCAATGAGTGGGCCTCCATGCGAGACCTGTGTGCCTTGTTGCGGTGTTTCGAGTAATCAACCTACATGGCCAGTGCTGATGACGCTGTTCTTAGCATTACAATACCACTTCTATGTCTCCTTGAAAAAACACTTAGGGCGATGATGGAAGAGGATGTGGCACAGGAGGAACAGGGGGCATTTCACAGGGTTTCAGGCCAGTCATTCAGAAGTGGCTCAGAGGGTGGGTTCCTGCACCAGTAGAGGCCAGGTACACATAGGGCCAGCCAGGGCACAGTTCTGGAGGACGAGGAGGAGGAGGATGATGAGATAGAGGAGGTGGAGGAGGAACCGGGTTCACAGCAGGGTAGCACCCAACGCAGCTCATGGCCATCACTGGAGCGTGGCTGGGTGGATACGGAGGACGCAGACGATACACCACCTACAGAGGACAGCTTATTCTTACCTCTAGGCAGCCTGGCACACATAAGCGACTACATGCTGCTGTGCCTGCGCAACAACCGCACAGTTTCCCACATTTTTACTTGCGCTGACTACTGGGTTGGCACCCTGTTACAAAGACAACGTGCCGTCCCTAATTCCCTCACTGGAGCGTGATAGGAAGATGCGCGACTACAAGCGCACGCTGGTAGATGCGCTCCTGAGGGCATTCCCAACTGACACCGGGAGACATGTGGAAGCACAAGGCAAAGGCAAAGGAGGAGGAGGAAGAGGTCGCCAACAAAGCTGGGTCACGGCCAGCACCTCAGAAGGCAGGGTTAGCATGGCTGACTTGTGGAAAAGCTTTGTCACCACGCCACAGCAACCGGCACCACCAGCTGATATGGAACGTTTATGCCTTGGAGGTGCTGGCCTGCCCTTCAGCCAGTATATTGTCTGAACGTGTATTTAGCACGGCAGGGGGCGTCATTACAGACAACCGCAGCCGCCTGTCCACAGCCAACGTGGACAAGCAAACAACTTTGTATATATTATTCACTAGTACGTTATATTAACCACCTATTCCTGCTGAATATATCTACTACATAACAGAAAGCAAGTAATAAAATTTTACTTTTATTATGACCTTTAAAAAAGGGGGTATACTTCACAAAAAACTTGTTGAAAAAAAAAGGCCATTCATAAACCCTACCAGTCATGGACCAATATTTCCAAATATGCAAAAGATGATGTCACAAGAGGGGGCACATCAATACGAGACGTTAGGAAAGTCATGAAAGGGGAAGATCTAATCCCTATATCACCTTGACTATTCCCTTAACCCAGGGGAACACCCTAAAGGTGGATGGCCCCTGGTCCCGTACCTAGCCTTTCTCACCCTCACTTCTCCCTAATAAATTTCAATCAGAACGCGTTTCCCCACTTCGTGGTTCTTCAGGGGAGCAATATGAGAAGTCAAAAAACATAGTAAATAAAATCATGGTCCAAAAGTCACACATCCGATAAATTGATATGGCGCAACAGATAGATATCTTCACCAGCTCATCAAATTAATCCAATGATAATATGGACAATTGATCGGAATCACTTTACATGGGCCCATATAATTCAAACTGATACTCCTGATTCAAGCACACATGATCCAGATAATTAATGTGTAAACACCCCATGCATCATATGATAGTTCATCAGTTAATCATCTCTTGCATGTCTTAGTCATCCATAATTCATATGTTAATTTCATCAACAATCAACTCCATGATTCACAATCAACCAAATGGCTTAGCATGATATCATGATTTCAATGCAGACACTTCATAAAACGATATCAGTGATCGCATGAAGCCTCAAACTGTAGCGGACACATAATGAATATGGCAGATAATGTTGGGACATCAAAGAGGAATATGTATTGATGGTATCTTACTGCACCCAGAGATCTTCAGACGATATTCAGTGATCCAGGCTTGGATCCCACAAGACCTGGATACCCGCCTCAACCATACATTCTTGTACTCAAGTGCACTTATTCTTTGATTTCTATTTTTTTTTTTTGTCCCATATTATTTTGGGGGCTACCCCAATTTAAAAATAAAATAAAACATTGTTAGCTGGCTACCTCCTCCTCCATAGCCGCTTCCACCTACAGCACCACATTCACTGCCTCCTCAACCTCCGACTCCACATCCACCTCCTCCTCCGAGTTGCAGGTTAATCATTTTTAATTTTTATTTATTTTATTTTAAGTTATTTCCATATCCACATTTGTTTGCAGGGCACTTACCCACATTTTGCTGCCTTTTGCAGCGCTCTAGCCCTTTCCAAGACTTTTTTACAGCCATTTTAGTGCCCAAAAGTTCGGGTCCCGATTGACTTCAATGGGGTTCAGGTTCGGAGTAAAGTTCGGGTCAAGTTCGGGTCCCGACCCCGAACTTTTTTGTGATGTTCGGCCGAACCCGTCGAACCCGAACTTCCAGTTGTCTGCTCAACTCTATTCACCATCCTATATCTTTATGTGACTCATATAGACGAAGTCTCAAGGAAGAGCATAGGATGAGGAGCTACTACTGGGGTAGTTGGTGGTGCAGGAGGACGAGGGTGATCATGACGATGACATTTGCGAAAACCAATAATCGCAATGGGGGCAATGCTGAAAGAACTGGGTCCTTTAGCATACTGGAGAGCATGGCAAGCTCGCCAGTATATTATTAGTATCAAGAAAAGTAATGACTAATGCATTGTTTTCCTGATGCAGAAAGGGGGAGGGAAATTATTGTATAACCAGGATACGCTCTGTACACAGCTTGCTGCAGTTTTTACCCAGCAGACATCTGCCGCCCGCATGTCTGACTAGGAGGCCCCTCTCTGCACCCTCTGACCTCCCACCATCTTTGGTATAGCAAGTAGCAAAAGCCACAGCGGCCAATTCAGTTTTCATCATGTGATGCCTGAGTCGGCTACAAGTTCTTGTGTTTGCTATTTTCATTTGTCACCTTGGGGCAGCAGTATTCGGCCACTATGCGAGGGGGCATTATTACTTGGTCACCGTGGGGGTGGGAGTCATTATTATAACTGGGTCAGCACTATTCGGGCACTGTGGGGTGGTCATTATTATATCTGGTGTTGCACTATTGGGGCAATGTTGGAGGTCATTATAACTGGTACAGCTCTATTGGGGCACATTGTGGGGGGAAGGGGTCGCAATAACGCCTGTAGAGGGGACAGGGGCAACAAAAGGCTGGAAAAGTAAGTGGTTCTAATAAAAAACAACTGCTGGAGGAGCAATTTGCAACTAAGTCAAATGACTGGGTCAAAAAAGGGCATGTTAGAGAGGCAGAGCCTTTCAGAAGCAAAGATGGGCAAAGGTTCACCAATCGGTGAAAAACTGCATCTACAAATTGTGGAACAATTTTAGAAAAATGTTCCTCAACGTCAAGTTATGAAGACTAAATATCCCACTATCTACAGTACAATATCATCAAAAGTTTCAGAGAATCTGGACAAATCCATGTGCGCAAGGGACAACGCTTGCGTTCAGTATTGGCTGCTTGTTATCTACGGGCTCTCAGGCAGCACTGCATTAAAAGCAGGCATGATTTGTACATGATTTGTAATGTCTCACTTTCAACATCTGATATGTTTTTTTGTTTATTGTGAATAGAATATGGGTCTATGAGATTTGCAAATCATTGCATTATGTTTTCGTTTTACATAGCATCCCAACTTTTATGGAACTGGGGTTGTAAATTAAAATTTGAAGGGGTACATTGTTCAAGAGGGTCAAGTGCTTAAATACACTTGGATCCCAGAAAACCCTGAGTGTAATACCCATATGACCCCCATCTCTATATCCACTTTTAAAAAGGGCATGTCTCACTCCGACAGACCTGGCTTGTCCATGCTTTACATGACAAGCATATTGTCGAGTCGTTCCACCCTATTCCCAAACCAATAAAGACACAACTCCGTAAGTGGATTTTATTGGCCACAGCAGCCATTTTTTTTAAAATAACAAACATACAATAAATAACATAAATAACCAATCCCAAGACCTTCCCACCTGAAGGCCCGCCCAAGAAAAAACATAAAACACGGGGAGGGTCCTTGGAGCTCCGTAAACCAGATGGGTACCTGCCCCGCTTCTCAATTAAATTAAATTACCTCTAGCCAATAAATGCCAGCTCAGAGGCAGAAAACGGTAACCATTGGCAACAAATGTGGGCAGGTACCCGCCATATCACGCCCCAAATTCCAATACCTGGGGAGTCCCCTTCACCCCAGATCCACCATAACCACCAACTCCAAGGACCCACCACCGCCCTAGCCGCTATGACAAGAAAACACTCCCTGCCTGACCAAACTAAAATCCACCCATAACCACCCTGGCATAACCCAAAAACCTCAATCACTCCCGGACACCAGACCACCTCCTGAAAAACGCAGCCCCAAGGGTGGGTGGGAGGGGGGTGCTGCAGATCCGCTGTCCCTACAAAATGGCCCCTTTTAACGCTCTTGCTACTCTTTTTAAACCCTATACCCATCCCCTAGTGCCACGCCCCCACCAACCCTACCAATTAACCCTATAAATCCCGAACAGCTCACTCCCTCCAAGCCTCTGTCATGCCAGGCCTACCCCCAGGCTTGCAGCCCTAGGTCCGGCCTGTGCTTGAACACTGTCTAAAATTCCTAAGAAATTGGCCTAAGATAAGTTGAAAGGAAATTAGACTGTGAGATGCACTGGTACAGGGAATAACACGAGTGACTGAAAAATTCATACAGCCCACCGACAGGCCGTACATGTCTTATGGCGCAGTGGAAAGTGAATTCCCAACCTTCACCGCACATGACTGGCATGCTGATCGGGCGAGTACCGAAACTGTGATTGCCCGATCAGATGCAGGGTTCTGGCTGTATCCCTCAGCATTGCTGAAAACTCCAATGCAGTACAATACAGTAGAAGGGGCTTTGTCCTCTTTACTGAAAACCAAAATATGGTCACCCTAGGCAAGGAATGGATGTAACTGCCTGCTGAATGCATGAAGGGCACAGAGCGAAACCTGATTTAGGCAAAAAGATTTTTTTTTTGTTGCCACAGTGACATCCCTACTCCAAGCCACTATGTATATGGCTTCTTGGCAGTTACACAATTGTGAGGGACATAATGATGAGCGTGTATTGGCAATGTACTCCACCGGGATACTTACCGGTGGGCCGATTGCCTTTTACAATGCAGAGGGCCCGTGACCCTGCTGCTGCTACTGTATGTTAATGAATGCCTTTTAGACAGACGCTGTTTACATGCCCTCATTACAGATTGTGATCTTGTACCGACGCCATGCCCCCAGCCAGTGTCATACTGGGGTACTTATGGCCCACCAGTGTAACTGATTCTCTGGGTCCATGTACGTACGGTTCACTTCACTTCAATGGGGCCGCAAAAAAAATTAAAAATAATGACTTGTGTGTATTCCGTGTCTCAATGTCTGCATGGATGTTCTGCAAAATGATAGAACGTGTCCTATTATAGTCCACATTAAATACAAGGAAAAGACCTTGTAGAAGGCTTGCATAGTAAAATATCAATTTTTGCAGATGACACTAAACTGTGTAAAGTAATTAACACTAAAGAGGACAGTTTTCTGCTACAGAGGGATCTGGATAGATTGGGGGCTTGGGCAGAAAAATGGCAGATAAGGTTTAACACTGACAAATGTAAGGTTATGCACATGGGAAGGAATAATGCAAGTCACCCTTACATACTAAATGGTAAAACACTCAGTAACACTGACATGGAAAAGGATCTAGGAATTTTATTAAACAGCAAACTAAGCTGTAAAAACCAGTGTCAGGCAGCTGCTGCCAAAGCCAATAAGATAATGGGTTGCATCAAAAGGGGCATAGACGCCTGTGATGAGAACATAGTCCTACCACTTTACAAATCTCTAGTCAGACCACACATGGAGTACTGTGTACAGTTCTGGGCTCCTGTGAACAAGGCAGACATAGCAGAGCTGGAGAGGGTTCAGAGGAGGGCAACTAAAGTAATAACTGGAATGGGGCAACTACAGTACCCTGAAAGATTATCAAAATTAGGGTTATAAAAAGACGACTGAGGGGAGATCTAATAACTATGTATAAATATATCATGGGGCAGTACAGAGATCTCTCCCATCATTTATTTATCCCCAGGACCGTGACTGTGAGGAGGGGACATCCTCTGCGTCTGGAGGAAAGAAGGTTTGTACACAAACACAGAAGAGGATTCTTTACAGTAAGAGCAGTGAGACTATGGAACTTTCTGCCTGAGGAGGTGGTGATGGTGAGTACAATAAAGGAATTCAAGAGGGGCCTGGATGTATTTCTGGAGTGTAATAATATTACAGGCTATAGCTACTAGAGAGGGGTCGTTGATCCAGGGAGTTATTCTGACTGCCTGATTGGAGTCGGGAAGGAATTTTTTAACCCCTTAAATGGGAAAAATTGGCTTCTACCTCACAGGGTTTTTTTTTGCCTTCCTCTGGATCAACTAGCAGGATGACAGGCCGAACTGAATGGACAGATGTCTTTTTTCGGCCTTATGTACTTATGTTACTATTTTAATGTTCTATTAGAGGCCAAAGGTTCTGTTTCGCATAATGTGGAATGCACACACCTGGTATCCATGTTTTGCGGATCCGCAATTTGGGGACTGCAAAACATCCAACGGTTGTGTTCATGAGCACTTACAGTGATAGCAGAAATATTAAAGATGAAGTATGATGGCAGACATTCACAACAAAATGCATAAACATACATGTGGCAGAATTTACACATAAATGGATATCCTGCACTTAATTTAGTAAGAAACAAGAATACATGCAGCGCACACCAATCACTCATTGGACAGATGTGGGACACAAGCAGGGCCGGTTTTAGACAAAGTGTGGTCCTGGGCAATATTTTAAGTGGGGTCCCAAAAGAAATATTGCACAAACAACACATTCAAACATAGCCTGCCTGCACTGATTGCGGATTACACATGTTTTTTCCACGCAGATTCTCGTGCAGAGAAACTGCAGTGTAATACAGTACCAGCAAGATGTGTCATCAACATCAATATCAGATCGGCTGGCTTACTTCTCTCGGGACATCTGACGATCAACTGTTGGGAGGCCAGTGATGTCACTGTATATCAGTCACATGGCCTAGTTGCAGTTCAGTCCCATTCAAGTGAAAGGAGATGAGCTGCAATACCAAGCATCGCTGCTGTGCTTGGTAGACTATAAAGAGACCGCAGTGCTCACCGGAGCTCTGGTGAGAGCTGTGGCCTCTTCAAACAGCTGATCAGCAAGGGTGTCATGAGTTGGATCCCCACTGATCTGATACTGATTACCTATCCTGAGGATAGACCATCCGTGTCAAATTCCCAGGTAAACCTTTTAACTGAAAAAAAAACTAAAAGCAGGTTGGAAAGACAAACAAATATAGCCTTTAAAGTGTAACTCTCCTGTAAAAACACTTTCTACATGTCATAGTGACCACATACCTCTTACATCCAGGGACATCTCCTGTCATGTAGACCTTCTCTTTCCTCTTCTCCTCCGTTTGACCCAGACCGCCATGACAAATTCTTTCAGCCGCATCTCGTCTCTACAGAAGTTGTAACATAGACACGTTAGATTTCTCATCTTGGTGTCCCCACAGTGTCATTCTGCTGCCACTCCCAATACTGTGCCCGTTGTGCTCCCCAATGTCCCAGGTACTATACTGCTGAAAAATAGTGACCCCAATAGACATAATTGGGGTCATTTATTAAATGTGTAAAGTAGAACTGGATTTCCAAAAGAGATGTCAAAAATGAAAGGTGAGATCGGATTGGTTGCTACGGGCAACTAAACCAGTTCTACTTTACACCAGTTTGATAAATTACCCCAGATGTCTCTATAGTGTCCACAGCAGTTATAATGTCCCCTAGAGTGCCCCCAGTAATAATAATAACACCCTATATTCTGCTCTAGGTAATAATCCCTGTATAGTGTCCCCAAAAATAATAGAATTGCTCCTACAGTGCCTCCCCAATAGCAAAGCCCCCACGCTGCCCGCATATAGTAATCCCCCATAGTAATTTGCCCCCCCCCCCCACATAGTAATTTGCCCCACACAGTAATTTCCCCGGCACTGCCCCACACAGTAGTTTGCCCAATACAGTAGTTTCCCCCACACAGTAGTTTCCCCCACATTGCCCCATATAGTAATTTGCCCCCACATAGTAATCCTTCCCATAATAATTTGCCACTGTGTCCACTTTTCTAGTTATCCTCTATCCACAGGATTGGGGATAACAAAGTGATCTGTGGGGGTCTGAACGCTGGAGCCTCCACTGATCCCCCTTCTTGATTCAGTGGCAGGTTGAGCATATGCCCTGCCTCTCCATCCATTCTCTATGGGGTCGCAGGAGTACTGCGCTGGCTATTTCCAGTGGTCCCAAAGAGAATAAATGGAGCAGCAGGGCATCAAAAAGGGGGAACAGGACCGGTTTCTGGAATCAGTGGGGGTCGCGAAATCGGAGCCCACTAATCATATAGTTATGCCCTATGGTGTGGAGAGGATAACTTGAAAACCTGGACAACCACTTTAAATCCTCCACCACTCCATCAGTATCTCTTTACATGGCAGCAGTGAATATCATCACTACCTCCATGTAAACCATTTGTGTCAATACCGGAGAATATGGCACTGTGCAGAATTTTTTGGGCATAAGTCCAACCCCCTTTGAAGATCACAACCTTTAACCACCTCAGCCCCCATAGCTTAAACAGCCTTAATGACCAGACCACTTTTTACAATTCTGCACTACACTACTTTCACCGTTTATTGCTCCGTCATACAACTTACCATCCAAATGAATTTTACCTCCTTTTCTTCTCACTAATAGAGCTTTCATTCGGTGGTATTTCATTGTTGCTGACATTTTTACTTTTTTTTGCTATTAATAAAAATTTTATTACATTTTTCGCTTTCTGTTGTAATTTTTTTTTTTAAACTACATTTCTATATAAAATTTTCTCTAAACGTATTGTTCTACATGTCTTTGATAAAAAAATCCAATAAATGTATATTTATTATTTTGGGTAAAAGTTATAGTGTTTACAAACTATGGTGCAAAAAAGTGAATTTCGGCATTTTGAAGCAGCTCTGACTTTCTGAGCACCTGTCATGTTTCTTCAGGTGCTAGAATGCCAGGATAGTATAAATGCCCCCCAAATGACACCATTTTAGAAAGAAGACACCCCAAAGTATTCGTGGAGGGGCATGGCGAGTTCATGTATCATTTCATTCTTTTCCACATATTAGCGAAAAATGACAGTTTCTGAGGAAAAAAAATAATAATAAAGTTTCCATTTCTGCTAACTTCTGGCAAAAAAAATTAAATCTCCCACGGACTCACTATGCCCCTCAGTAAATACCTTGGGGTGTCTACTTTCCGAAATGGGGTCATTTGTGGGGTGTGTTTACTGTTCTGGCATTTTGGGTGGGGCTAAATTGTGAGCAGCCCTGTAAAGCCTAAAGGTACTCGTTGGACTTTACGCCCCTTTACGCACCTAGGCTGCAAAAAAGTGGCACACATGTGGTATCACCGTACTCAGAAGAAGTAGGGCAATGTGTTTTGGGGTGTATTTTTACATATACCAATGCTGGGTAAGAGAAATATCTCTGTAAACTGACAACTTTGTATAAAAAAATGTAAAAAGTTGTCATTTACAGAGATATTTCTCACACCCAGCATGGTTATATGTAAAAATACACCCCAAAACACATTGCCCTACTTCTCCTGAGTACGGCGATACCACATGAGTGACACTTTTTTGCAGCCAAGATGCACAAAGGGGCCCAAATTCCAATGAGTACCTTTAGGATTTCACAGGGAATTTTTACGCATTTGGATTCCAGACTTCTTCTCACGCTTTAGAGACCCCAAAAATGCCAGGGCAGTATAAATACCCCACAAGTGACCCTATTTTAGAAAGTAGACACCCCAAGGTATTCCGTGAGGGGTATGGTGAGTTCATGTAAAATTTTATTTTTGTCACAAGTTAGTGGAATATGAGACTTTGTAAGGAAAAAAAAAACTATATCAATTTCCGCTAACTTGTGCCAAAAAAAAAAAAAATTCTGTGAACTCGCCATGCCCCTCACGGAATACCTTGGGGTGTCTTCTTTCCAAAATGGTGTCACATGTGGGGTATTTAAACTGCCCTGGCATTTTAGGGGCCCTAAAGCGTGAGAAGAAAAATGCGTAAAAATGCCCTGTGAAATCCTAAAGGTACTCATTGGAATTTGGGCCCCTTTGCATCTTGGCTGCAAAAAAGTGGCACACATGTGGTATCGCCGTACTCAGGAGAAGTAGGGCAATGTGTTTTGGGGTGTATTTTTATATATACCCATACTGTGTGTGAGAAATATCTCTGTAAATGACAACTTTTAAAAAAAATTTATACAAAGTTGTCAATTTACAGAGATATTTCTCTCACCCAGCATGGGTATATGTAAAAATACACCAAAACACATTGCCCTACTTCTGAGTATGGCGATACCACATGTGTGACACTGTTTTGCAGCCTAGGTGCACAAAGGGGCCCAAATTCCAGGCGTGCGCGCGCGTTCACAGCAAATCTTGCGTCTCGCGAGATGATGCACGGATGTGTCCGGCCAGAACAACAGGACCAGACGCATCCATGCGTTAGGCGGTCCTGAGAAGGTTAACAAAGCCCAAGCAAAGGCGCTAGAGGAGCAACGTGAGCAAAGGGCACAAACGGAGGGTCATAACTGAACGGAGGCATTAGGGTAACCTGAGGCAGGGTAATAGTGGGGATCCTGGAGCAGGGTAACTGGAGAAGAGGCAATATTAGCGGTGCATTTAGAGTGGGGGCATCTGGAGCTGGAGCATTTATGGGGGTGCATTTAGAGTGGGGGCATTGGTGGGCATCTGGAGCTGTGGCACTAATGGGGGTCTACCTAAGGCAGAGGCATTGGGGGGGCCTAGGGTAGAGTCCCCCCAATGCCACTCTGAACTCTGCAGATAGCAGCACACATTCATAGATCTGTGTCTACTATAAACAAATTTCCCCCTTACAGTCTCCTACAGCTCACTACTGTCACACACCTGAGAAATCAGCCCAGCACCGCAGAGGAGTCCTTCTCTCCAGCAGCCACAGTTTTCTGACAGCAGGGAGGGCAGGAGGATGGCCAGACATGTTCTCTCCTCCTTCACTGCCAGCAGCCCGGGAAGTTTAGATGATACTGCAAAGCCTTCTGTACAATTTACACCAGTAGGAGGCTGCATCACTGTGCGATACTGACACCTAGTGGCTACAATAATTATCTCTCCTGAGAAACAAAAGAAATAATTACTCCTCCGTCTTATCTCCGGGCGCAGGAGATTGGGGGCCTACCGAGGAATCCCCTGCCTTACCGGAGGGCCAGTTCCGAGCCTGCCCCCAGCCCTAGTGAGATAGATGGAAGTGCTGTCTTCAAGACTGCTGCCCCCGGACCTGACATCAGCCTCCCCTTCTATTCCATTCATTGTTCCTGACCTGTATCGCTGTGTGTCTTATCTACATCTCATGTCCCTGCGATCCACTCCAGCCTCTCCCCTCCTCCTTTTGCAGGGCACATGCTTAAGGCTTATGTGGAGATACTGCTGTGCTCTGCAAAGTCTTGACTGTCGGTTGAATCGTATTGTCCCTGTCCCTGTACCATGTGGAAGCCCCACACAAAAGAACAATTCTCTTAGAAGATAATCCTGATGGAAAAGGGTAAGCTCAGCCAGAAGCCCAAGTAACCTGGCACCAGGGGGTAATAGCTGCTGGCTCAGGGGCGAACATTACTTTCCTTATCTACTTGATGTAGCAGAGCTGAGTTTGCCATTTGGGCTGTAAGTAAGGATACATTTACCAGCAGTTGATGTATAGCAGAGGTTATGAGCCATGCTCAGCTCTGCTACATCTGACATGTGTGTACTACGTGTCGGACCCCCGCCAATCTGGTATTGATGACCTATCCTGAGGATAGATCATCAATATAGGTAACGGGCTAAGCCCTTTACCACAACAAAACAGGACAAAACAAAACTGCAGTGGGGACATGATGGCCATCACTTGGGGTCATTTACTACTACCAGTCAGGTCCTTGATTTTGACATCTGCATTGAAGAGCCTTTCCTTTGTGGATGGTTTCTACAATCCGTTAGCTGTCGAACAACCAGTGTAATCCTGTAGCAGTACCGTTAATGAGGGGTGAGATCACTCCAGAAAAACCTCTCCCATCATGCCAATATATAGTATAGAGAGGCAAAGTGACAGTTGTTCTTTGTCACTTCGACTTCTCAGGTCATGTTGTGTATATTATTATTCATGAAAATGTCATGCTTTTCAAGGTTTACCCCCATAATACCATACGCCCAATACAAATAGCATTTATAAAAGAAGAAGGTCTTTAAAAGCTGCCAGACTTCAGTGGAGAGGGCCAGGCAGTAGAGGTCCGCATGAATCGGAGTCACAGGACCCCATAGTCCCAAAAGTTGGTCCTCCTCTGGGACCTTTAGGTATCAGCTGTTTTTATTCCATGGATATGATTTTTTTTTTCTTATCTGACACCAAATATGTATGGCGAAGATACCAATGAAAACCATGTCGTCCAACAAAAATCAGAGCCTTACACAGTTCCGTAGAAAGAAAAATAAAAAAGTTATAGGTCTTGAGATGCGGCGATGAAAAAACTCTAAAAATATATATTTTTATTGTGTAAAAGTAGTAAAACTTAAAATATGTATTTGGTGTTTTACTCGTACTGACCCGGAGACCAAAGTTATTATGTCCCTTTTGCTGCAAAATAAAGGTCACAAAATTTACAACATATAAAATGACCCCATCTACTTGGCTTGACCACATCTTCTACCAGTTTGGCTCCGCCTACAACGTGGGGCCACTTCTACTTTTTTTTCCAGGGCCACTTTGAGTTCCCAATCCACCCCTGCCGTGTACACAGACACTGTAATTCTTGTACATCCATATACCCAGATCAGATTATTTACTTCATCATCAAAATCTTACAGCGCAGCTACATATGCACACATATCCCTATAACTAGATGAAAAGGCACACACTACTGCAGCATTTCTGCCTAAACTTCATGCGCCGTAAGGTCCACTACTTTCTACTGCCCATCGCTCCGCCCACAACTGTTCACATGACCGTGACATCATGAAAGGTCCTATACCCACTACAGGAAGTAACGTTTCTCTGTTTCCCTTGTAGGTGACGGATCACATGACCGTGGCGTCACCAAAGGTCCTTAGGCTGCTAGAATCTATCTCCTGTGGATAAGTTAGTGGTAAGGGTGATATGTACTCACTGTTATTATGTCTTGGGATATCTGTGTATATTGATATATGTATATATAGTACAGGGTTGTGTATAATATGAACATCTTGCATAAGTAGGTCAGTATATCTATAGTGTGTACATATAGTATTGGGTGGTAAAGAATACTGGTATTCCATGATCATTCTAGGTGTATATTATACATTGTGTATATATAGTAGATTGTTGTATATAATGTTAGCATTTGGTACGTGTACATCTGTTCATATGTACATAGGTGTGTTGTATATGCTATACATAGTGCAGGGTTGTACATAATGTTCATGTTTTTTATCTTTACAGGTGTATATTTAGTATATATATATATATATTTATAGTGACGGTATATTATATCTTTGTGTGTATGTAGCTGTGTTTAATAGACAATTGTGTATATAATATATTTGCATGGTCTCAGAGTACACAATATAGCTGGCTCTTTCTGTGGTTTCAAATGTATTATTGCTGACACAAGCATTCACCCCCAGGGAGTACGCAGTATAGCATTAAGATTTCTTTTTGTTTCAAATGTAGGGAAAAAAATAACATATTTCTAAACATGATGCAACAAGGACACAACGAGGAAGGCTGCTTTTTCTGTTCTGGTAAAGAACTGGATCCAGACAGATTGTGATTGCTGTTCAGTAGATGGCACTGGCAATGGGATGCCTTCAGACATCTTGCTCTTAAGGGGATTGTCCAGTCAAATTTTTTTTAAAGATTCAGAATGCTGTAATAAAAAATAAATAAAAATAACAACCCTATCCCCCTCACTGATTTCCCTTTGCTTCCCTCCCAACAATTTCTAGTTGTGATGCCGGTTTCTACTTCCTAGTCCCTTTTGACATTCAGGATATGACACTCAGCCAATCACTGTCTGAGGCAGCTGAGTGGTCATTTCTCCACATGTCGAGAGGGATCAGTAACTGACTGTGGAAGAGGCAGAATGGGAGCAGTGGGGGTCAATTAGGTATAACTTTTAGTTTATTTATTTTAAACATTCTAAGCAAATGTTTAAAAAAAATTGCTTTGCAAAAATATCAGACTGACAAATGCACTTTTTTTTTTTTCTGCTTATGACTTAGGCACTGGCCTAACTGAAGGCCCTCTCTGTAAAGACACGTATGTACAGCAGCATCTACATATTAGTCTGGATGAGTTCAGTCTGTTGACAGAGAAGGCCTTGGTGTCACAGGTTTGGACTTCTCTTGTAGACAGATTGCAGTCAAGGTAAGTTCTGTCTGTTGCATTAGGTGCTGCCACATGGTTTCAGGTTATCATGGCTGCTGGAAGTATCCCTCCATCCTGTTATACTAAATAGCTCCTGAAAGTGATGTTACCATGCTGTGTGTCTACATGTGGGCATGGTATGCTTTCACCAGCTTACTAGTGTGGCTCCCCTACTAGGTGGTAGAATCAAAAATCCCTGTCATTGCTGCTGTTACTCTAACCCCCAGTCTGTCACTGTTACAAAGTTGCCATGTTCTCTCTTATTTCCTCCTGGACAAGAAGCAGATTACCACCAGATCCTCTAGACCAGGCATCCTCAAACTGCGGCCCTCCAGCTGTTGCAAAACTACAACTCCCAGCATGCCCGAACAGCTTATAGGTATCAGCCTAGAGCAGGGCATTGTGGGAGTTGTAGTTTTACAACAGCTGGAGAGCCGCAGTTTGAGGATTCCTGCTCTAGGCACTCAGGCACACATTTTCATCCTCCCTTCACTAGAACTGCCTATTTTTGTCAACAAAATGGACAAGAATAGGACATTGTATAATTTGTGGAACGTCCACATGGATGCGAACATGGATGACATTCGTTTGCTGTCTGCATTTTTTTGTGGACCCATAGAAATGAATAGGTTTACGTGTGATCCGCAAAAATGAGGATCGGACGTGGACCAAAACTGCGGTAGTGTGCATAAGGTCTAAGAAAGTAACATATGACACAAAATAAAAATGCTTACAATTCATAAGGTATGACTCTTAGCACCCCAAATATTTTGTACCTTCTCTTTGGGTAACAGCCTTCCTTTATCCTAGTTGTCTATATTTTTATTATATCTATATATTGCTTATAAATGGAAAATATAAAAGGAGGACTCTTTCAAGGAAGGCTAGAAATCTGACAATAAAGAAGAGTTTTTAGACCCAGTCTGACAAGTCATCCCCTGTAGTCTCTCTAACTTGCCTCCTTGAGCAAGTTGTTTTTAGCTGATCTGTGGAGTCAGTAATCCAAACTTCTGACTGCCCAATTTTTCCACACTCCAATATAAATGGCACATGGTTTTGATAGAAATGGCTCATATATAATAATTATATATAATAATAATTAGTAACAACAAATTTGCTGTAGAAAAATGGTGCTAATTAAAATTATACCTTTTTTATCTGCATGTTAAACAGCTGCAGAGATATTTGTATTTGTATGCAAATGAGAACACTGGAGCACTACACTACAGGGCAGGGCTAAATCCTTGGAGCACTGCTTTTGTAACACCCCTGTGTTCTGCATACTCCTCTCTCCCCTAAACATCAGCGTGGTGAGGGCAGAGCTGTTTCCTAGAACTGTGTCATAACATGTACATGTCATGTACACTACTTATTATAGCCGAACCATGTTGACAATACAGGATTTATATTCTTAGAAAGCTAATACATATTCCTGATTTCCTCACAGGTACAATACATGGTTATAAATACACCAGTAATATGCATTAGCTTTCTAAGTATAGAAACCACTGTTCTCAAAATGATGAGACAATACCCTGTAGATAAGTGGTCAGCTTTGCATGTAGATTTCCTGGGCTTAAATCCCAGAAGGGACTTCTAGATTAATTTCTTCAGTTATGTTTTTTTCCTCCCTCGTTTAACCCATAATAAAAGGCTACAGCCTTATCATATTGAGAATAGAGGTTTCCTATACTTAGAAAGCTAATACATATATTTATAATCATATTGTGCCTGTGAATAAATCATAAATTATAAATTAGGCACATCTGCAGGCAGCGCATGGGATATCAAGACCAGCACAGCACAGTGCACACCGGTCTTGATAAATCTCTCCCTAAATGTTTTTCCTGCACAAAAGATGATTGCAGTAGTGTATTCCATTA
This sequence comes from Bufotes viridis, assembly GCA_033119425.1. Lineage (NCBI taxonomy): Eukaryota > Metazoa > Chordata > Amphibia > Anura > Bufonidae > Bufotes > Bufotes viridis. Next base: position 115,116,770 of record CM065594.1, read on the forward strand.
ATTATAAGGGGTATGAGTTGTCTACTATGGGTACATCCAGTCAATAAATGAGAAAGTATCAGCTGTCTGTTATCATTATGTTCAATCAATGAGAAAGTATATTTTCTTACAACTGTTATTTAATCCTTCAGTTACCCTTGCAGGTTCCAGATGTTACTTCACAAGAACATGAGTCGTGCCTGAACCACTGGACAAAGATGGACAAAGACACGGAACCCATGACTGAGAGAATATTAAATGTCACCCTAGAGATAATCTATCTGCTAACTGGAGAGGTGAGGGATTCTGGGAATTATCTAAAATATCGTAATAAAACATGGAAGTAACTGGAAGATGGGGTTTTCTGTATGTCATTTCACAGGGTGTTATGTTTGTCTCAAGCAAATGGGACTCTGAAGGGGGTACGGCAGTAAATTAGTGCTGCAGCCCTTTCTTTCTCAATATTGGTAGAAGTCCCGGCAGTTGGAACCTCATGATCAGCTAAGGCTAATAGATATAAATTATATCCATCCCATACCATACATGAAAACTAGGATACTTTAGTTACAAAGTGAAATCATTGTGGTAGCTTTACCATTGGAAATGCCACGTCGTTTACCATTGGAAAAGATTTCTGCTGCAGGAGCTGTGTCCCACATTTATTAAAGGGGTTATCCAAGAGTAATACAGACCTACCAGAGGGGGGCGATCCGTGGTGGCGATCATACTTACCCGGTTTCCGTCTCTGTCACTCTCCGGCTGGCTCGTCCTCTCCCTTCTGTGCTGAAATCAACATCCGTGAACAGGGGGACACGCGACCGATACAGCCATGAACAGGTCACAGCGGTGACTTTCAAGTTTCTCCCCTTATATAATAACAACATGATGCAAGGGTGAACAGGCCACATGTGCCCCTGTTGACGGATGTTGATTTCAGCACGGCAGAGAGAGGAAAAGCCGGCCTGGGAGTGACATAGACCGAACACAGTAGCGGGAACCAAGTAAGTTTGTATTACTTGCCCGTCAATGGGAGGGTAATATGGCTGAGCAGTAGAGTAGGAGTGATTTATTATGCAACAAAATTGTGCCAAGATTTATGCATTCGATTCTGGCACAAAGTAAGACACCTATTAGTTGCTAAAGATTAGAATGACTAAAGGTGCCCCAGATTTATCATTTGGCATTAGCCATTGTGGTAATCTGGTGTGTCTACACTAAGTTTGATACCATTAGTAAATCTGCCCCAATGTTTGTCTCCGTCTGCAGGATTATATAGTGGTAAAAAAGGTATCTGATGAGGATGAAGGATGGGAGAGGACTCGTATACCCATCATGGAGCCTCAGACTCACTCACTAATAAATGAAAAAAGCAATGAGCAGAAGGTTCTAGAAATCACCAACAGAATCATTCATCTGCTGACTGAAGAGGTGAGCACTGCAAGGATATAATACAGTAGCTCCAGGCCTGGATGTTGACTGTAACATTGTCTGTTGAGGTAGTAGCTAAAGTGTTGTCTGTGAATTTAAATTAAAGAAGACCTGTCGCTGTTCCTGACCGGTCAGCTTTACTAAGTACTTGTATTCCCTGTGTAATAAGAATTCTGGAACATCTTTTCTTATCACTGTGCATTGTGTCGATCCTCAATTATTCCTCCTAAAATGTATGAATAAATTACAGGTTGGCCAGTGTACGAGTGTCTAGACACACAACCCCAACTAGTAAAAATGATTCACAATTTTGTAGATGAATGGTCCAGTACAGAGTTATAAGAAATGATGATCCTGAATTGTTAAATTATGGGGAATACAAGTATTTGCAGTGCTGACAGGTCTTCTTTACGTTTTTCTGGGTCTAAAATTAGTTTAATAGTAACATTGCAATTTAGTTGCCTTTTTGGATTCTATTACCCTTCTGTGCCACAAGTCTGCTGCACCCCCCCCCTCCCCCCAATTAGGGGATGTTCACATTTTGTTTTACGTCAAACATATGTTTGTAAACAGAAAAACACTATAGAAACATATGGCTTCACATACCATAGACTATAATTGGGCAAACATAGTTCAGAAGTGCATACTTCTCCGTTTGTAGATGCTCTTCTGTCCTGCAAAAAAAATTGCAAATTAAAAGAAATATACGTTTTTTCTCTCACATTGAAGTGAATGGGAGATGGATGAAAGCAAAAAAACAATACATTTCCATCTGTTTAACATATCCATTTTTATCCAGATACTTCCTTTGATACATGTCAAATCTTTATTTAAAAAAAAGAAAGGTTTCACAAAAACGCTTGCCGGGGCAGTGTGTGCTGCAACAGCAACCCATGTCTGGCAGTGGCAGGAGTGGGATGCTGCTGCAGCGTTCATCGCTTGTGATGTTCGTCTGGCTCCTGCCCTGGCGGTGCCGGACGGGCGATTTCTGCTGCTATTGTATCCTTATACTTGTTTTTGGATTATCCTCTTGAATGCTGATTTTGCTTTGTCTGCCTCTTCTGGTTTTGACCCTTCTTGTCGATTTTTGTTTGTATCCGCTATTCTGTTAGGTCTACTTCTAGTGAGCTTGTACCAGTTATCCACCAACTTACTCTGCAGACGTAACCTGGAGTGTTTAAGGAAGACTGGTAGCAGTTAATGAGTTAATTGGCTGTGGTTCCAGACAGTTAACATAGTGTACCTTACAAGAACAATACATCAGGTTATGCAACAGGTTTCTAAGCATTCGAATGTCCAGCTCCCTTTGGTCCTCTATGTGTTACTTCAAAATCATCACTCTTTAAATTCCTTTCAGGAACTGTCTTTGTAATAGAACGGCAGATTTCCCAGGACCAGCCAACCATCTAATTTTCATGGGGGCTTCCTGACTCTCCTTGATACCAGTTGACAGAGGAGATAAGAACTCCATAAGACCAATCAATATGACATCACTGGCCTACAAAGAGGCTGCAGCTCTCACCGGGTTGCCACAGCCTCGTCAGACAGCAGAGTGGCAGGAGTCCTACCTCCTCACCAATCGACTATGGATGGCCTATCCTGAGGATAGGCACCTTTTAGACTAGTAGTGTTGATATCTCTTTTGGTACCCTAATAATTAAATAATAAAAACTGAAAGGGGGTGGGTTACCTTTAAAACATAACTTTTAATGATACGTAAAACGCCCATAAGTAAATTAATTGCCGTGTGCAATTGTAGGTGAACAGGGTACTGTTACCCCAATCCAGATGGGTTTGTAAAGTCTCTAGGGGTGGGGGGTGCTGGGTCTCTGCCCCTACTGTACACCCTAGCTCTAGGTCCCTTATCCTAACCACCGCACACCTCCTTTGCCGTCCCTGTGTACTTCCCTGAACAGTGCAGTGACTGCCCAGCTTCGTTCTGAAGGGGAAGGGAAGAGGGGGGAGGAGGAGACCCCCAGAGCCCTGGGACGCAACCACACTGACACAAATACTTAAAAAGAACACAGTGCGTCCTGCATATTCAATAGGTCAGGTGTCACGATTCATGCAAACACCTATGTTCCACTCTATGGATGATTGGCCGTCAGGTCAATGAGAATTACACTGCTCGGCCTGCAATCTTGGGAACATGTCCACTGACTGCCTTTCTTAAGATAAGTGTAACTTTTCCTGCCTGTAACCACCCGCTGTAGATTTGGCATACTGGTCCATCGCCAATACAGTGTGTGGTTGCTGGCTGACATTCAGATATTGAATACCAAGACATTTGTCGTCATTGGTCCTGTATGCGTTTTTGTGTTATTGACCCCTGATGAACAGGCAAGACCAGAGAAACGCGTCGGGTTATGCATTGTGTATATTAGGTGTAGTTTTCAACAATCATCCTTGAATAAGTAATGAAGGATCGCATGTTAAAGTCCCATTAGTAGACTAGTATTATAAAAAAAAAATGGAAGCATCCGCCTAGCAGTGTAATAATATAAACAAAAAGGCCCTTGCTCTGCGCAATACAATGCCGGGCAAGGGAGAGCATCAGAACATGAAATGCTCCTATGCTCATATCAGGGAGGCCGGAGGGCTGAAGATGGTGATATCTCCGGATTCAGCTCAGAACCCGGACAACCCCTTTAAGTGTGTATACAGAGATAGCTGTCAGTCACTGAGAAGACGGCTCCATTTACAACTGAATTCAGAAATATTTTCTCTCAAAAATATATATCGATCTGCTCAGCTTCTTCTGCTTTATAACATACTGCCTGCAGAATGCACTGTATTTTGTGGTGACAGGTTCTGTTTAATGGAACTGTAAGCATATAAACAAAAATTCCTTTCTTTTTTCCCATTAGGGGACCTGAGCACGTATGTGCTTGGTTAGTCATAAAATATACTGCAATACTTTTGGATTGCAGTGTATTATGCCTGGCAGTGTATTGCTGCCATGCATCCTATTAAAGGGGCTATTCTATGACTAATGTAAAAAAATAAAAATCAGACATCGTCTAATACATGACAGTCTCTTTCTAACAAAGCTAGAACAAGGCCAGAGATGATTATTGTTTATTACCAGCAGAAGGACCCGGCTTCGCACGGGTATATTTAATCTATTTCATTTAATGTTTGTGTGTGTCGCTAAAAGATATCAACAGTATCCCCCATTACAGTAACCGCTACAGCACCCTGCCCCTTTAACAGTGAACTCAACAGTCCCCCACCCCTTAACACTGACCCCCCACACCAGCACAGTGCCTCGGGGTTGTTATCTAGTTAGCTTTAGTAATCTGCAGCCTATGTTACAGCATTACATGGTTTCTTGTCCAGCTTTCTCAGGACCCTGAAAGGCAGATCTGCCTAACTATAGCTCTATTTGGGAGTGAGGAGGAGGATTTATCTAGGTAGATTTAATATTCTGCAGTTCCTATTAGAGCTTCCCTTGGACCATAAGAATCAAATCGTCTGGCACTATTTGACAGTGCATAGAGAGATTTTATCAGATAGATTTCTTGTTCAACAGTCTCTATTACAGCTCCACGTCGTTTATTACTCAGCCTTCCTGGTAGCCTGAAGAAAATAGCTATGCTATGAGGTGGATGATTTTTCACTGCATAATGTGTCCATTACAGTTTTACAGGGATTATGACACAGCTTTTCCAAGGTACTAGATGGCAAAACTGGCATGATATGGGAGTTGGGGATTATTGCATAACTAGGCCTACTTTTGCAGCGGAGTGAGAAAATTCTTCCTGTAAAACCCTCGTACACAGGGTGGGTACGGGCACATACAGCTGATACTCTGCTGCAAAGGCCTGGATCAGAGATAATGTCTATCTCAGCCATTTCACTCTCTGATTCTCTGGTCAAAAGCAACAACAACAATACATATATATATATATATATATATATGAACTGAAATAAGAACTGAAATCCAGAAATGGTATGGCTTCAGCAAGGCATAGTTGCTGGAGCTGTTTTTTTATTTAAAGTTGTATGGGCTGGATTTCTTTGGACTGGGAGACAGGTTGGTAGTGGGAGCCTTCCAGTCCACTCCCCAGTCCATTACAGGTTCCCTGGCCCCAGGTAAGGCCAGCTGGGTTAAGCAAGCTGGGATAAATCAACGCTCAGTGTATGAGTCTGGGGGAGAGGAAGTGTCCCTACAGATAGAGAAGCCTGAGAGGCTTGTGTGGTCACAGCCAGGTGGGCTGCTAGACCGTATGGCTTAGTGAACCCGAATCTCTCCCCTGGACTTGTGTTTGGTGAGCTGACCTGCTAAGAATTGGAGCCTGAGACCCTGTAGGTAAACTGCGCTTTCGAGGTGAGTCAGGGAGAAGACCTGTATTAGCTAGGGCCCAGACATGCAGGTGTTTATTTTGGTTTGGATTTATGTTCGTGCTCAGACTTGAACCCTGTTGTCAGAGGAGAAGTCTGTGATTGCAACCCCCTGTGAGGAAGCGATCCCTTACACTATGTATGTATGTATATATATTATTTATATATATATATTAGGCCTGCACAATATATCGCGAAAGCAATCGTTATCGCAATTAATCGCCGTATCGCAATCGCAATTTGCTGACCCAAAAATGCTGCACTTATATTACTGTATTTTTCGCTTTATAAGACACACTTTTTCCCCCCAAAAGTGTGTGGGGGGGGGAGGAATGGCAGTGCGTCTTATAAAGCGATGGTTGACTTTTTATGTGGCTGACACTGATGTATCGCCGGCCGCTATGCTGCACAGCGCGGCCGGCGATACATCAGTTACAGTGCGGGGAGGGAGGAGGGGCTGGGGAAAAGTCGTTATTTTAATATACACATGTTCTTATATCTATTTTATCTATCTGTTCTGTGCAGCGCTATTAAGAAAATGGCAAGTTTTGTATTTTGTACTTTTGCAGTAATGCAAATATGTGTTTTATTTTAAAAAACAATGTGCATTTCAGTTCTTGAGTTCAGCAGAACTACATTTCACATTATCAGTCACCTGTGTGTGCTTTTACCTTGAAAATCCAAGCAGATAGACCTCTAGCACAATTCCTTTAAAATATCGCATCGCATATCGTTATCGCAATTTTTAGGGCCCTAATCGCAATCGCACAAAATTCCCATATCGTGCAGCCCTAATATATATATGTATATGTATATATATATATATATATATATATATATATATATATATATATTAAAATATAGTATAAGTTTGCTGAAGACAAACATACTGGAACCATGTCCTGTGGTCTGATGACCAAGGCCAAGATAAACTTATTTCGTTCAGATGGTGTCAAATGTGTGTGGCGGCAACCAGTTGAGGAGTACAAAACAAGTGTGTCTTGCCTACAATCAAGCATTATGGTGGGTGTGTTATGGTTTGGAACTGCATAAGTGCTGCTGGCTGTGGGGAGTGTGGGGAGTCGCTCTGGTAGAAAGCGGTGCGGGTGCAGTACAGAGGCAAAACAAGGAGTCCAGAAAGTGCAATAAACAGTGTTTTATTCACACTTGCACAAAATAAACGATAAACAGTCTCTTGGTGTTAATTCACACTCCGCAAACACAAAAGGCAAAACCAAAGAGTCCAAAACCAGGTTCAATCACCTGTGAGATGTTTAGGTACGCGTTCGCACCTGGCGGTCGGCCCAGCCGCAGGATAATCCACCTTCAGGCTTCCAGGACGACTGCACGCCTCCTTGCTGGTCTCATCCTTCCAGCCCAGAGAGCTCCACAGCACTAGCAGCAGCTCCAGGACAATCAAAGCCACACCTGCTGATGTGGCTGCCTTTAAAAAGCCCGGCAAAGTCCGGCCTGGACCGTGGGGAGTAGGCACCCACCCAACTCTTTGCCTACTCCCAGTAAGAGCCGGCCCGGATTGGCTTTGCAGCCAAACTAACTATCAATGTCAAGCAGCACTAGCTGCTGCTGACACATAAAACCCGGCTCTCACCTCACCGAGGCCAGGAACCTCGGTGACACGTATCTTCCGTCCATGACGGCACCTTGCGCCCTCTTACAGGAGCTACAGTTCATTGAAGGAACCATGAATGCCAACATGTACTGTAATATACTAAAGCAGAACATGATCCCCCTCCCTTGGGAAACTGGGCCACAGGCTGTATTCCAACATGATAACGACCCCAAACACACCTTCAAGACTACCACTGCCTTGCTAAAGAAACTGAGGGTAAAGGTGCTGGACTGACCAAGAATGTTTCCAGACCTAAACCCTATTGAGCATCTGTGGAGCATCCTCAAACGAAAGGTGGAGGAGTGCAAGGTCTCTAACATCCACCAGATCCGCAATGTCGCTATGGAGGAGTGGAAGAGGATTCAAGTGGCAACCTGTGAAGCTTTAGTGGACTAAGGCAGGGTTTGAAAATAATGGTGGCCACACAAAATATTGAGACTTTGGGCACAATTTGGCCATTTTAAATTAGGGGTGTACTCACTTTTGTTGCCAGTGGTTTAGATGTTAATAACTGTGTGTTGAGTTATTTTGAGGGAACACCAAACTTACACTGTTATACAAGCTGTACACTGACTACTTTACATTGTATCAAAATGTCCTACCTCATTTATCATATTGACCTGCATGATAATCATGCCATCACGGGAGTGTTGTGGCAGACCAAAGGTCAGTCATGTGAGGATCGAGCCACGTGTTCAAGGTGAATGACGTCGACGGAGGAAAATGACAGAATTCCAAGGGTGTAACCTTCCAACAATGACTTCTGATTGGTACACAAATAATCTACTAAAGGGTTAATTGCTGAGACTTGCACACTTGCTAACTTCTTTAGTTTTAACTTATGTCATCGCCATCTTCATCTTCTTATAGGCACATAGAAATTTAAACACAAAAGTTATTTATGAAATGGAAGTCACAGAAAAGCTGGATACTTCTTTAACAGGAGCAAAACGTTCATTGTCAGTGACAACCAAGCTCCCTGTATAGAAGGCAAGAAGTGATAAATGGCCAGAACTTGAACTGGTTAAAAAAAAAAAAACATTATTTGTATCACTGTGTCTGTAAATGTCCAAACTATTAAAATATTATGTTATTTCTCTCGCTTTGCCTCTCCTAAAAAATTAAATGGTAAATTATAGCTACTAACTTCACTTTTCAGGCCCTCAAACAGCTCCATCGATGAGAAAATATATTGGGGGTACACAACCAAAAATAAAAAGACAAAAGGGGGTGCTACACAACCATACTAAATATAATGTAAACAAAAGTAGTATAGTAGTATGGCAATATAAGTGAGCACACCTGCCAAATAATATACAATAATACTTTATTAAATCACAAAAGACAAACCATGTAGTACATGTACCAAAACATAAAATCTTTTAAAAACATACTGGACAGACACATGGAGGGGCTGCACCCCCCTAAAAAGAGTAATAGCACCACCATAGTATGATAACACAAAATATAGATATGAGGCAAGAGTACCAAGCAAATAACTCACAATAAGCAACTAATAATAATGATACTGCAATACACCCGACACGTATCGCCAGTTATCCTGGCTTCATTAGGAGTGTGTGTCAATACAAGAATGGAAATCCTTTATACATGATCATCAAATTAACAACATTAGAAACAATCCTTGATTAACAATACTTGAAAGAATGTCAGTACAGATGCCAAGTTGCCAGAAGTTCTTTGCATACGCCAGTACGTTACATGATGACGACCACGCTTCTTTGCGCATGCGCAAGTAAGATAAAAAATACAGCGCGATTATAGCACTTCATATGAGTCAGTTACAGTGCATGCGCATATCTTAAGTAAGGAGCCAGTGCAACCAAAGCCAGATAGCCAAAATCACGTGCATGCAAAAATACACAAATAGACAATCTTAGGCCACATGCACAAATCAATATAATCAAAAATATGAATCATTAACTATTATTGATAACAAGTAAGACATGATATTATGTGACACAAGAAAAAGTACATATAAATTTATATAAGATAAAGCGGACGCCAACAGCAACCTACATTAAGTGCTATTTAGATGCTGAGGCGCAGCTCTGCCCCAAAGACGTGAACAGGGCTGAGCGTGATACCAAGCACAGCCGCTATCAAATGTAAGGCACAGGAGCGCCAGTGCCTTTTCAAACAGCTGATCCGCAGGGATTCCTGGTGTCGGACTACACCGATCAGATACTGATGATCTATCCAGAGGATAAGTCATCGGTATTCAAGTCTTGGAAAACCCTTTAAAATCTATGTACTACAAAAGAAAAAAAAATGCACTTGTTTTTGTTGTTTCAGTCTACTGAATCTGTATTTTTTATGTTTATCAGGTTCCTATAAGAAGCCAAGATGCAGCTATCCATTTCTCCATGGAGGAGTGGGAATATTTAGAAGAGCACCAGGATCAGTACAAGGATGATCTTGGATGCATGAGGAGGGTCATGATGGAGAAACACCACCTTTTCACATCTTCAGGTCAGCAGAGACTTTCATTGACTAGTAAAGGTCTCTAAGAAATGCTCATTAGGAATATTAGAATTATGTGCAAGTGCGTCTTTACCCTTTGTTTGCAAAGCATGCCAGTCGTATAAATTGAGGCCTATGCCACTGTATTGACATACAATGGCATGCATCCCACGTAGGCTCCAGTATTAACCCCTTAACCTACCTGCAGTACCTGGACTTCATAAGGGTTGTACTGCGGGTTCACGTGCTGAGGCAGCTCCATACATGGCAGGTGCCAGCTGTATAATACCGTGACAGGGATTAGAGAGGATTGTGATCCTGGTCATTTAACCCCTGAGATGCATCTGTGGGGTTTGACAGAGGAGGGAGCTCCCTCTGCCTTCCAATTGGGGCGAAATCGTGGGACTCTGATCAGTTGCCATGATAACCTGGGGCCTGGTGAAGGCTCACTGAGCTGCCTGCAGAGCCGCGCCTGATGCACAGCTCAGCAGGCAGCCTATCAGAATCTCATAAACTGCAAGAGTATTTTATTGGAGTCTATGGGACGAGCAATCAGAAGATCACATGTCCTCTAAAGATATAAAAATGATAGTAAATTTTTTAAGTAAAAAAAAAAAATATATATATATATATATATATATATATATATATTGTGGTAAGGTGCAGGGTGCCGTCGTGGATGGCAGGTATGTGTCACCGAGGTTCATAGCCTCGGTGAGGTAAGAGCCGTTTTTGTTGATGTCAGCAGCAGCTAGTGCTACTGACATAGTTTTAAATAGCATGGCTGCAAAGCCGATCCGGGCCGGCTCTTACCGGGAGCAGCTAAAGTGTAGGGTGGGTGGCTGCTCCCCACGACCCAGTCCTGGTTTTGGGCTGGGTTTAAAACTCAGCCAGCACCAGCAGCTGTGGGCTGTGATTGTCCTGGAGCTGCTAACAGTGCTGTGGAGTTCTCTGACCTGGAGGAAAGAGCTCAGCAAGGTGGTGTTTTTCCCTGCAACCTGAAGGTGGAATCTCCTGTGGCTGGGCCGACTGCTAGGTGTGAACCCGCACCTAAACCTCCCAGGTTACTGGACCCTGTGTTGGCCTGTTTTGTTTTGCCACATTGTTTCTGTTGTGTGTGAATTATCACCAAGAGACTGTTTTTCATTTATGTTGTGCAAGTGTGAATAAAACACTGTTTGTTGCACATTCTGGACTCCTTGTTTTGCCTCGGTACTGCACCCGCACCGCTATCTACCAGAGCGACTCCCCACATTTGGTGTCGGATGCGGGCATGCGCAGTGAGGCTGGCGTGAACGCCGAAGTTTGTTTTTGCTGGGCACGACTGGATGTCCTATATTCGGCCGGCAAAGTTGCAGCCTGTGTTCCCTGACAAAATGGAGGCAGCTGTGAAAGCCCTCATAGAGGCTAACGTGCAGCAGCGGGAGACCAACCAGCTACTGCTACAGCACGTAATGGCGTTACAAGCGGGAGGAGCGTCCCACCACATCCACGATGCCCGGAAAGCTGTCCGTGCAGCGATCCCTAAGATGACCCCCTCGGATGATGTTGAGACCTATCTGGCGGTGTTCGAGAAGGTGGCCGTGAGGGAGAAATTACCCCGAGAACAGTGGGCAGAGGTCGTCGCTCCGTTCCTGGCGTCTGGACCCCAGCAAGTATTTTTGACCTCCCAGATGACCAAGCAGCTGACTACCCGACCGTGAAAGGTGAGATCCTGGCAAGACTGGGGGTGAATGTTTTGGTCCGGGCCCAGCGGGTGCATCAGTGGGAGTTTAACCCGGCTGAACCCGCCAGACCACAATATGATATTATGTGACACAGAAAAAAGTACATATAAATTTCTATAAGATAAAGCGGACGCCAACAGCAACCTACATTAAGTGCTATTTAGATGCTGAGGCGCAGCTCTGCCCCAAAGACGTGAACAGGGCTGAGCGTGATACCAAGCACAGCCGCTATCAAATGTAAGGCACAGGAGCGCCAGTGCCTTTTCAAACAGCTGATCACGGGGATTCCTGGTGTCGGACTACACCGATCAGATACTGATGATCTATCCAGAGGATAAGTCATCGGTATTCAAGTCTTGAAAACCCTTTAAAATCTATGTACTACAAAAAAGAAAAAAATGCACTTGTTTTTGTTGTTTCAGTCTACTGAATCTGTATTTTTATGTTTATCAGGTTCCTATAAGAAGCCAAGATGCAGCTATCCATTTCTCCATGGAGGAGTGGGAATATTTAGAAGAGCACCAGGATCAGTACAAGGATGATCTTGGATGCATGAGGAGGGTCATGATGGAGAAACACCACCTTTTCACATCTTCAGGTCAGCAGAGACTTTCATTGACTAGTAAAGGTCTCTAAGAAATGCTCATTAGGAATATTAGAATTATGTGCAAGTGCGTCTTTACCCTTTGTTTGCAAAGCATGCCAGTCGTATAAATTGAGGCCTATGCCACTGTATTGACATACAATGGCATGCATCCCACGTGGGCTCCAGTATTAACCCCTTAACCTACCTGCAGTACCTGGACTTCATAAGGGTTGTACTGCGGGTTCACGTGCTGAGGCAGCTCCATACATGGCAGGTGCCAGCTGTATAATACCGTGACAGGGATTAGAGAGGATTGTGATCCTGGTCATTTAACCCCTGAGATGCATCTGTGGGGTTTGACAGAGGAGGGAGCTCCCTCTGCCTTCCAATTGGGGCGAAATCGTGGGACTCTGATCAGTTGCCATGATAACCTGGGGCCTGGTGAAGGCTCACTGAGCTGCCTGCAGAGCCGCGCCTGATGCACAGCTCAGCAGGCAGCCTATCAGAATCTCATAAACTGCAAGAGTATTTTATTGGAGTCTATGGGACGAGCAATCAGAAGATCACATGTCCTCTAAAGATATAAAAATGATAGTAAATTTTTAAGTAAAAAAATATATATATATATATATATATATATATATTGTTGGTAAGGTGCAGGGTGCCGTCGTGGATGGCAGGTATGTGTCACCGAGGTTCATAGCCTCGGTGAGGTAAGAGCCGTTTTGTTGATGTCAGCAGCAGCTAGTGCTACTGACATAGTTTTAAATAGCATGGCTGCAAAGCCGATCCGGGCCGGCTCTTACCGGGAGCAGCTAAAGTGTAGGGTGGGTGGCTGCTCCCCACGACCCAGTCCTGGTTTTGGGCTGGGTTTAAAACTCAGCCAGCACCAGCAGCTGTGGGCTGTGATTGTCCTGGAGCTGCTAACAGTGCTGTGGAGTTCTCTGACCTGGAGGAAAGAGCTCAGCAAGGTGGTGTTTTTCCCTGCAACCTGAAGGTGGAATCTCCTGTGGCTGGGCCGACTGCTAGGTGTGAACCCGCACCTAAACCTCCCAGGTGACTGGACCCTGTGTTGGCCTGTTTTGTTTTGCCACATTGTTTCTGTTGTGTGTGAATTATCACCAAGAGACTGTTTTTCATTTATGTTGTGCAAGTGTGAATAAAACACTGTTTGTTGCACATTCTGGACTCCTTGTTTTGCCTCGGTACTGCACCCGCACCGCTATCTACCAGAGCGACTCCCCACATTTGGTGTCGGATGCGGGCATGCGCAGTGAGGCTGGCGTGAGCGCCGAAGTTTGTTTTTGCTGGGCACGACTGGATGTCCTATATTCGGCCGGCAAAGTTGCAGCCTGTGTTCCCTGACAAAATGGAGGCGGCTGTGAAAGCCCTCATAGAGGCTAACGTGCAGCAGCGGGAGACCAACCAGCTACTGCTACAGCACGTGATGGCGTTACAAGCGGAGGAGCGTCCCACCACGTCCACGATGCCCGGAAAGCTGTCCGTGCAGCGATCCCTAAGATGACCCCCTCGGATGATGTTGAGACCTATCTGGCGGTGTTCGAGAAGGTGGCCGTGAGGGAGAAATTACCCGAGAACAGTGGGCAGAGGTCGTCGCTCCGTTCCTGGCGTCTGGACCCCAGCAAGTATTTTTGACCTCCCAGATGACCAAGCAGCTGACTACCCGACCGTGAAAGGTGAGATCCTGGCAAGACTGGGGTGAATGTTTTAGTCCGGCCCAGCGGGTGCATCAGTGGGAGTTTAACCCGGCTGAACCCGCCAGACCACAATACTATGACTTGCTACAACGGTTGCAAAAATGGCTGCAGCCAGACATACTGACTCCCACTGCTATGCTCGACCGTCTGTTAGCCGATGTATTCTGGAGGGCTTTGCCATACCCTCTCCAGCACTGGATCGGCCAGGTGTCACCTGGGAATGCCTTAGAGATGGTCGACCTGGTGGAGCGATATGAGGCCACCAGAAACCTGCAGGGGGTTCTTTTGGGAGGGGACCAGTCAAACCCAGGAAATCTCCACCCCAGACCCGGCGGCCGGCCAAACCCGCCTGGGATGTACCCTTGCAGACCCATCCCCAGTGGTCTGCTGGCAGTGTCTGAGAGCCTGGACACATAAGGGCCGACTGTCCACGCCGGGGAGAACCCATGGAGACTAATTATGGGTACCGGGCTTCCATGTATGCCCGGAGACTGTGTGCGACCGGCACCCCCGAGACAATAGACAATCCTCATCTGTGCCAGGTGCAAGTTGGTGATAACTTGGCAGTGGCGCTGTTGGACTCAGGGAGCCTAGTAACCTTGGTAAGAGCTGCCCTGATACAGCCCACCCAGTATACGGGCCGGAAAGTTGGTGTGGTGTGCATACACGGAGACTTAAAGGACTATCCCACTGCTGTAATGTCTCTGTCCACGGCGGCCGGCACATGGACTTATGAAGTGGCGATCTCCACAAAGCTACCTTATGAACTAATAATTGGGAGAGACTTCCCTGGTTTTCCGTCACTATGGCCTGAGGTGAAAGTGACTAATAGCCCTGAGACAGGGGTAACCCTAGCAGAGTGGCCTGGTTCCAGTGGGAGGCCAGAGCCCTGGGAGCCCGAGTCCGAAGGGCCTGCGGTGGGGTGACCACCACTGCTGTGATAGAGGGGAGACACCCCACTGAGTGTAATGGTGGGAGACATGGAGGACTTGCCACCAGGGCCTGAGTTGGCAGACCTCCACGTCTCCGGAGATAATTTTGGGACCGCACAACACCGGGACCAAACCCTAACCAGGGCCTGGGAAAGTGTCGTAATAACTGATGGTAAACCCCAGAAACCTGGGGCTAAATTCATGTTTCCGCGATTCATTGTTCTTCAGGATATGTTGTATCGGGTGAACCAAATCCGAGGTGAGCCAGTTGAACAGTTGGTGGTGCCCACAGCGCACCGCAAGCTTGTCATGGAGCTTGCCCACCAACATGTTCTTGGGGGACACTTGGGGTGGCAGAAAACCCAGGACCGCATACTGCAGCGGTTTTATTGGCCCGGTGTGTTCAAGGAGGTAGAAAATTATTGTAAGTCCTGTCCGACCTGTCAGATAAATAGCCCCCAGCCACATTTCCGTAGTCCTCTGGTACCTCTTCCAATTATTGAGGTCCCGTTTGAGCGAATCGCTATGGATCTAATTGGGCCTGTACCAAAGTCTGCCAGGGGCCATCAACACATTCTGGTAGTTCTCGACTATGCCACTCGGTATCCGGAGGCGGTGCCTCTGCGACATACCTCAGCTAAGCTCATTGCCAAAGAGTTAATGGAAATGTTTTCCGTGTGGGCCTGCCAAAAGAGGTTCTGACAGACCAAGGACCCCTTTATGTCCAAAGTTATGAGGGAACTGTGTAAATTATTGCGTATAAAGCAGTTATGGACGTCCGTTTACCATCCGCAAACGGACGGTCTTGTCGAGAGGTTTAACCAAACTTTAAAAAATATGTTAAAAGGGTGGTGTCTAGAGATGGGAAGGACTGGGACCTGCTTCTGCCCTATCTCATGTTCGCAGTGCGAGAGGTACCCCAGGCCTCTACTGGGTTCTCGCCTTCGAACTGCTTTATGGCAGACACCCTCGGGGCCTGTTGGATATCGCCAAGGAAGCATGGGAACAACAGCCTGTCCCCCACAAAAGTGTCATTGAGTATGTCACCCAGATGCAGGAACGGATGGAAAGGAGTGTTGCCGCTGGTCCGGGAGCATATGGAGGCAGCGCAACAAGCCCAGAGTAGGGTGTACAATCGTCAGGCTCGGGTACGGGGCTTCAATCCGGGAGATCGGGTTTTGGTTCTGGTACCCACCCTTGACAGCAAATTCCTAGCTAGGTGGCAGGGCCCTATGAGGTGATCGAGAAGGTAGGGGAAGTAAATTACAAAGTACACCAGCCAGGCGGCGCAAGCCGGAGCAGGTGTACCACGTGAATTTACTAAAGCCGTGGAAAGATAGGGACACGGCCGACGACCACAGCCCCCGGCCAGGGCTTCTAGGTGAAAAGGGTCCAGCCCCACAGTTCGAGGCCTGCGAAGCGGTAGCCACGGTAAAAATTGCAGACAGCCTGTCTTCCAAACAAGTTCAGGAAGTCAGGGAGTTCATCAGTCGGAACACGGATGTGTTCTCGGACCTCCCTGGCCGCACGTCTCTCATCCAACATGACATCGTCACTGAGCCTCAGGCCAAGATCCAGTTAAAACCATACCGGGTACCCGAGGCTCGGCGACGGGCCATCGCGGAGGAAGTGCAATTAATGTTGAAGCTTGATGTCATTGAGGAGTGTGAGGAAAAGTGAGTGGGCCAGTCCCATAGTCCTAATACCCAAGCCGGATGGGACGTTGCGGTTCTGCAACGATTTTCGCAAGTTAAATGAAGTGTCCAAGTTTGATGCGTATCCCATGCCCCGGGGTGACGAGCTTGTTGAGAATTTAGGACAAGCCCGGTATTTTTCTGTGCTAGACCTCACTAAAGGGTACTGGCAGGTACCCTTAACGGAGTCGGCCAAGGAAAAAACCGCTTTTGTTACCCCGCAGGGCCTGTATCACTACAAGGTGTTACCCTTTGGCCTGCATGGCGCCCCCGCCACCTTCCAAAGGTTAATGGACATAGTGCTGCGACCTCATCGTCGGTACGCCTCGGCCTACTTAGATGATGTAATCATCCACAGCACCGACTGGGAAAGCCATTTACCCAAAGTGCAGGCGGTAGTAGATGCCCTGAGGAAAGCTGGTCTAACCGCCAATCCAAAGAAGTGTGCGATTGGATTGGAAGAGACCAAATATCTGGGGTATGTAATTGGGCGGGGAGTCATTAAGCCGCAGGTAACTAAGGTAGAAGCCATACGTAACTGGCCCCGACCGGTCACTACCAGACAGGTAAAGTCCTTCCTGGGAATTGTAGGGTACTACATGCGGTTTGTGCCCCACTTTGCCACAATAGCAGCGCCGTTGACAGACCTGTTGAAGGGGCGGAAGTCTGGGAAGGTTAGCTGGAGTGAGAAGGCGGAGGAGGCTTTCTCCGCGTTGAAGTCGACCCTGTGTGGGTCCCCGGTTTTGGTGACACCCGACTTCAACAGGGAGTTTGTCGTACAGACCGACGCCTCGGAGATAGGCCTCGGTGCTGTACTGTCTCAGGAGGTCAACGGGGAAGAACATCCCGTTGTCTTCCTGAGCCGTAAGCTCAGTCCCGCCGAGACCAGGTATAGCATAGTGGAGAGGGAGTGCCTGGCTATCAAGTGGGCACTCGAATCTCTCCGCTACTACCTGTTAGGGAGGAGGTTCCGTCTGGTGACCGACCATTCCCCTCTCAAGTGGATGAGCCAGGCCAAGGAGAGGAATGCTCGGGTCACCAGGTGGTTCCTATCCCTGCAGAACTTCAAGTTCTCCGTGGGAACATAGGGCAGGCCGCTTGCAGGGTAATGCAGATGCCCTTTCCCGCGTCCACTGCCTCACATGTGTCCACCCCTCAGGGTTGAACAAAGGGGGGGTATGTGGTAAGGTGCAGGGTGCCGTCGTGGATGGCAGGTATGTGTCACCGAGGTTCATAGCCTTGGTGAGGTAAGAGCCGTTTTTGTTGATGTCAGCAGCAGCTAGTGGTACTGACATAGTTTTAAATAGCATGGCTGCAAAGCCGATCCGGGCCGGCTCTTACCGGGAGCAGCTAAAGTGTAGGGTGGGTGGCTGCTCCCCACGACCCAGTCCTGGTTTTGGGCTGGGTTTAAAAACTCAGCCAGCACCAGCAGCTGTGGGCTGTGATTGTCCTGGAGCTGCTAACAGTGCTGTGGAGTTCTCTGACCTGGAGGAAAGAGCTCAGCAAGGTGGTGTTTTTCCCTGCAACCTGAAGGTGGAATCTCCTGTGGCTGGGCCGACTGCTAGGTGTGAACCCGCACCTAAACCTCCCAGGTGACTGGACCCTGTGTTGGCCAGTTTTGTTTTGCCACATTGTTTCTGTTGTGTGTGAATTATCACCAAGAGACTGTTTTTCATTTATGTTGTGTCAGTGTGAATAAAACACTGTTTGTTGCACATTCTGGACTCCTTGTTTTGCCTCGGTACTGCACCCGCACCGCTATCTACCAGAGCGACTCCCCACAATATATATATTTATATTCAAATCACCTCTCCCCCTTTCCCAAAAGAGGCTGAAGGCACAACCTAATAGTGACTGTCATTATAGTACTGACAGTATACTACACTGTACGTGCTGGAAAAAATTGCAAAAATAAAATCCCCTCCACATTTTTAGTATTGCCGTGTCTGTAATGAGCACAAGGTATTACATCACATTATTATCACACACAGCGCACACTACAGGCCTATTTCTTTATTCTTGGGAGTGTGGAAGGAAACGGAGTACCCGGAGGAAATCCATGCAAACACAGGGAGAACATACAGAAGTTGTTTCTGATCGGGATTCGAACTCAGGATAAGATAGCAGTGCTAACCACTGAGCCACTGTGCTGCCCACATGTAATATATCCAGCACAGTGATTGCTGTGAAAACAAAAAAACAATGGCAGAATTGCTGTTTATTGCTCATGATTTGAAGTTCTTGGCTGCAGAAGTGACATGTGCTTATACCCGAGACACCTCTGCAGCCAATTACTATGGCACATGATGACGCAAGTGATTGTCTGCAGTGGTCACATGGAGTGTACTAGGATGTCTTTGCTGCAGTCAAACAAACACAGTCCAGTGAGGAGGATTGGAGCGGCAGGGGATGAAATTGGTGAGTATTTGTTGTTTTATTGTTTTATAAAAATGTTTTTTGGCTGTTTTTGTTTTTAAACTTGGCAACACAGGTAGATCCACCTGCATGATTGGCGATCATTGGTACTATCATCTGTGATGCATTGGCTATGACATTGGTTGTATGTTTCATATGAAAAAATGTTAATTGTTTTTTTTTTACTAAAAACTTGGACAATCACTTTAACTACTAAATTATATCTATCCCAATATTGTGCTAATAAAACCTGCAACTAGAGATGAGCGAACTTTAAAAAAAAGTTCGGCGTTCGAGTTGTGGTAAGTCGCACATCCGTTATGGATTCCACTATAGCGGCATATGGAATCCATAAGGGGCGGCTTACCAACCCGAACTGTTGAACAGCCGAAGGACCTGGGGTGACGTCACTGTCATGTGATCAGTGCAGGGGCGTGGCTCAGCACTGGATTTGATCCCGTGCTGAGCCACGCCCCCTGCACTGATCACATGACAGTGACGTCACCCCAGGTCCTTCGGCTGTTCAACAGTTCGGGTTGGTGGAAGCCGCCCCTTATGGATTCCATATGCCGCTATAGTGGAATCCATAACG
Organism: Bufotes viridis; assembly: GCA_033119425.1. Classification (NCBI taxonomy): domain Eukaryota; kingdom Metazoa; phylum Chordata; class Amphibia; order Anura; family Bufonidae; genus Bufotes; species Bufotes viridis. The sequence goes on from CM065594.1 coordinate 115,136,299, forward strand.
GGATGCGCAACTTACCACAACCCGAACGCCGAACTTTTTTTTAAAGTTCGCTCATCTCTACCTACAACTCATCTTGTAAAAAAACAGGCTTCCATATGCCTACTTTAGAACATAGTAGCATAGTTTATAAGGCCAAAAAAATACATCTGTCCATCTAGTTCAACCTGTTATCCTGCAAGTTGATCTGGAGGAAGGCAAAAAAAAAAAAACTGTGAGGTAGAAGCCAATTTTCCTCACTTTAGGGGAAAAAATTCCTTCCCGACTCAAATCAGACAATCAGAATAACTCCCTGGATGAATTACCCCTCTCTAGTAACTATAGCCTGTAATATTATTACTCTCCAGAAATACATCCAGTACCCTCTTGAACTCTTGTAGAGAGTTTCATAGTCTCACTGCTCTTACCGTAAATAATCCTTTTCTATGTGTACAAACCTTCTTTCCTCCAGACACAGAGGATGTCCCCTTCTCACAGTCACAGTCCTGGGGATAAATAGATGATGGGAGAGATCTCTGTACTGACCCCTGATATATTTATACATCGTATTAATAACCCTAATTTTGATTAATCTTTCTGGGTACTGTAGACCACCCATTCAGTTATTACTTTAGTTGCCCTCCTCTGAACCCTCTCCAGCTCTGCTATGTCTGCCTTGTTCACAGGAGCCCAGAACTGTACACAGTACTCCATGTGTGGTCTGACAAGCGATTTGTAAAGTGCCAGGACTATGTTCTCATCACGGGCATCTATGCCCCTTTTGATGCAACCCATTATCTTATTGTCCTTGGCAGCAGCTGCCTGACACTGGTTTCTACAGCTTAGTTTGCTGTTCACTAAAATTCCTAAGTCCTTTTCTACATCATTGTTACCCAGTGTTTTACCATTTAGTGTGTACGGGTGACTTGCATTATTCCTTCCCATGTGCATCTGCCACTTATCTGCCCAAGCCTCCAATCTATCCAGATCCATCTGTAGCAGTCTACTGTCCTCTTCTGTGTTAATTACTTTACACAGTTTAATGTCATCTGAAATAAATATATTGAAGAGAATAGGGCCCAATACTGACCCCTGAGGTACTCCACTATTGACAGTGACCCAATCTGAGTGTGTATCATTAATAATCACTCTCCGTTTTCTATCACTCAGCCAGTTACTTACCCACATACACACATTTTCTCCCAGTCCAAGCATCCTTATTTTATATACTAACCTTTTATGTGGTACAGTGTCAAATGCTTTGGAGAAGTCCAGATATACGACGTCCATTAATTTGCCGCTGTCAAGTCTAGAACTTACCTCCTCATAGAAACTAATTAAGTTAGTTTGACATGACCGATCCCTCTTAAAGCCATGCTGATATGGCGTTATTTGCTTATTTTCATTGAGGTAGTCCAAGATAGCATCTCTTAGAAAGCCTTCAAACAGTTTACTCACGACAGATGTTAAACTTAGCAGCCTATAGGCTCTGTTTTTGGACCCTTTTTGAATATTGGCACCACATTTGCTATGCTCAAATCCTGTGGCACTCCCTGTCAGTATAGAGTCCTTAAATATCAGAAAAAAGGGTCTGGCTATGACTTTACTTAATTCTCTTAGGATACGGCGGTGTATGCCTTCTGGTTCCGGCAATTTGTCTATTTTAATCTTTTTAAGATGCCTCTGTACTTCCTCCTGGGTCAGACAGGGCATTTTTAATGGGGAATTTACTTTTATGTTCTGCATTTTGCCTGACAATCTATATTCCGAATGAATACAGTGGAGAAAAAAATATTTGATAGCTTTGCTTTCTTCTTATCACTCTCTGCAACTCCCCCCTCATTACTCTGAAAAGGGCCGACGCCTTCAGATTTATACTTTTTACCATTTATATAATTGAAGAACATTTTAGGGTTAGTTTTACTCTCTTTAGCAAATTAATCTCTCGGTCTTTATTTTGGCTGCTTTTATTTATCTTTTACATATTCTATTTTTTTCCTTATAGTTTTTCAATGCTTCCTCGCTACCCTCCTGTTTTAGTGAATTAAATGCTTTCTTTTTGTAATTTATTGCTTTCTTTACGGTTCTATTTATCCACATTGGTTTCCTATTGTTTCTTAGCCTTTTATTCCTATACGGTATGTACCTCTCACAATTAGATGTTAGGGTGCTTTTAAAAATATCCCATTTTGTGGCTGTATTTTTGGTGGCTGTCCCAGTTAGTTAGGCCTATGGCCTCTCTTAGTTGGCTAAATTTTGCTTTTTTGAAGTTTGGTATTTTTGTTCTTCCCTGAAGAAACACTTGTTTGAATGACAATTGGAAGGTTATTACTTTATGGTTCCTATTTCCCAGGTGTCCCCTGACCTGCACATCTGTTGTTCTATCAGGTCTATCAGGTCTCGTCTATCTCCTTTAGTAGTAGATTTTCTGTGGACTCTGGTATATTAGGTGGTTTATAATAAACTCCTATTAGTATTTTATTATTGTTTTTGCCTCCATGTATTTCTACCCACAGTGACTCCACATGTTCATGTCCCTCACTTATATCTTCCCGGAGTGTTGGCTTTAGACAGGACTTTACATAAAGGCAGATCCCTCCCCCTCTCTGGTTTTGACGATCCTTTCTAAACAGACTGTTAACCTGTACGTTAACTGCCCAGTCATAGCTATCATCCAGCCATGTCTCAGTTATTCCCCATTGAGGTGCAGCCCATCCCTACCATAGAGCCTGTAGCTGACCGAGAAGTTGGCCTAGTTCTCTAGGAACCCAAACCCCTCCTTCCTACACTAGTTTATGAGCCACTTGTTTACCTCCCTAATCTTTCGCTGCCTTTCTTGTGTGGCTCGTGGTACAGGCAGTATTTCGGTAAACACTACCTTTGAGGTCCTTGCCCTAAGCTTGTGACCTAAATCCCTAAAAGCATTTTTAACGACGCTCCACCTACCTCTAACTTTGTCATTGGTTCCGATATGGACCATAACTGCTAGATCTTTTCCAGCCCCTCCCAGTAATCTGTCAACCCGTTCCGCGATGTGTTGAACTCGAGCGCCAGGAAGACAACAAACCGTTCAACAATCCTGGTCTTTGTGACAGATTGCCCTATCTGTACCCTAATAATTAAGTCTCCCACTACCAGCACCTGTCTGGCCTGCCCTGCTCTCCTGTTCCCCTGCTTACTGGAGCTGACATTCCCCTGACTGGCAGAAGAGATGTCTGGCTGCAGCAGTGCTATCCCTGAACTGACATCCCCCTCATCTGCCAACCTTGCAAACTTGTTGGGGTGTGTCAGATCAGGGCTAGCCTCCCTGGCACTCTTCCCTCTACCCCGCTTTCTAACTGTTATCCAGCTACCTACCTCACTTTCCTGAGCCTCCTCGCTACCGCCCTCCCCTACATCTACCCCATAGAGTGCTTGCTCAGTGAGCAGCAAACTCTTTTCCAAATTGTCAACGCATCTCAGTGTTGAAACTCGCCCGGTTAGATACACGATGTGCGATTCCAAACAAGCAATTTTCTCACATTTTGAACAAAGATATGCACCCTCAAACGGCTGTTCCAGGACTGCATACATTAGACAAGATGTGCACTGGACTGCGCTGTCAATAATGGAACACATACTAAATGGGGATTATGCAAGAAAAGGGAAAGATAAAATACAATACAGTGCAGTGATAAGCAACTGATTTACTGTAGTCCCGGCAGTTTATTCGAAGCAGGCTGTGCCTGCTGCTGACTGTCAGTATAGCATCGACAGTATAATACACTTGTACTGCATTAACAATGAAAAGTACAAGTCATCGCACAAAAATCAAACCCTTGCACATCTATGTAAAAAAAAATTTTTATGGGTCTTGGAAGGTGGGGATGCAAAATAAATAAATAAAAAATTGCTTGGTCACTAAGGCCCAAAATGCATATAGGGGAATGGGTTCTGACAAATATGAGGGTGCGGCCACACATCCAGGTTTTTTAATGCAGTTTTTAAACTAAAACCAGAAGGGGATTAAATAATAGTAGAGGTAGTATCTGCTCGTAATACTTTTTCTCTTTTTACGATGCACTCCAGATTTTGGTTTAAAAAACAGCATGAAAAAAACTGAACATGTGGCAGCACCCTTACAGCGAGTCTGTACCCAGGAAATTCACCGTAAAACCAGGCACAATGCCTTGTAGGGCTAGAGCAGCTAAATCCAATACTTCATTTTGGAGAAAGATACTTTTTATAATGGCCCCTGAGTATTATCCTAATTTCACCTTATCCTCATGCTTCCTCCGCCATCCCCTCAATCTTTATGATTGACACGGCCAGATTCATACATGGTCAATCAAAAACAGGGAGGGGCTGGTAGAAGAAGCAGGAGGAGCAAGGGTGCACAGAGTAGCCTGGGCCCACCCTCAGTGCACTTAACTGCTCATTGGCATATGGATTAAAGGATGGCTAAGGTGAATTTTGGATGATTCGCAGGAACCATGACAAAAGGGGGGTAAGCAGAGTTGTCATGCATAAATTAAAATTCTTGTTATGTGCAGGGCAGACACCTTTTCATGTAAAACTAATCTGTAGCAACAAAGGCTTGAGGGTATTGTGGAAAATTGATGAATATGTGTGTGGGTGTCTCAAAGCTTGCCTGCCAAGCCTTCCACAGTGGTTTTACCAGTTAGGCCAGGGATCAGCAACCTTTGGCACTCCAGCTGTTGTGAAACTACAACTCCCAGCATGCTCCTTTCACTTCTGTGGGAGCTCAGAGAACAGCCAAGCAAGTGTGCATGATGGGAGATCTAGTTTAATAACACCTGGAGTGCCGGAGGTTGCTGATCCCTGAGCTAAGCCATGCAAAATTCAACACTAAGCTGACACAGTGGGATGTGAAAGACATATCTTGGACCCATTTAAACAGCATCCACTGTTCTGTTTTTTGGAGCATGTCTGTATGAATTTTTGCCCATTCAGCCAAAAGAGCATCAGAGGCTGAGGTTACATGAGAAAGACTCAGTATTCAGCGCAGGTGCAGTAAGGAAGTCGGCAGCCAGTGAGCGTCCTTCCTTCACTATGCCTGCTCCGAATACTAAACGGCACGGCGCAGGCGCGAGATTTACCATGCACTCAGGGCCGGCAGGAGTATGCGAGCGCTGCCTGGCCCTGTCAATCAAGACTTGGAGAGCGGTGACAGAGGTGTGAAAACGGAGCCTCTAGGAGCAGGAGCAACGCCCCTCCCACTGCTCCCAGAGACTAATTTCCATATTATAAAAGTGACATTTATGGAGTAACGGGGGCATGGATAAAACAAGGAATAGGCTAGTTAGGTTCAGCTGACATTAGCACATCGCTAATGTCAGCCATTTTCATTTAGTTATTTCCGGTGACAGAAACCCTTTAACACAGTTTACACACAGGTGGCACGGTCCTTCCTTCTATTTTTCTCTTCACATATAATGGCTTTCAGTAGCGGCCTCTTTACATATAATGTCCCCTAGTAGTGCCCTTTTCACATATAAAACCCCCCAGTAGTGCCCTCTTCACATATGATGCCCTTCAGTAGTGGCTTCTCTACATAAAGTGCCCCGCAGTTGGGGCCTCTTGGATACTCTTGGATCTCTATCTTGAACCATAACTTTTTTATTTTTCCATTCACATATCCATATGAGGACAAGTTGTACTTTCTAATGCCACAATTTAATATGGCATACAATGTAGTTGGAAGCAAGAAAAAAAAATTCAAATGGGGTGGAATTGGAAAAAAATAAACTAATTCCTCCACCATTTTAGAGGTTTTGTCCCTACAGCGTTCCCTTTGCATCAAAACTGACCTGTACGCTTCATTCTCTTATATGATTACAATGATACCATATATGTATAGGTTTTTATGTCTAAATTGTGTAAAAATGAATTAAAACTTTGAAAAAAAACATGGCCCAGTGGTTGAGGACCGCTGCTTTAGAAGGTAGCTGTAATTTTGTAATGTATTTATTTTACCTTTATCACTCTATCTATGTAACTAGCCAGATGGGAGGAGCAATAAACTAGATGGGCGTTGTTATGAGTGGTGCTTGAGCTGTGCCAGAGAAAGTAGCAGTGCATCATGGGTTTGGTTGGAATAGGAAGTGCTACATACAGAATGTACAAAAACAAGTGATGTGTTTACATGGTGAACACAGGTAAGGAAAGTCCAAACTGAAAAAATGCATAAAACTCTAACCTCTTAAGGGTACGTCCTGTGTCGGTCCTTAAACATGGCGCCCGCTCCTGCCTGATGCCCTTGAAGCAGACACCCGCGGCTCATGTCCGTGACCGGCAGCGATGCTGATCGCGGACATTTAACCCCTCAGTACTGGATCATCCAATCCAGTGCTGAGCCACGCCCCCTGCACTGATCACATGACGGTGACATCACCCCAGGTCCTTAGGGTTGTCCAAGGTTCGGGTTCAATGAAGCAGCCCCTTATGGATTCCAAATGCTGTTATGGAATCCATAACGGGATGCTACGATAACCCGAACCCGAACTTTGGATGCCGAACTAAAAATAGAAGTTCGCTCATCTCTAGTCAAAATATGGCGACAAAAAAGTAAAACTGATTTTTTTTCCCACTTTTGTATATTTTTCTTTTCACTATCAAAACATGAGAAAACCTATATATATAGGGTATCACCAGATTCGTACTGACCTGTAGAATAAAACTAACTGGTCAGTTTTATCACAGATGGAACGCCGGAATTTAAAAACCTGCAAAACTGTGGTAGAATTGCTTTTTTTTTTTTTGCAATTTCACCCCATTTGGAATTTTTTTTCCCTGCTTCCCACTACCTCATATGCAATATTAAATGGTGGCGTTGGAAAGTACAATTTGTCCCGCAAAAAACAAGCCCTCATATGGCCATGTGAACCGATAAATAAATAAAGTTATGGCTCTGGGAAGGCAGGGAGCACAAAACGAAAACTCACAAAAAACAAAAACCCTCCGGTCCTTAAGGGGTTCATTTTCTATTGCATCTTCTGCATAAGACAATAAAAGTTATATTTTAGCTTGATATAGCCAGTGATTTATATACCTGCTGCAAGCATTGATACCCTTGAGTGTTGATTTTCCTTTTAGACTACTCCAGTCAACGTTTGGCATTGTGTATGGCTTTGTCCAGCTGCTTGACCATGGAAAACCCATTTTTTGAACCCTATAATACATAGTTCTTGTGCTGATGTCACTCATCCTGTAGTGAGCGATGCAACAGAGGATAGGAGATTTTTCTGCACATCACACTTCAGCACTCAGTGAACCCGCTCTAGTAGTTTGTGTGGTTGACCCTGGCAGTTCTGTCAGATCAGTGTCATGCATAAAGGCATTCAGACTATCAGTTCCTATGGAGATTGCATGGCTGTGTGCTTGATTTTATGGACCTGTTTACAATAGGTGTGGCTTATATACCGAAACTGCACATTTAGGAGCGGTGCCCATACATGTATGTAATTCTTTTTTTTCACTGCTCAGACTCCTCACTTTTTTTTTTTTTAAACTTCAATAGGGATTCTTAAAGTGTAACATTATTCTTTTTTTATTGCTGTTATAATGTGTAGGGGCAGTGATATTGACCATTTTTGTACTATACTTTACTGAAATCGTACATTATTATTACAAAAATAGCTCTAAAGTGGCCAATTTTGTGCCTTAGCAACATCCCCTGTCTTCTGTTTACTTGACTGTCCAGACACACTGTGCACCGACTGCTATATACGCGCTCCAATCTGACTGCTATAAAAACAATGCACACTGAATGCTATATACACGCTCCACACTGACTGCTATATACACGCTCCAATCTGACTGCTATAAAAACAATGCACACTGACTGCTATATACCCGCTCCACACTGACTGCTATATACACGCTCCACAATGACTGATATATACATGCTCCACACTGACTGCTATATACACGCTCCACACTGACTGCTATATACACACTTCACACTGACTGCTATATACCCGCTCCACACTGACTGCTATATACCCGCTCCACACTGACTGCTATATACACACTCCACACTTACTGCTATATACACACTCCACACTGACTGCTATATACACACTACACATTGACTGCTATATACGCGCTCCACTCTGACTGCTATATAAACGATGCACGCTGAATGCTATATACACGCTCCACATTGACTGCTATATACACGCTCCACACTGACTGCTATATACACACTCCACATTGACTGCTATATATGCGCTCCACACTGACTGCTATATACACGCTCCCCACTGACAGTGTGGAGCGTGTATATAGCAGTCAGTATGGAGCGTGTATGGAGCATGTATATAACAGTCAGTATGGAGCATGTTTATAGCAGTCAGTATGGAGCATGTATATAGCAGTCAGTATGGAGCATGTATATAGCAGTCAGTATGGAGCATGTATATAGCAGTCAGTATGGAGCATGTATATAGCAGTCAGTATGGAGCATGTATATAGCAGTCAGTATGGAGCGTGTATATAGCAGTCAGTATGGAGCGTGTATATAGCAGTCAGTATGGAGCGTGTATATAGCAGTCAGTATGGAGCGTGTATATAGCAGTCATTGTGGAGCGTGTATATAGCAGTCATTGTGGAGCGTGTATATAGCATTCAGTGTGCATCGTTTATATAGCAGTCAGCGTGGAGCGCGTATATAGCAGTCAATGTAGAGCGTGTATATAGCAGTCAGCGTGGAGCGTTTATATAGCAGTCAGTATATACACACTCCACATTGACTGCTATATAAGCGCTCCACTCTGACTGCTATATAAACGATGCACACTGAATGCTATATACACGCTCCACACTGACTGATATATACACGCTCCACACTAACTGATATATACACGCTCCATACTGACTGCTATATATGCGCTCCACGCTGACTGCTATATACACGCTCCACGCTGCACACTGAATGCTATATAAACGCTGCACACTGAATGCTATATAAACGCTGCACACTGAATGCTATATAAACGCTGCACACTGAATGCTATTTACACGCTCCACGCTGACTGCTATATACACGCTCCACGCTGCACACTGAATGCTATATAAACGCTGCACACTGAATGCTATATAAACGCTGCACACTGAATGCTATTTACACGCTCCACGCTGACTGCTATATACACGCTCCACGCTGACTGCTATATACACGCTTCACGCTGACTGCTATATACGCGCTCCACTCTGACTGCTATATACGTGCTCCACGCTGACTGCTATATACACGCTCCACGCTGACTGCTATATACACGCTTCACGCTGACTGCTATATACACGCTCCACGCTGACTGCTATATACACGCTCCACGCTGACTGCTGACAGTGTGGAGCGTGTATATAGCAGTCAGTATGGAGCGTATATAGCAGTCAGTATGGAGCGTGTATATAGCAGTCAGTGTGGAGCGTGTATATAGCAGTCAGTGTGGAGCATGTATATAGCAGTTAGCGTGGAGCACGTATATAGCAGTCAATGTAGAGCATGTATATAGCAATCAGTGTGGAGCGTGTATATAGCATTCAGTGTGCATCGTTTATATAGCAGTCAGCGTGAAGCGCGTATATAGCAGTCAATGTAGAGCGTGTATATAGCAGTCAGTGTGGAGCGTGTATATAGCAGTCAGTGTGGAGCATGTATATAGCAGTCAGTGTGGAGAGTTTATATAGCAGTCAATATGGAGCGCATATATCGCAGTCAATGTGGAGCACGTATATATAGCAGTCAATGTGGAGCGCGTATATAGCGGTCAGTGTGGAGCGCGTATATCGCAGTCAATGTGGAGCACATATATAGCAGTCAATGTGGAGCGCGTATATAGCGGTCAGTGTGGAGCGCGTATATCGCAGTCAATGTGGAGCACATATATAGCAGTCAATGTGGAGCGCGTATATAGCAGTCAGTATGGAGCGCATATATAGCAGTCAATGTGGAGCGCGTATATAGCAGTCAGTATGGAGCGTGTATATAGCAGTCATGTAAACATAAGACAGGGAATGTTGCTAAGGCACAAAATGGGCCACTCTAGAGCTATTTTTCTAATAGAAATGTACGATTTCAGTCATTAAAGTATAGTACAAAAATGGTTAGTATCACTTCCCCTAAACATTACAAAAAAAATGACAGTTACAATTTAATCTAAATAAGAGTAATTACATTTTCAGGTTTAGTGAACATGCTTGTGGGGAAATACTATAGTTTTGCTAGTCTCAAAGTTGCTTGCATTACTACTTTTTATTTTGTGAACTGACTGCAATAAAGATTTATGGCACTACTACCTTATAATAACATATTAGTGAAAATGATTGTATACTTTTTTTTTTCTTTTTGTGCTCTTGCAGAACAAAATGCTCCAGCATCGATGTCTCCTCATAGTTTTCTTTACAAGACAATAGTATTCACTTTAGCCAATCCATCATATAATGGCAAAAACAAGACTGAGATTATATTAAGCCTCTTCATGGAGATTATATACCTGCAGACTGGAGAGGTGAGGGATTCTGGAAGCTATGCAACTCAGCCTCTTATCTATATTAATAGAATGGTGGCTTGAGTGGAGAAGGGAGGGAATATGATGTTTCTTTCTCTCACTCATATACAGGATTATGCAGTAGTGCAGAGGACATCTGGTGAGTGTCTGACCTCCATCAGTCGACCCAATGTATTAGGAAGATCAAACAGAATTCAGAGTACCATAATGGTGCCTCCATCTCGTTTACTGATAAATGAGAGAATCAATAAGCAGAAGATCCTGGACCTCACCAACAAGATCATTGAGCTGCTGACTGGAGAGGTGAGCGCTGCTGGGAATTCTGGGACATTATACAGTAATACAAGGGAGGTGTCTGGTTGGTGACTGTATCATTGTGTGTCAGGTTCCTATAAGGAGTCAGGATGTCACTGTATATTTCACCATGGAGGAGTGGGAGTATATAGAAGAACATAAGGATCTGTACAAGGGTGTCATAATGGAGAATCACCAGTTCTTTATGCCACTGGGTAAGAGATTTATCATAGTCTATGTCAATGCAGTCAGGTTTAAAGGGGTTCTGCAGTTTGTTTAAACTGATGATCTATCCTCTGGATAGATCATCAGCATCGTATCGGCTTGAGTCCGACACCCGGGACCCCCGCCGATCAGCTGTTTGAGAAGGCAGCAGTGCTCCTGGAGCGCTGCGGCCTTCTCACTGTTTATCGCAGGCCCAGTGACGTCACGACTTGTATCAACTGGCCTGGGCGCGGCTAAGCTCCATTGAAGTGAACAGAGTTTAGCTGCGCCCTGAGGTAAACAGCAGTGCAGCTGCCTTCTTAAACAGCTGATCGGCGCGGGTCCCGGGTGTCGGACTACCGCCGATCAGATGCTGATGATCTATCCAAAGGATAGATCATCAGTTTAAACAAACTGCAGAACCCCTTTAAAGTAGCATGCTTTTATGACTTTTTCCAATTATATTGTTTTTTATAGATGCAAATGCCACAAATAAGGTCATCCAATATTTCTAAGGAATAATCTTTGCACAGTTATTAAACAGATGCCTAAGTAGACAGTAGAAACACTTACAGTATCTCCGGTATTGCACTGCCGTTCTTCCCAGTAACTGCTGATGTCCTGTCTTAGTCATGGACACTTGCAGCCTGAACTCTTCTGTTAGCACTCTCCTGAGAGCTTGAATTTCTTCAGATTTGTAGCAACTTGTAGAGAACAGGGTGGAAAATTTTTCAAGAGTGATGTTTCTTACGCCAGTCTTGATCTACCTAGCGGTCGCATAACAGATCTGGAGGTGTCTGTAATAAGTATCTTAAAATAAATCCATAAATAAATAGACCAGCATTTTCACACTGGCAATGATAATAAATAATAATTAATGGCCTATAACGTAATCCAATAACTTGGTCCCCCTATATTGATTCTATATCAGAACAGTCCAATAATCATATTTAATTTGTTATATATATATATATAAATAAAAACAAATAAAATATAAATGAATTATATATCACGCATACATAAAATACTATAAAAATCGCAGTATTGTATATGGGCCCTGCAGTTGTATTTTATATGTGCCCACATTCTATAACAAACAAGTGATTTATGAATTGTATGTGTGACATATAATTTATATATAGTTTTTTATTTTTTATATATATATTTTCTATATATTTCTTTGATACTATGTGTATAATTACATTATTATTATTAATAATTTGATTATTGGATTGTTCTGATATAGAATCAATATGGGGGACCAAGTTATTGGATTATTTTTATATAATAAAGAATCTACATATTTTACTAATCTCCTTATTCTAGACCATTAATTATTACTTATTATAACTGCCAGAGTGTGGAAGTGCTGGTCTATTCATTAATGGATTTATTTTATTATATTAATCTGGTTTCGGGCAACTAGTTGAAAAATAAGTATCTTCCTTAGCAAAGCATTCATATCAAAGTCCCAAGCACTGATTTGTACCTGGCAGAGAATGGAGTCCTGTGGTATGCTGATAAGCTGCCATTCACTCACACAAACTCTAATATACTGTGTCTGGAACAGATTTTCTGCTTCTCAGTAACACAAAGTGGTTAGACAATTCATAGGCCCTGATTTATCATGCCTTCACTCCAGAATTCTGGCTTCAAAAATATGGAAACTAGGGCTTTTGCAACTTTTTGGACTTGCACAAAAATGTTCAGATTTTTTTGTATTTTTACTTCACTCACTCCAGTTTTGAAGTGTGGGTGTGGGTAGCTATGTTAATTAGTATCACTCCAGATTTTTCATTGAGACTTAAATGAAGTTAAAAAAAAAATTGCAATCTCTCTACAGTAGGAGGGCAAACTAAGAAAACTGGAGTAGCTTTTCTAGACAAAAGTGTTAGGGTTCAGACAACATGCGACATTTGAGAAATGTGGCATAAAGTACGCCAACACAGCAAAACTAATTTCAAATACTCCCCACGTGATAAATTCCCTCCCATAGAGTACATACATACAATGCATACATGACATACAAACTGATTAAAGAAACATATCATGCATTTAATGTTGGTTTAATTATTTTAAGTATGAGGAAGAAGAGAGATTTTTATTTTTTAGTTTTAAAAGCTTTCATGGACAAACTGTATTGGAGACATACATCTCCTTCCTGTATAGTCTGAAATGACAGTGTCGCAGGGCGCACTTTCTTGCAGTTGCATTGTAACATTGTTAACTGACCATAAAATTGTATAGACTATTAGTCTCTTGGAAATTAAAGGGGTTCTCCAGCTTTTCAGCAAGTTTTGTCTCGCCCCGCTAGATCTGTGGAGTGAAGCAGACTCACCTGCTACCCGCTGCCTAGGTCCTGCTCCTTTGGTCCACAGCTGTGTTCTCTGCACACCGGTGCCCGCTTGCAAACATCCATCACTGGCTGCAGCAGCACACATGACCCCCGTCCGTGCTGGACGTTTACAGCAGTGGACCAAAAGAGTCGGAACCAAGCGGTGGGCAGCAGGTAAATATGCTTATCTCCACTAGTATGGAAGGGTGAGCCAAAATTTGTTAAAAAAACTGGAAAATCCATTTAAGGAGTTCATGGAGGGAGTTACAGGAAAGATGCATACAAGACCTGATAAAGTAATTGAAAAAAATAAAGAGAATACTCATCCGCTAAGTTCCCCACCGCACCAGTGCAGATGACAAAACTGTTGATGTTCCATACCAGCAGCTGATCAATGAACCAATCAGTTTCTGCAGTTCTTTAAATGATGTAATTTTCTAATTACATATTACTATTGAAGCCATTTTTATTCAATTCCTTTTACACAAATGTATAAGTGTTAATTGAAAATGTTCTTGTGTAGAATAAGTATTTATATTTGCACTGGTTGCATTACTGTTTGTGGAATGTTAGGCTCTTTTCACAGTGCGTTTTGAGTGTCTGTTTGCCGTATACACCAGGAAAGCTCCTGTTGCATCTGATAAAATGACCCATAGGCCCTCCGTACACTAATATGCCAAGACAGTGTTCTTTTGGCATCCAGTGGGGTTTCTGTATCTTAGCTGGATGGAATAGCACAACGGAATTCACTATTTGATGCATAGGTGTCCGGTATAAAAACATATACTGTGTAGTACTGTCTACCTATGGGGGATGGATGTCACTCTGTTGCATCTGTTTTACCGATCTGCTTAATGGCTGTGCCAGAAACTTTCCTGGCACATATGGTAAATAGATACCCAAGACGACAATGTGGAAAGAGCCTTATATAATATCTACATCATTGGGTTATGGAATAAAAATAAAATAAAATGTTATTCTACTCCTAGCAGATGACTGCACCGAACTCTCAATGGGACATCTTTTCTTTCCAGATTGTGAAGCAGAACCTAAAGATATCCCTCACCATACTTCTGGTGATTACTTTATTACCCCAAATATAGCCTCATTCCTTCCCAGTAGACATCTAACATCTGATCCCAATAATCACAAGGAACCTTCATCTGATCAGTCACAGACTATTACAAAAGCTGCATCTCATAGAGAAGATAAAATATTTTCATGTTCTGAATGTGGGAGACATTATAAAAATATTTTTAATCTTTCTATGCACATGAGAATGCACAGAAACGAGAGACCATTTTCATGTTCAGAATGTGGGAAAAGTTTTACTAAGAAATCAATTCTTATTGAACATCAAAGAGTTCACACAGGAGAGAAGCCATATTCATGTTCTGAATGTGGAAAATGTTTTACCAAGAAATCTGCAGTTGTTGAACATCAAAAAACTCACACAGGAGAGAAACCATTTTCATGTTTGGAATGTGGAAAAAGTTTTACCAGAAAATTAATTCTGATTGAACATCGGAGAATTCACACAGGGGAGAAGCCATTTTCATGTCCAGAATGTGGGAAACGTTTTATGGTGAAACATCATCTTTGGAGACATCAGATAACTCACACAGGAGATAAACCATTTTTATGTTCAGAATGTGGAAGAGGTTTCTACAGAAAATCACATCTTGAGAGACATCAGAGAACTCACACAGGAGAGAAGCCATTTGCATGTGCAGAATGTGGGAAATGCTTTACTAAGAAATCAATTCTAGTTGATCATAAGAGAATTCATACAGGGGAGAAGCCATTTTCATGCTCAGAATGTGGAAAGTGTTTTGTGGTCAAACATCATCTCGAAAGACATCAGATAACTCACACAGGAGATAAGCCTTTTTTATGTTTGGAGTGTGGGAGAAGTTTCTCCAGAAAATCACATCTTGAGAGACATCAGAGAACTCACACAGGGGAGAAGCCTTTTACATGTACAGAATGTGGGAAATGTTTTACCAAGAAATCAGTTCTTGTTGAACATCGGAGAATCCATACAGGGGAGAAGCCATTTTCATGTTCAGAGTGTGGGAAATGTTTTATGGTGAAACATCATCTTGAGAGACATCAATTAACTCACACAGCAGATAAGCCATTTATATGTTCAGAATGTGGGAAATGTTTTGCAGGAAAATCATATCTTGAGAGACACCAGAGAACTCACACAGGGGAGAAGCCGTTTTCATGTACAGAATGTGAGAAATATTTTACCAAGAAATCAATTCTTATTGAGCATCAGAAATCTCACACAGGGGAGAAGCCATTTTCATGTTCAGAGTGTGGGAAATGCTTCATGGTAAAGCACCATCTTGAGAGACATCAAATAACTCACACAGGGGAGAAACCATTTACATGTTCAGAATGTGGGAGATATTTTGCTAGAAAATCAAATCTTGAGAGGCATCTGGCAACTCACATAGAGGAGAAACATTTGATTTAGAATATTTGATATCCTCAATATTTTATTCAAAATCTTTTATCTACATGAATATGAAAATTCATTTTTATATTCACTGTATGCATTGAATTCCCACTATAGTTTCTGCTATGGGATCTACTAATTGAGAATTCCCTCAAATTTACAACTAAAAAGTGTCATGAAATATTTATTGTTCTAATGATAGGGTAAATCCCTGCGTTGGCTTGTGGCAAATAAATAAAATGCATATAGATTAGGATTCTGCCCGTAGAAGTCAGCAGAACATAGAAATACTGAATCTTAAAAGTATTGGCCAGGATTTTGATATTGATAGCCTATCCTCAGGATAGGCCAACAATACCAGATTGGTGGTGCTCTGATACTCCACACCCCTCCTGATTGGCTGTTACCCTGGTGTCGGCAACTGAACAGCTCTATCTATTTTGTAGTGGACGTAGCTGGTAACTACACTAAACTTCCCAATCAAGTGAATGGGAGCAGTTATGCAGTTACCAGCTCCATCAACTAAACAATGGATAGAACTGTGTAGTTGCGGCATCAGAGCTGTAAGGCAACAGCTGATAGGTGGGGTGTCGGACTCCTACCAATCTGATATTGATGGCCTGTCCTGAGGATGGGCTATCAGTGTTTAAATCTTGAACAACCCCTTTAAAGAAATTATATAGAGGATGGATTGAAGTTGGTGGAATGTACTACACTCAGCTTATGTCTATGGGTAGTATACTAGTCAGTGGTGTACAAAATAGAAATCCATATTTTTAGACTTCATGGAAGAGAATACAGAGCCATCATTTACTTTCTACTGTAAAGTAAGAGAATTTACTAGTGAAGAGATGTCTACCACCACAAATCCTTCAAACACCCAGCAACATTACTATGACAGTTGTTCCTTCCCGATAATTGCTGGGTTGTCAGAGAAAGTGAGAGATACATTTACATGCAGCAATCACTTCCGCTGTATGAGGAAGAGAGATTTCTTCTGCAATCGCTTGTTCCAATAACTGTTTCTGAAATGATGGTTTAGGTGACCGCATCAGCAATGTTTTCACCTGATGAGCAAGCATTTGCTCATGGCACCTTTACATAGGAACACTAGGAACGCTCATAATTGCCCCAATTTTTGGTCTGTGTAAAGGGGCCTTTAACACTCGGTCCACTAGTACCCCCAGCAGATCATTGGAATAACCATGTGGTAATGACTGATGCACTGACAGTAAAGAAACCTGTGAAGACGAATTCCTCAATACATAATCTATTGGTGGTACTTAAGGACAGCAATTGAATTAATCATTCCCTTATTTTGCACTGAAAGGGGGCGGAGTTTCATTACACTAAGGACAGCTAGCAGATTCTATAGACAATTAAAGGTGTTTTCTAGGACTTTTATTATGAAGATATTCCCAAATAAAATTATTCATCATGGCTCGTTTTGTCTAGCGAGCAAATATTAGGAGAAATAAAATGTCCGCAGTCCTATTAGTAGACCCAAAACCTGTCCTAATCACACAGGATGATACATTACTTCACAACACTGAGCTAAAGAGCTGCCTCAGCCTCCTCTCTGCTCTACTTGTCAGGGATTAAGATCTTGGATACAGTTTCATATGATCTTCAGATGAATCTGTGTGGGAATGAAGTTCATGAGGAGACCCAAAGCCTGAAGTATAGAGAGGATAGACAGGAAAGACTGTGGTAATGGAGACGCCATACAAGTGCTGCTGCTCATTAGCCACATCCCCACCCTCCTCTCTGTATTTCATGTCTCCTCATGAACTCCATTCCTACAGAGATTCAGTTGAGAATTATATCATCTGTATTCAAGGTTATAATCCCTGACAAGTAGAGCAGAGAGGAGGAAGTAGCTCTTTACCTCAGTGTTGTCAAGTAACTTGTGCTGCTGTGTAATTGTTTCACAGGTAACCATCGGTAAAAGACCAAACGTTCCATTAATTGCCTGATTGTGAGCAGAGGTGATAACTGCATTTACATGTAGTAATCTCTTTTGTATGAGTCTTCATACAGATTCGTTACTTGCCAGCATCACATCCCGGTTTACACAGGTAAATCTGCTGCCAGCCAACAATGATTTAATGTGGCGCAGCAGCGATACTTTGCTTGTTCATCGACTGGACATTTGCACAGGCCAATCTTTGGGAACTAGTGTTCCTACAAAGGTTTGTTCCCTATGATCTGCCCATGTTGAAGGGCCTAGTGTGAGTCAGGGAAGTTTTATAACTGCAGCTAATTGTTTTAAGGAGTCACATATTTTATTACTGTACTTCTGGTGTCTTTAGATAAAGCAGAAAATATATCTTTAGCAACACTCTGTACATACCAGACCTCAGCTCTCCTCAGTGACACTGTCCAATTGCAGTGGACCAATTTACAGCCAGGGAGAAGACAAACTGTTCTCGCAAGATTTGGTAAATCTCACAAGAACATAGTACTCATGTATCTAGCTTGTTCTCAAGAGATTTACTGCCAATGGAATTTGAATAATCTCTATGGATTAAATAAACACCATTCTACTGTTATGTCTAATGGTGTTGAGAGTTAGAAGAGAAATGTCTAGTCTTTTGTTATGTTGTTATTAATGTCTGTTACAACTTCTTTGGGCATTATGTTTTTTACCATTGTTACTGTAAATAACAATTTATATTGATGATGGAAACCACTTTACTCCACACAGGTAATGTACCCTAGTCTTTTGTACCAGTCTTAAAATAGTGTACTTCTTTGTATTGATCATGTATAGAATTAAACATATTGGTAAAATCTGTTATTTTATTAATGCTTTTTATAGTTAGTACTTTTTTTTCAAGATGACCAATCCCAATCTTTTCAAAAACGTATGTGCAAATGTAATTTATATACTTACATAATCAGTTTGGACTTCCTTTATTTATGCGCAATAAAATTGGTTTCTTTCGGTTCTGAAATGGAAGTAGCGCGGGATTATCTGATGTTCATCAGCATCTTCTGAAATATTCTGAAAGTGTTCTGTTCAACTACATCTAGAATAAATCCCCGAATACATCTGAAGAACTATAGTAATCATAACTTGTAGTATAGTTATACACAAGAAAAGATCCACTTTTTTTGTGATTTAAAGGGGTTGTCCGGCTTTTTGAAAAATTGCCATTAAAACAGCCCTTTGCATTGTATGGGGCGGTCTGTCTGTGAAAATGGCCAAAATAGGACATGCCCTATTTTTTTGATGGCCGTTATTAACAGGCCATTTAAAAAAACAGCTGTGCGAAAAGACCAGAGGGGGGCAAATTTTTTGATTCGTAGGCCACAATGAGTTCATATATTGGACCCGGGGGCCGGACCAAGAGTAGATGGATGGGGCCTTTGTGTGAATTAATATAGCATAGTGAATGACTGTAAATACTTACAATTCTGAAGACTCCAGCAGGCTCAGAATCAGTGCTCTGGTAATGGGCAGCTGGGCTCAGGGCTGGAAGTGGGCACCACTCTGCAGTTCAGGAAGGAGACCTATAAGACGCACCTAGGTTTAAGAGGGAGACCATAAGAAAAAAAATATTTTTCATTACACCTCAGGTCAGGCCACCAATGTTAATCAGATCTCAGCTGACAGCCCCAATCAGACCCCTAATGTTAAGACCCAAATCAGACCTCAGCTCAGACCCCAATGTAAATGACCCCCAATCAGACCTCAGATGAGAGCCCCATGCCTCTCATTAGCCCTCATTATCAGCCCTTATGCCTCTCTTCAGCCCCTATTATCAGCCCTTATGCCTCTCATCAGCCCCCATTATGCCTCTCAGACAGTCACCATTATGCCGCTCTTAGTCCTCATTATGTGGCTCTCAGGCCCCCATTATGCCACTCTCTGGCCCCCATTATGCCTCTTAGGCCCCCCATTGGTAATAATTCTCTGCTAGGGCACACATGGTAGTAATAGTGCTCCTATAGTGCCCCCAACATGTCCCCACTGTGCCCCAGAGGTAATAATGCTCCCATAGTGCCCATACTAGTAATCATGTTCCCCATAGTAGTAATAATTCTCCTTATAATGTGACAGTGTAAAAAATACCCCATGAGGACGGCGATACAGATGACTATAGAGATGAGAAGCGCTCATCTCCCTGTGTCCTGCCGGCCAGGTCTGCAGGACGGATAAAAAGGTCCGCCGGGCCGTAGTTTGCCCATCACTGGAATAGACCATAGAATGCAATGCAATTCTAAAACAGCATCACATGGTCCTGTGAATGTAACCTAAGTGAAAAAAATGTTTTAAATGAATCATGCACTAATAAGATAATGAAAATGAGAGTCCATCAAGGTCTTACCTTTTGGGGAGAGTTAGCATGCAACAATTGAACCTACAGAGTGTGTGCCTCACACATTTACCCTAACCAAAATCTAACATAAGGAATGGTATTTGGTGTTCCTGAAATAAGATTATGAATCCATCTTTGCCAAACTTTCAGGTAACCTAAATACTACGTATTTAAATTTTTTGTTATAACTAAAATTTTCTTAGTTCTCTTGCTCATCTTTGTACCTGTTCCAACTTCAGGGCACACTTTCTATGACCCAGTGCACATGACTAAACTGCAAAAACAATACACGTTAGTTTCACAACTTTTGTCTTTCATAAAACATTTACAGTAAAACTACTGCTGCCACCCTTCCATACTGCGGTGATCAGCACCCAAAAGAGTAGAAAATGTCTTTAAAAAAAATTCCCCAGCGGAGAAGGCGTTCCGGATATTGAAGGACCTCCTCTACGCAGCAACATAGGACAACAAAGAACGGCACCAAAGAAGATGACCTCTCGCCAAAAAGTGAGTATGGACTTCTCAACACTGCAACACCTCAGTAAACGTAGCACGTTCAATCCCATCATCCCCACC
Source organism: Bufotes viridis (assembly GCA_033119425.1). Taxonomy (NCBI): domain Eukaryota; kingdom Metazoa; phylum Chordata; class Amphibia; order Anura; family Bufonidae; genus Bufotes; species Bufotes viridis. The sequence goes on from CM065594.1 coordinate 115,156,990, forward strand.
ACTTACAAATCCACTGAGCTGCTATGGTCCACTTTATTGGACCAGGCATACGCTCATGATAAAATCTGTATCAATAATAGTATTTTCAAGAAAACCAAAAATCGGCTCCAAATGTTAGCCAAATTGGTTCTCACCTTTGAGGATACCATTTGGAAGCCAGAACATCTTGAAAAACTCACCAGCACTGCAAGGGCAGAGGAAGTTTCCAACATGGCAAACTTTCACTGCAATTGTTGTGTTGAGAACATCAGTTACACACATTACAAACACAACTACAAGAAAAGGCCCAGTGTACAGTCCAAGAGGGGCAGAGAGATTTGCGTGTTAGAGTCTAGACTCTCGGACAAAGAGAGTCTCTACTCTGACATGGACATAGACTGTATATCAGATATCAGACTGTACACTGAGATAAAGCAGTTCAGGAACAATGCGTTATCTACGGATACCATGATGGTTCAACTTCGAGAGGACCTGGCTGCAAAAACGCAAACCATAGCGGATTTGCAGCAGGTCATTTCGAACCTGTCTCGGCCTGGTGCTAACAGCATGATACACACGAAACAGGTTTGTGTTTCGGGAATGGCACAGGGGGAAACAGCGACGTTGGCGCCAAGGTCTCCCACGGATCAAACATCCGAGGGGGTAGACACTAGAGGTCAGGTGGAACGGACGTTACATTTCACCCAAACACCCAGGGAGAATAGATATAGCAGCCGCTTCCAGGATCAGGACAACAATTGGGGAGAGGAAAGTGGTTGGCGATTTACCACTTCCAATCCGCCAACGCGTCCGGAAAGACAGGAAGACTTCTATCCTAACCATTTAAGTATGGAAAGGATAAACTTCCTGTTACGGATTTGCAAGAAGATTCCAAAATACGATCCCAGTGTAGATCCGTTTACTTCATGTGATATCTTCGAGGGTCACTGTAACAAGTATTCAGTGGCTCCCGAATATCGCATGGAGTTATTCAAGTTATGGTTACCTACACACCTAAACCAAAGGTATGAGGTAACGGGGAGGACGCAACTCATGAATGGACAGTTTTATGGTAAGGAGAAATACGTTTCTCCATACTCATGAGACTGGCAACGGGCTATTGGGACGTCACTCCAGATATCCTGTCCAAGTTCAGACCCACTATACATGACGAACCTCTGTCTCTGTGTAGTCGGTTTGAAACAATGTACAGGAGGGTTACAAAGGATAATGGTATCGGAATTCCACAGGGTATGATACGTATGTTTGTGGAAAAATTCCCATACCTTGACACTGCAATCCGGCTAAGTGCAGCTAGGGAGCCATCCCTTACGGATGCAGCTATGATTATTGAGCAGTGTAGACAGGATACACTGCTCAATAAGAAATCCGTCAAAGTGACAGAGCGTGTACCTGTACATGTTTCATATCAACATGAACGGGTACAGAACACAAAGGCTAATTCAGCTGTTCGCCCCACAGCCCCGCCATTGGAAAAGACAGGAGGCATTCGATGCTTCCTGTGTTTACAATATGGGCACATTAAGAGGAATTCCCCACAATGGCCACGTAATAATCGGACAAATCCTGAGAGAACGGGCAATAACAATGGGTTCAAAATGAAACCTAATTATGCCAAATCAGTGGGGGAATATGTTGATAAAAGTCTGGGACATTCACAGGTTCAGACACCAAAACGTGTGGCTGTGGTGAATGTCCCATCGTGTTCAGAAAGGGGTGTGGAATCCGAAGAATCCACACCAAGTGTCCATGGCAACAACCCACAAGTGGCAGTATGTACCACACAGGTACCTACTGGGAGTCTGGTAAAAATTGATTGAAGAACAGGGATCCCTTGAGACCTGGCGCCAGTATGTCCTATCATACTGGATTTTTTAGGGAGACCCCACATAAAAGCCAAAATAAAGGATCAGGACACTGAGATCATGCTTGACACGGGTGCGGAAATCTCCATTACCAATGTCAAACATGATTTACACCCCAACAGCCCTCAGTGTGTGGTGATCAGATTTGATCACCAACAAGGGGGGGGGTGAAGGCCCACAGAATTGAAGAGGTTATTGTCCAGATTACCAGTTGCATGACTCTTAGGATCCCAATGTGGTATTACCCCGGTTCTGATAACATCATTGGAACCGATGTAATGACACACAATGGGTGGATTTTAGATCTGGCAAACGGTATTGTATGGAAGGGCCCCAGACAATCAAAGGTGTTTGTCATCCGACGCCAATGTCTGGGACCACCATTGCCAACAGTAGAAAATTCTACTGAAGAACTTGAACACAAATGGCCGGAGATGTCGCATAATCCAGATCTTGAGCCTATTGTGTATGAGTACCCCGATCTGTGGGCCCAGAGCAAAAATGATTGTGGCAGACTGATTGGAGTTCAGGTGGACATACAAGGTCCTGACCCTCCACCTCAACGCCAATACCGCTTTCCGCCAGAAGCCACCCATTCAATTTTGGACACCGTCCGGGAATTGAAAACTAGGGGCGTGGTCATAGAGGGCAATTCTCAATGTAACAATGCCCTCTGGCCAGTAAAGAAGAAGGACACCAATGCATGGAGGCTCACCATAGACCTCCGGGTCCTTAACAAATACACCCCAATGTCCGCTCCAGTGGTGGCGCAGACTCCCGACATCATGGCCAGAATAAGCAGCAAAAGTCGCTTATTCTCTACCATAGATGTTGCCAATGGATTCTTTTCAATTGAACTCGCTGAAAACTGTAGGTACAAATTTGCCTTTACAGTTGGGGACAAACAGTACATGTTTGGTGTACTCCCCCAGGGGTTCCACAGTAGCCCTACGTATTTTCACCAGGCATTGGCGGCCGTTCTGAGTGTGTTCTCAAGGCTGGAATGCCTTCTGCAATACGTGGACGACTTGCTCTTGCACACAGAAACCATAGAAGAACACTTGGTTCTGTTGAAAGAGCTATTGGGACTCCAGGCCAGGTCAGAGTCCCCACAAGGCAAATTTGGCCAGAACAGAGGTGACTTTCCTTGGGGTCCAAATTTCTTTTGGAGCCAAAGGAATTGTGGCAGCCAGAGTGGAAGCCATGGTGAAATTACCTAGGCCTGGCACTCTAATGGATTTGAGAAAATTCCTGGGAGTCGCCAACTTCATGAGGGAGTTCATAGAGGATTTTGCGGCCAAAGCGAAACCCCTCTATGAACTCCTCTGTGGAGAAGACCCCTCAATCAAAGGGTGGTCTGATGCACAGGAAGAGGCTTTTTCTACTTTGAAAAGGGACCTCTCCTCTGCCCCTGTACTGGCCACTCCCCATCCTGAAGGGGAAATAGCCATACAGGCGCATGCAGGGACGGAGTCTATATCAGCGGTCCTCCTACAGCAGATAGGGTATGACACTAGACTGCTGGGATATTTCTCCAGGTTGCTTTCGCCCGTTGAACGAGGGTTTGACGAGTGTGCCAAACAACTGGCGGCCATACACTATGCCGACAAAACCACTGAACATATTGTAGGCTTCAGGCCCCTCACTTTGCAGACTCCACACTCTCCATTAGCCCTCTTGCTCCGTGATACACTCCCTGGAGTCTCCCAACAGAGATCATGGATCTCAGCGGCCGGAGTCTGCAGGTGAACCACAAGGCCAAGTATGTTCTGTCCCAGTTACTGAATCTGACTGGAACCAAACATGATTGTGGCCAACCAGCGCATATTAATGCGCCACAAATGTTCAGGACTGATAGACATCCAGAAGACAGAGTCATCTTTGTTGATGGCTCTCGATTCTACAAGAACTATGGGAATGGGGCATGGCACACACTGCGAAAGCAGCCATCATTAAAATCCCTGTGCATCAGAAAGGGGACGAGCCTTTAACGCTAGGTAACAACAAGGCGGATGAATTGGCCAAACTAGCGGCAGTGTCTGGGTTCCTTCAGGAAACAGACACTAAGCCAATACCCGTTTACCGAATTGCAATTCGAACCAACCTGAAAAAAGGCCCGGTGTCATTTGAGGAGGAACAAGCCACAGATCCTCTTCTAATGACACACCTCACATCCCCACGACATCCCTGGTCAACACAGCAAGGTATCCTGTGTTATGATACCGGTACATTGCAACTTCCTCTTCCGGTGGTTCCACAGCATCTGCAAGCAGAGCTAACGAGATTGAACCACCAACTGTTCGGACGCCTTGGTCGGGATAAACTCTTAGCTCTCCTGAGAGACAAATTATATTGGCCAAGAATACAATACAGTAGAGGAAGCTACACAACAGTGCCTCGTATGTGCTCAGGTAAACCCAAGGGCGTCTGCCCTGAAGCCGGTATTGCAGCGAGTCCCTCCTGCAGATGGTCTGTGGTCCGCAATTCAAATTGTTTTTATCGGACCTTTATCAACTGGAAGTCGTAACTGTCGTTACGCACTGGTGGTAGTGGATGTCTTTTCTAAATGGGTAGAAGCCATCCCCACAGTCAATGATTTGGCTACAACTACTGCCTGTGTTCTTTGGGAACAGGTTCTGTCACGATGGGGTATCCCCAGAGTGATAGAGTCAGACAGAGGAACACATTTCACGGGTAAGGTAATGAAAGCACTTTGTGGTCTCTTGGACATAAAGCAAAGATTTCATGTACCTTATCACCCTCAGTCTGCGGGCATCGTGGAACAGATGAACCGGACCATTAAGACACGACTTTCCAAAACGCTACTGGAGAAAGATTCCTCATGGGTAACCTCTCTTCCAGCTGTGCTAATGGGAATCCGAGCAACCGAGGCTACCAGTACCGGTATGACACCATACGAACTTATGACCGGACGCAAAATGCCCCTATGCCTGCCCAATGAACCTCTAGTGTCAGAACCCGTGAAGAACGCCATCGCTAGAGACATGTTTCTCCAACAGGTCCAACTGACCCTGAAAGAGTTACTACCCCATGCAGCGATACGGCTTCACAAACCGTATCTTTAGGGGGAGACACCTATGCCCTCTGTAGGAGACCGGGTGATGGTTAAAATCTTCCGCCGGTCTGGTCCTTGGGACGAAAACTGGGAAGGACCTTATCAGGTCCTTGAAATAATGGGTGACACAATGCTGAAGGTACAAAGGCCGATGACGACCAAGAAAAAGTCACGCAGGCGACAGGACGTTTTGTGGGTCCACATAGACCAGGCCAAGGCCACCCGGGCCTCCCGAACTCAATAACGGGTATGCGCTGAGTTGGGTAAGGGGGGGGTTCGGTGGGTCTACGGTGGGATCCTTGTACTGACACATATACATTGAATTGACAGATCACGGGAGGGAGACCCGCCAAGGCTCCGAATAGCCAGAAAAGATTTAGGGACCCTCTGAACATGGCACATCTTCAGCTTGTGACACTGGTGGTAAGCATGATGATGGCGGGCTCAACCTCTTCGGGGGAAGGCCTGGGAGTTGGTAATTTGGCCAACTTGTCATTTAGTAAACCCGGTCTTTTTATGGTGGAGTGTGTGAATGGCAAAATCCTGGAGCCATACGAGAACTTCTCCTGTACACCGGGACAATGGTATCTGTATGGCTTCCAGAGGAAGGGTTTTGCCAAAGGTGTAATTCAACATTATACTCCTGTGGAGAATGTGTCTGCCATACAACATGACTTACATGCCCTCTGCCTCAAGGAATTTAGACATTTTCAGGACTCAGACCCTACACCTATGAAATCTTTAAGATGGGTGTCTAGAGACCCTCACTTGCACCCATACAAACAAGTGGAAGCCATCACTACCATGGTGGTGTGTACTAAAGAAGGGGTTCTGAGTCCTGAGGATGTCACTGGGGCAGAGTATAGTGGCTGGTATATACTTAAAGCTACCTTCATAAGGAAAGATAGCCATGATGGGTTAAAGGTAAAGACATACTTTGATAGACCTATTCCAGTAAAAGGCACCCTAAAAGCTTATTGCATGCTAAGGGATTCCCAGATGATTATCACTAGGGAATCCAGTTATGTTCAAGGACATGTGTCCACAGATTACATACGAACCAGTGTAATGATGTTAAAGTTAAACTGCAGTAACTCTGGTCAGGCCCTATGGAATGACTAGAGTGGTCCGGTGAAGCTGGAAAGCTTTTACCGAGCCAGCGTCTTAAAAGTACGGACTGATGCAAAGGATCCTAGGTATACTCAGTTAAAGGGATCCCCATCCATACGGTCTTTCATGATCACTATCATGAGAGACAATTGTGTTCAGGAGGTGACTGGATATTATTTCGTCACCTATGCCCACTGGGAACCAGACACCCAGATGGTTATGTTGGACACTAATCCCTGGAGTTGGGATTTAGTGTGCAATGGGGTGGATACCCCCACTGTGGATGTATGGATGGATGGTACCCCTATGACTGAGGAATACCGGGGTAGGTATGTGTCTTCCTACTGGAAGGACCCCAGTAGCAGGGATATTAACTTTGACATCAATATAGATGGTTCGTTTAAATGGCCATTTTGCGAGGCAGTAGATGAAGGGTGCTAGACATTTACACAGTGGGTCTACCTGTCCAAATCCAAACCCATAGGAAAACTAGTGTTACAGGCTGGAGAAAGTGACCAATGGTATCCGTTTGGAGGTAGAGGGCAAGTGTGTATTACCATGGTCAGGATCCCCTATGAAACAACAGGTCTTCAGCCTGTGAAACCGCATTCAGGCTCTTGCAACGCCCCTATCCATCAATTGGCAGATCCTATTATTCCCCAACTGTCATCCCCTTGGAAGATCATCACTGGTACGAAATTTGTCCTATTCACCTGGAGAATTTCTGTGGATGACTTCAGAGTGGATCATTGGGACCACAGATGTGGGGAGTTTGTGAGGAACCAAATTGACATGATCAGAGGTTGGATAGAGGCGGAGCAAGAGGTAAGAAAAGAGTACCCTCGGCACGGAAAGTCAGGGGGAAGAGAGATCTGGTTGCACTGGGATTAGGCGGAGGTGCTTTGGGAGTTGGTGCCCTGAACACTATGGATATGGAAGTCCTGCGAAGTAAACTTGGGGATGTTGCGCGACACGCTGGGGAAGGATTCAATACCCAGCTTGACGTAAACCACGTCCTAGAGGGTTTGCAACACTCGCACATAGATGCCACTACCTCTCTATCCTCTGCTCTACGAGAGAAGTTTAGAAGGTTAGTTGTGGGGCTCTTGGAGGAGCAGGATAGAACTCAGCTGGCTCTGGCGTGTACGCAGGTCCAAAGCGAACTCTCGGGCAACCTTAAACATATTGTATCTTCCTTGTACAATGGCCATTTCCCATTCAACCTCCATCAACGGGTAAGTCCCCTGATCTCCCTTTTGCAGCCAATCACTCCAACTGGTGGATGATCCAGCGGCACGGATTTCAAAACCTCACTTGCACGGCTTCGTCATTGGCACCTGTATCTGGCCATCTCAGACAGGGATACAGTGTCATCAACCTAGGGATTGTTATAAATAACCAGACGGTACTTCATCCACAGCTCCCCTCGGGCGTTCTGACATACGAGGGAGGCCATCCTTATCTGTTTGACACAGAGGGATGTTGGAAGAGAGAGGATGCTATCCTCTGTCAAGGGAGTCAGGATAGGGTGCTCAGACACCAGTGTTGGAGCACAGAGGGGTCCTGCGAGATGAAGGCCAGCCCAATACCCTCCTCCCCTAAATACTTGGGACAGGGGTATTGGTGTTGGTACCAAAGGCCAAATATGTCTTATGCAATCTATGGTGCTAATTGCACCGAGAGAGGAGAACTCCTCCCCGGAGCGTATTGCACCCTTAGTCCTGTCTTAGGTTTAGACGTTGCCGAGCAAGCAAGGAAGTACACCAGTCACCCCGGAGAAGAGACTTGACATCCGCCCTGACGTTCCTGTGAGACTCCAGAGGATTCCTCTGGGCTTTGGGATAGAATTCAAACGTCTCCTACTAGACTTCAACCAAGAGGATGAAGTACTTCAGAAGCTCCGAGAGACAGAGAAACAGGCCACCATTCAACTGTTGCACGACAAGAATAAAATAACTGCGATCGCTACCGCCTTGGACAAGGACTCCAAGGTTTCCTGGTGGGAACATCCTTCTTTAACATATTGATACACCCGGTGATAGTTCTCCTGGTTCTGGTAATCATCATGTACCTGGGACTGTGTCTAATTTACAGGAGGGTCAAGAGACTTGCAGACCAAATAAACCAGAACCAGACAGAACTTCACGAAGTCAATCGTAGGAGGCTCAGGATGTAGTTTCAACTATGTCCTGAAGCCAGAGATCACATGGACATACTGATTCCTATGAGGGTTCAGGATGAAAATCCAAAGTCATCCGGAAACCCCATAGTATAATGCACGAGTATATAGATATAATTGTATTGTGTTTTCGTATGAGAGTTCGGGATATAATCCATTGCCATCCCGTAACCTCATATTGTTATATGTATATATATTGATTATTTGAATTGGGGTTGGTTGTGTACCCATGGACATTCTAGGGACAAATGTGTGATAGCCCATACTACATTATGGCTGGACACACAGTTGCATCCTATTAGGCGTTTCCCATTGACACGGGGGTCTGTGACACTGGTGTCTTTGGAAGTGTAGAGATATGCCGGGTTGCAGGAGTCTCCATGGGCACACCCTTAACCTAATTTGAAGGTGTTGGGAGGGGGAAGGAATATGTTTCTGTTTTTGTGTGTATGAGGCAGAATGGATCCCGTAGGGACAGGCCCCCTCCATTACAGGTGATTTGCCACCTTAACTCCACAAACAGCGAAGTTTGTAAGGGTTGGACTGAATGTCAGTTAGTGCGGTGTTCTTTCCCGCAGTTTAGAATTTAGATATCCTGACATCGCCTCTTCTGGAAGTCCGACCTGCCTTGAGGAAACAAAATACTTGCGTATCTGTCCATGGGAGAACCTCTTACTCAACAGATCCTCCAATCAAGATGGAAAGGTCAGACGAAAGATTGACCTAGAGACTGCGAGGGCAAAGCCATTCCAGGACAATGGGGGTGGTTGAAACCCGAAGACCGTTACAGAAAGAGAGATCGACCTAAAGACTGAGGGCAAGGCCATTCCAGAATATGGGGGGTGGCCGACACCCGAAGACCGTTACACTAAGAAAGATTGACCTAATGACTGCGAGGGCAAAGCCATTCCAGAACAATGGGGGTGGCTGACACCTGAAGACCGTTACAGAAAGAGAGATCGACCTAATGACTGCAAGGGCAAGGCCATTCCAGAATATTGGGGGTGGCCGACACCGGAAGACCATTAGTCACCTTGAGGTTGTAAAGAAAAAGGCAAAGGAAGCGCCCGGCCAAGCCAGAGGGAAGAAGATGGTGTATCCTATGGATGGAGACATTTTTAGTTACAGTAACAAGCAGGTCAGAGGTGATGGCCGCGACGGATGATGTCTAGGTACCTAAGGGCCAGATTACTTCAGTCCTTCCTGAACTGTTACCAACAGTCAAGTGGGGTTGAGGAGGCAAATAGGTCCCAGCACTTCATCAAACTATATTGTCGTGTCCTCGACAACAGGGGGATTGTTGAGGGAAGTGCCCCCTGAGATATACGTGGGCCGCTGGCCTGGGTACACTATATGTATATATATATATATATATATATATATATATATATGTATATATATATGTATGTGTATATATATATATATATATATATATATATGTGTATATATATATATATATATATATATATATATGCGTATAGGGGAGGCCGGCATGTGTATGGATGGGCCCCAAGCATCCATACAGATGTATGCTCCCAGAAAGTGGCGTATAGATATGTATATATAGATGTATACGCGTGTGGATGTGCCCCAAGCATCCATTCGCGTGTATACTCCCCCAAGTATCTATTTAATGTATACATGTATATGGATGTGCCCCAAGCATCCATATGCATGTATATTATATATATATATATATATATATATATATATATATGTATATATATATATATATTATATATATCTATATCTGCCCCCTGATTCACCTGAAACCAGAGGTATCAGTGTGAATGTGCCCCAAGCATTCACACGGATACCATCTGGTTAATTGAATCAGGGTGACCGGACAAGAGTCCAGTCATCCTGTATGCTTCAAAGAACTCTGATTCAATAGAATCGGAGTCCTTTGTAGTAATTACCTCCAGCGCTGCTGGAGATAATTATGCATGATAAGAAGAGCTCCCCTCCTCCTTTTATGCACATTCCGGCAGCGCGATTACTATCGCGCTGCCCGGAATGCAATGTGCTACAGGCGGGAGATCAAAGGCTTCTCCCGCCTGTAAGCAAGTGGCGCGGCCCTGCTGTGCGCGTGCAGGGACGCGCAAACGGGTGCGGTGACGTCATATCACCGCGCCGGCCCGCGTGTCCTTGCAGGTGGCGCGCATGCGCGCACCACAGCACGGCTGGTCCGGGAGTGCGGGCTGCTGGATATAAATATCTGGCAGCCCGACACTGAGGCAGCAGGAGCCTGCCGCCCGGACCAAGAGAACCCCCCCCCCCCCCCCTAGAGCCGTGCAACCCCTGGACAACGAGCAGAATAAGTATCTATAACCCCTACTTGCCTAAAACCCTACCACTACCCCACCAACGATTGATATTAACCCCTACTTGCCTAAAAACCCTACCACTTTATATTAACCCCTACTTGCCTAAAAGCCCTACCACTACCCCACCAACGATTTATATTAACCCCTACTTGCCTAAAACCCTACCACTACCCCACCAACGATTTATCTATTAACCCCTGCCTACTCAACCCCTACTTGCCCATATTCACCCCTGAACCCCTGCCAACTCTATCTATTAACCCCTACCTGCCCCTACTCCCCTACCACTATCCCACCAATGCTTTACCGCTGAACCACCTACCCCTGCTGCCCTGCAGGAGCATTCCTTCTCCCTTTTATTCCTTTAACCCCTGCCGTACCCCTATAACCCGGGGTCTGTGGCCTACATACCCCCTGCAGCGCCACAGTTAACCTTTGTTGCTCCTTTAGGGATAGTGTAGAACCAGGAGGGGAGGGTTGCTACTGTGTGTGTGTATGTATAAGATAGTTTGCGGGTGGAACGTGGGATTGTGTTAGCATTGTGGCAATGTGAATAGGAGGGGTGTAGCAAAGTCCCGGGGAAGCATGAACAAGGGGTGTTGTTTGCACCAGGAGCGTGTCACCAAGGGGCCCGGCCTTGGTGAAGTAAAGGCCCTAGTCTAGATATAGGTGGCCACTAAGTTAGTTGGTGGACACCAAGATAACTAGCTTAGCTGGCTCCAGCTAGTCCAGGGTGGGCTTTTACTGGGAACAGGCAATGTGCTGGGTGGGTGCCTGTTCCCCATGCTCTAGTCGGGATTTTGGACAATGCCCATGTCCAGGGATGCTATTTAATCCTCTTGTTGGACATGGGTGGGGTCTCACACTCTGGAGAGTGTGCAGACAGAGGCCTGCTGAGGCTCTGTCAGTGTGGTCTCAGAAAGGCAAGGCTGAGGGGCCAAGAGGCTATGCAATAGCCTGGACTTTGGGGGACTTGGTGATGCCCGGGAACAAGCGTTGAAAGGTCAGAGTCGGGAGGACTGCTAGACCACAACCCCCGTCTAAAGGTACTGCACTCGTTACAGCCTGAGGGCTAGAGTATTGTATGGCTGGGGTAAGCCGCACCTGGTTCCATGTGTGAACGTTATCGTATAGCCGAGTTAGGGATATGATGTTTATTATGTTTAGGTAGAGCCCAGACGGGCAGGCTTTTGTTTATTGCCATGCGGTGTTTGAAGAGTGTCAAATAAATTGCACTGTTTTGACCTGAAACCCGGTGTTTGTGAAGATAATTCTGTGAGAATGACCCCCGAATAAGAGACAATCCCTTACAGCATAGATAGGATCGTATTGCTGTGTTGTTGTAGTGTGTTGTAGTTATCGCCGTAAGCTGTTATAAATATATATATCCATTCCCATTGATTTAGCTATATATATTTATAAGCCATTATTAGACTGTGACGTGTAGAGTATTAATAAATACCCATTTATTTAAAGTACAGTGTGTAGTCTTTTTGTTACAGTAGTAGTCACAGTAATAGCCGCCGGTAGTTCCATATAGAGTGAGGTAATCAACGTTTTATTTGATTAATTGGTATAAATAGGCGGAGACATCAGCAGACATCCCCCACCTATTTATGAATATTAATTATCAATATTTGCATAAATATTAATAATTAATATTCTCCCTTTAACAGTTACCTACAAGGATGTGCGGTCATCATTGCTTTGCATCAAAAGAACTTCACAGGCAAAGGCTTTACAGGCAAGGACATTGCTGCTTGTAAGATTGCACCAAAGACAGCAATTTATTGGATCATTAAGTATTTCAAGGAGAGAGTTTCAGTTGCTGGGCTTCAAGGTGCCCATGAAAGTCGAACAAGTGCCTCCTAAAGAAGACTCAGCTTCGGGATTAGTTCACCACCAGTGCATAGCTTGCTCAGGAATGGCAAGATGCAGATCTGAGTGCATTTTGACACACAGTCAGGCAAAGACTTTTGGAGGATGGCATGGTGTCAAGAAGAACAAAGACAGACTGACATTCTGCATAAAGTACAGTGATTGGACTGTAGAGGACTGTGGTCAATTTATTTTCTCTGATGAATCCCCCTTCAGATTGTTTGAGACATCTGGAAAAATGGTAAATGTCATGCCAACAGTAAAGCATCCTGAGACCATTCACGTGGGATTACTTCTTATCCAAGGGAGTAGGCTCACTCACAATTTTGAACACAGCAATGAATAAATAATGGTATCAAAACATCCTCCAAGAGCCTCTCCCAATGATCCAGAAGCAATTTGGTGATGAACAATGCTTTTTCCAGCATAAGAGTGCATCATGTCACAAGGCAAAAGTGATAACTAAATGGCTCGGTGAACAAAACACTGACATTTTGGGTCCATGGCCAGGAAACTCCCCAAATCGCAATCCCATTGAGAGGCTATGATTAATCCTCAAAAAGCAGGTGGACAAGCAAAAACACAAAAATTGTGATAATCTCCAAGCACTGATTAGGCAACAATGGTTTGCCATCAGTCAGGATTTGTCCTAGAAGCTAATGTCCAGCAGGCCAGGGTGAATTGCAGAAGTCTGAAAAGGATGGGTCAACATTGTTAATATTGAGTCTTCGCATAAAGCTGATTTATTTGTCAATAGAAATGTAAAACCTTATGCTTATAATTTTACTTTAGTAGCCCATAGTGACAAAAAGATTGAAAAACACTGAAGTGCAAAATTTGTGAAAAACAAAATTTAAGTCAGTCTCAAGACTTTTGGTCACGCCTGTACACACACCTATACTAGTTAATACTGTCGGCGATTTGGCTTGCTTCTCTGTTTTGGGCAATCATTCTACCCATTTTTTTTTCTCCATTATTTATTATGTTGGCTGTAGTGTCATTTATGTATTATTGCTCTATAATAAATATTAGATTTTGTGGACGTTTATCTTTTTGGTTTGGTAGCTCTACAATGGTGACCTGTTAAGCAGTTAAAACATAGCTATGTAGATGGTCATAGTAATACATGGCTGAGAGGACATGATAGGCCAACCTAAAAAGATGAATTTTTACAGATTGCCTAAAACTGTGTATTTTGTGAATGAATTACTAGGCATTTCAGAAAACTGGTGCAACTTGGGAGAAGTCTTGAAAACAGGAGTGAGAGGTTTGGATTATGGTGAATGTTAAATGGGTAGCTTTGGTAGTGATCAGTCAGAAGATGTAGGGGGGTGCAGCACTGTGGAGAGCCTTGTGGGTGAGAATGAGCAGTTTAAATTGTGCCTGGCTGTTGCATTAATGAAAGATTGGAGAGGGGAATTTTTAGTGAGGGGGAGGCCAATTAGTAATGAGTTACAGTAATTGAGACGGGAATGGATCAGGGTCACAATGAGAGTTTTTGTTGTTTCCAAAGTAAGACAGCTGTATTCTAGAGATGCTGGCGGTATGAGCAGGCAAGCGACTCAATGTAGGGGGTGAAGGAAAGATCAGTGACATAACACTGAGACAGGGGGTGTGCTGCATAGTCGTTAGGGTAGTGCCACACACTGAGATGGAGAAATTAGGTTTCGATAGGTTAGTAAATGGAGAAAACACAAGTAGTTCCGTTTTTTAAAGATAGAAACTGGACATGATGTTAGAGACAGCAGACCGACAGTCACTGGTGTTCTGTAGCACAGCAGGGGTGATGTTACGGGTTTAAAGGGAACCTGTCACCAGGATTTTGTGTATAGAGCTGGGGACATGGGCTGCTAGATGGTTGCTAGCACATCCGCAATACCCAGTCCCCATAGCTCTGTGTGCTTTTATTGCGTAAAAAAAAAGGATTTTAGAGATATGCAAATGAACCTGATATGACTCCTGTGTCCGGAGATGAGTCAAATTTTCTTAGCGCAGCACCGCCCCGCGTCCTCCGAATCGCCTCCTTGCGCATCGCTGGGTCACAGAGCGGCAGGAAGAGTGCTAGATCTAACATCGGGGCTTAGATTGAGGCTCTAAGCTGAGGTCTGATTAACATTGAGGGTTTGATTGGGCTCTGATCTGAGGTCTAATGAAAAACTTTTTTTTTTTCTTATTTTCCTCCTCTAAAACCTAGGTGTGTCTTATGGGCAGGTGCATCTTATAGGGCGATAAATACAGTCATTTATTTCAGTAATTCAATAAAGAAATGTAAACCCTTATATTCATTACTTACAGAGTGATATGTTTCAAGCGATAATTTCTTTTAATCTTGATGATTATGGCTTACAGCTACTCAAAACCTAAAAGTCAGTATCTCAGAAACTTATTGTGAATAAGTTCAATATTGTAGACTCATAGTGTCACACTCTAATTAGCACAATACACCGCCAAAGGTTTCCTAAGCCTTTAAATAGTCTGGTTCAGTAGGCGACACAATCATGGGGAAACTGCTGACTTGAAAGAAGCTGGCTGTTGACAGAGTTCTGTGTTCAAAGCATATTAATAAAAAGTTAAGTGGAAGAAAAAAGTGTGATAGAAAAAGGTGCACCAGCAACCGGGATAACCGGACCCTTGAAAGGACTGTCAAGAAAAGGCCATTAAAGAATTTAGTATACAGAAACAAAACAAAAAAAAAAAAACAGAGCCTCATGTGCAGTACGTCTGGACTAAAAATAATAGGAAATGGTGCGTATTGCGCTTACCGGATCCTGTTGTAAAGAGTCACAACAGCTATAAGAGCCTTGCTGGTGTTTGCCCTCACCGGCTTAAGGGGATGACTTGCTGCTGCCTGGTCCCGTCCTGTCTCGTTGCTACGAGCTTCAGGGGTAGTAGATTTGACAGTTGAAGAAAAATAGGACCACTTTCCGGCGCTGTAGGCATATAAATCGATCCGCACGATGGCTTGGATGTTTTTTTTATTTATTTTATGAAAATAAAACTGTCTGCACGTTTTGTTTTTCTATAAAAGACCTTTATCGGCATCGGGCACTCGCTCCAGTAAGGAGAAAGACACGCCTACGTTTAAGACTTATACATAAAATAATAGAGATGAACAAGTAAATAAATATATGCATACATACAATAGGTTTAGAAATTAAAAAGGATAAAATGACAACAAGAATAAAATCCACATGGAGGTTCACACCTGCTTAATTGGGCAGGTGGAAACCTTTTACAAACCTGGGGGGGGGGGGGGGGGTTATATATGTGAAGCGTATTTTTAGTATGTTATTCAGACCAATAAAATAGTAGAATTACGTTAGTGGATGCCTATCTGTTAAAAGTAGAACATGCATGTATACTGTGTACACTAAACTAGCAGTACATATGGTGCACAGTATGGGGGTGCTGCTACCAATCGCTGGCTTGAAGGCGTATTGGTTGTTACACTGCTAGAGAAGGGCATTGGGTTTGGGTCGGAACATCGTAATAAATTATTTGTTATGGGAGTGTATCTGGAAACAGTGTAATGGAAGATAACCGATTTTCATCGATTGCTGCTGTTGGAGGGAATTGTTGGGAAAGAAAGATCGTCACTTTGGTGGACTGGTGTTGTTGTTATAGAATGGTCTCGGTTATTTCATTTAGACCATGTGGAGTGAGCGTGTCTAGCTGTTATATCCAATAGACTTCTCTTTTCTGTAGGTTCTCAAACCTATTACATGGATTTTCGGCTATGAAGTCGATCGGGGTAATTATGAGCTCATGTTTCTCTTTTTCAGGGGTGTTTGCGCAATGCCTGGAGACACCGTGCTTTAAATATTGTTTCCGGATGTTGTATCTGTGTTGATTAACCAGGCAATGGAGAGCTTGTGTGGTGCAGCCTACATATTGTAGGCCACATTCACATTAGATCAGATATATGACGTAGGAGGAATGACATGTAAGATGGTATTTTATTGGGAATGTGGTACTGTTGTGGTTGGAAGTAAAAGTTGTTTTGTTGTTCTTTGCCCCACATCTGTAGCTCCCCTTTTTGGTGTCGTTGTTAGGTGTGCTTTTTATTTTAGGTTCCATGTGTTTTTTTGGTCTACTTGGAGCCAGTATGTTTTTGATGGTTTGTGCTTTCCTATAACCCTGGGTTCAGACCTGAGCGTTCTAAAAACGCGCGTTTTACGCGCGTTTTTGTCGCGCGTATTTCAGCGCGTTTTTGCAAATAGGAAACGCGCGTAAAACGCGCGTTCTTGTGATTGACTACTGTGGTGTCAATCACAAAACGCGCGTCAAACGCCCCAAAAGAAGCTCAAGTACTTGTTTATGCGTTGGGCGTTTTACAGCGCGTTCAAACGCGCTGTAAAACGCTCAAGTGTGAACCACTCCCATAGGGATGCATTGGTTTTAATCTGTTGAGCGTTTTACAGCGCGTTTGAACGCGCTGTAAAACGCTCAGGTGTGAACCCAGGGTAAGTGATTTTGGGGATGGCTGGGAGGTATTTGGTCAGGTATGGGTCCTGTCGGATAATATGCCAATGTTTTTCAAGGCTTTTCTCAATGTATGGGTTAGATGTATTATACTGAGTGATGAACCGTACCTCTTCTGTTGTTTTCTGGAAGTTTGTAGTGGTGACCAAGCATTCCTCTTGCAGCTGCAGGCTGCTTCTTTTCATGGCATTTTTATTGAGTAGTTTAGGATAGCCTTTCTTCTTGAATCTATTTTCCAGGATTTTAGTTTGTAATTTGTAGTCTTCATCCTTGGTGCAATTGCGTCTTATTCTCCTACATTGACTGTAAAAAAAGTATGTTTTTTAGCCACTTTCTATGGTGAAAGCTGGTATAGTGGATATAACTGTTGGAGTCCACTGCCTTGAAATATGTTTTTGTGGTTAGCTGCTTCTCTGCGACTGAAATGATGATGACATTGTTACTCTTTTGCTCATCAGTGTATAGTTATACATAGTTATTAGATCTCCCCTCAGTCGTCTTTTTTTTACAGTGAATAACCCTAATTTTGATAATCTTTCAGGGAACTGTAGTCCACCCATTCCAATTATTTCGCTAGTTGCCCTCCTCTGAACCCTCTCCAGCTCTGCTATGTCTGTCTTGTTCACATGAGCTCAGAACTGTACACATAGACCTTACAGGGAAATTTCCTGGTGGTCTGATGTCCAGGGGGCCGACTGGACCCTCCTCAAAGTTGGCCAGTGGAAGTTTTTGGGGATGTATTTTGTGATGCACTGTGGTATTTGGTGCTGCTGGGGTGGTATAATGTGCCACAATATGGTATTGCTGACCCTGACTTCCATTAGTTTGGAGCCAACTAGAAAACAGCCATTTTTGGTATTTTTTTTACAGGGCGACTTTAAAGGGAACCTTGCCCCGGATTTTGTGTACAGAGCTGAGGACATGGTTTGCTAGATGGCCGCTAGCACATCTGCAATATCCAGTTCCCATAGTTCTGTGTGCTTGTATTGTGTAAAAAAATCGATTTGATACATATGCAAATTAACCTGAGATGAGTCCTGTCCCTGAGATGAGTCCGGTCCCTGGACTCATCTCAGGTTAATTTGCATATGTATCAAATATTTTTTTTTTACACAATAAAATCACACAGAGCTATGGGGACTGGATATTGCGGATGTGCTAGCGGCCATCTAGCAAACCATGTCCTCAGCTCTGTACACAAAATCCCGGTGACAGGTCCCCTTTAAGTTCCCAGTCTACCCTAGTGATTTGTAAAGTGGCAGGACTATGTTCTCATCACATGCACCTATGCCTTTTTTTATGCAACCCATTATCTTATTGGCCTTGGCAGCAGCTGTCTGACACTGGTTTTTACAGCTTAGTTTGCTGTTCACTAAAATTCTAAGGTCCTTTTCCATGTCAGTGTTATCCATTGTTTTACCATTTAATATGTACGGGTGACTTGCATTATTCCTTCCCATGTGTATAACCTTACATTTGTCAGTGTTAAACTTCATCTGCCCTTCTCTGCCCAAGCCTCCACTGTATCCAGATCCATCTAGCGAAATGTCTGTGGTGGAGACACTGGCGTTATGTTACTTGCCGAGCTACATGCTTGACTGTTGAAGGCTCTATGGTCATCCTGTCTAGCACAATGACGGAGCTTCTGTGCATGCTCCAGCATGCACGTTCACTCTATCCAAGCAATCTCCATCAGAAAGCAGAGAGGAAGAACTGCGCATGCTCGGCCACTGCTAGGGAATTGCTGCAGTGGCCGTAACTATAGGAAATAGACTGAGTTCAGTGTAGGGACCCAGGGATAATGAAACAGCAGCAACTTCTAAGCAGTAAATATTTTTTAAATAAATCTATTTACCAAAAATGTTTTATTGCCCTAATCTAACTTTATAAATATGATTCGCAAGGATGCCTGAAATCCACAGCTCGGGAGGGGGAGGAATTGAGCTGGCGCTGTTCTACCCTGGAGCCAAGGCCGCACTGCCAATTAGGCAAGGTGAGGCGATTTCCTCAGGCCGCGCAGACTTGGAAATAAGTAGGGTGTGGCGGCTGCATGGCAGTTGGTGATATGTGCTTCCATTGTGGAAGCACTTATCTCTATATACATCTGTATCACCATCCTTAGGACAGCGATACGCAGGGGAGAGGTGTCTGCCATCCCTGTTCCTCTGATAGGTCTGATAGGCTACAGTCACTAGGCCTGCAGCCTATCAGAGGCCGTTGCAGGCGGCACAATGATGTCATCATGCCACCTGAACTGTACAGCGCGGGACACAGGCCAGAAGAGGTCTGCATCGCATTGCTGACAGCCGCATGGCGGTAAGTATGTGTTTATGGCACAATGCAGGAGAGGAGCACTATGGGGGCATCTAGGGGCACTAAGAAGGGGCATATATTTGCTGCCACATTATAGGGCGCAATATGGGGAAGGGAGCACAGAAGCACTATGGGGCATCTACTGAGGGCACTAAGAAGGGGTATTTTATACTGGCATATTATGGGGCGCACTATGGGGAAGGGAGCACAAGTACTATGGGGGCATCTACTGAGGGCACAAAGAAGGGTTATTTTATATGGTGGGCACTATGGGGAAGAGGAGCACTATAGGGGAATCTACTGGGACACCAAGAAGGGGTATTTTGTACTGGCACATTATGGGGAAGGGGGGAGAGGAGCACTATGGAAACATCTACTGGGGGCACTAAGAAGGAGTATTGTACTAGTAACGCTCAGATTCTCTCAATATAGTCGAGTAGATTACCTTGGCTATATCTCAAGTAGCCAAGGGAAAAACGCCAAGGGAAATTTATAGCCAATATAAGGACATTATACGCCCACAGTTACTGCATTTGTATAATGTCTTAGACACTCATAGCCTTCCTCTATCCCTGAATGATACTACTATCATCATATTACTAAAACCGGATAAAGCAACAGAGGACTCTGGATCCTACTACCCCATCTCATTACTTAATACGGACTAAAAGATTATCACTAAGATACTTGTGAACAGACTAAACTCCATTATAACAGATATTATACATCCGAACAAATCTAGATTTATGCCGGGAGAAGTCTACTAACGACAATATCAGAGAGTTTAGGTAATTTCCCAAATTGTATGGTCTCACCAGTATGACTGGGTGGTTGTGTCCCTGGATACTGCCAAGGCATTCGACTCTGTTAAGTGGCCTTAGCTCCTGGCGGTGCTTGCTCACTTTGGATTTGGCCCAATTTTCATCAAACGGACATCCATTATTTACCAACCGTCAGCGAGCATGATGATGAATGGCCTCCTTTCTTCGCCCTTTCTTTTGAAACTGGATGAGGCAGGGGTGCCCCTGTCTCCCTTGCTATTTGCGGTGGTGATTGAACCCCTGGCATTACTTATCCGGCAAGACATTCAATTTTAGGGTATCTCTATATGCTGTAGAGAGGATTGTATTGGTATGTACGCTGACGATATGGTATTATTCTTATATAACCCCCTACACTCCCTCCCATATGCAGTATTACTTATTAATGCTTTTGGTAGATTTTCAGGATTACTAATTAATTGGCAGAACTTGTACCTTCTACCGCTGCAGAGGACTGGATGGCATATCGATAGGCATCTGTGTCGCCTTGCTATAGTTGATCACGTCAAGTACCTAGGCATATATACAGTAGCTCACAAAAGTGAGTACACCCCTCCGATTTTTGTAAATGTTTTATTATATATTTTCTTGGGATGACACATTGATACAATGTAAAGTAGTCAGTGTACAGCTTGTGTAATACCTCAGAGTGACATTACCACCACCTTTGGTACCCCCACTATCTTTGTTGGTTCCTGTGTCATCGTATATATTTATTGCCATTTCCTGCAATGTTTGTATACATATTCCCTTCTAAACCACTGTTAACATGTAAAGTGCCTGGTTCACTAGCAGATGGTGGCATTGATGGCAGAGAGAGTTTCTCTGGGATGGGGCCTTTAGTTAGTGAGTCAGTCTAGCCTACCCCTACCTAAGGGAAGGTTGTGTGTTGGCCAGCAGAGCACTGACTGCTTTGCTGGGCCCGCAGGCCCTGCCTGCGAGTTCTACATGGTTACTAGTCCCCTCCTGGGCTTGCATTGCCTACATCCAAGCTAAGTGAGCTTGATTCCAGGAAGAAGTTCCTAGGATTAAAGATAAAGTAAGAGACAGACTACAGACTGCTAAGTTCCAGCAGAAGAGGAAAAGGTTCCTATTTAAGCCAGCCAGCATAGCAGAGCTGAGAAAGCTACGGTATACCAGAGCTGATATTTTTGCAGAAGTGTTTGCCTGCCATTTAAGCCAATACCTGCTGATGACCAAAATCAAGTTGGAAGATTGTTCCTTGATGAAGTTTATGCCAAGTAAAGCTGTGTTCAATGTTAATACAAGTATGGACTGTTTATTCTACTTGCTCATCACCCAAGTTCAAGTTCATCACCCAAGTTCAAGTTTTGCACTGCTTCGGACTACCATGTCTGGGATCCAAGAATATCCAGATAGGAGCACCATGACACGTGCATACAACACCTTCAGAGACATTGTAGATCACTCTACACAACTTTGGCAATCCTACAGCTGGGTACCAACACCACCTTCTTAAAGGGGACTCTAAGTCCTCGTTGCTTAAATGCAACTGGTGTCACGACTACTTGCTCTGTAAGAGGGACATATATAATTAAAACCTCCTAAAGGGTAAGGGATAACCTAGACACCGGATCTAGTCCGTTGCATTCAATTGGAATCACAAACAGGATAAGAACAACGTTAAAACTGTGTGCCACTAAGAACAGGATCGGTACAAAACTAAACTGTGTGTTTACAACTTTATTAAGTAACTTTAATGTGTTCGCTGCAGAACGACTGTCGCTAAATGCTGCACGACAGTGCCCAAAGAGTTAATCTGCCATCTTTAACACTGATGGCGCAGCTTCTTCATGCCCAGGTGAGAAACTCTAGCCCTGTCTACAGGGAGAAAGACCATTGCACAAAGAGGGAGAGAGGAAGCTACCTTCAAGAAGCACCTCCTTCATTTCCTGCTTGCGCCAGAGAACAAAAGCACAGTATGGCGGCACCTAACGCGAGCGGGGAAGATAAGCTCTCAGAAACAAGGGCCCCTCCATCATCCCTGGTGCTTACCAGAGAGAAGGCAAACGATATGACGGCACCTAAGCCGCAGTTCCAGCGATATCTGAAGGAGTCACAGGCTGTCCCCATGCTGGCCGGTACGGCGGAGGTGGCCAGAGCTCCCCCTCCGCTGCTCAGGAGGAAAGGGATGCATGGTGTCTTCTGCCATATGGACCCTCGGCCTGCGATACACCTGCCCCTGGTAAGAGTAGTGCACCCGATACGCCTCTCAGACTCTATGTAGCTTGTCCCATGGGGTTCCACTAGCAGGCCGACCCAGCTGAAGACCACAGCACCAGGAGATGTTGCTAGAGGACAAAGCATGCAGCTGGGTATGGAGCGTCTGGACGTCGATGGAAATGCCCATATGGGAACTGGAAGTTCATCTATGGCTCCTTCGATGCTGGAAGGGAACAATGGCCTAGTCTGGGAGGCCTGGAAAGAACATGTTTACGCCAGAGAGCTTATTGGCCTCAGACCCTGCCTCCGATACCTGAGGAGATCCTCACAGAGATGAGTCAAAGTCACAACCAGGTTGTGCCAAACCCACCCGGACTGTCTGGAGAGCAGGAATGGTCTGCTCAAGCGGAAGAAGCCGCCCTAGGATGAAGGCCCTACTTAACTTAAAAGAAAAGAACAATGACTTTGGGAGCCACAGCGTGGACTACTCCTGAAGTGTGAGGACCTGTTTGGCGTATTGTGTGTTTTAACATGTTTTTATGTTTCAGGCTGCCCCTTTTTGTCCTCACCCGAATGGTAATGTTTTGTAAGGACCCCCCCTTCCCCCCTCCATAATCAGCATTCATCTCCTTTTCTGTTGCGGTTTATAAGCGCAAAATTATTTTTCAATTTTTCGCCCTTTTCAGGTCTTTTGGGAGCCCCTTTGCTAGTGGTTTTCATGACCTGTGCTGCTACTTTTATTCCCATTTGAATTACAAATGAATTTGTGACTTATGTGGATTACAACTAATACCATACCTAATTTGGATTACACTTTTTTATTTTCTTTGGCTTACAAAGGATGTTGTTGCACTTAAGGTTGCTGTTCGGTGCACTTTATCCTCAAGAATTGAAGAAAGAGACTCTAAAGTCACTATATTGTCTGTTTGCACTATTCTATTGCATTAAAAATGTGCCTTATTGATTTGCACTAACCTTTTGAATTTTCAACAACGTTTAAGAATATTGCTGAGTGGTTAAGTGCCTTGCCTCTAATACAGAAGGTCATGAGTTTGAATCCCAGCAAAAAACGTTTCTGAAATACAGGCTAAATTAGATTTAAATACACTGGGTGTCCTCAAGCACTGACTCCATACATGGACATAGCTATAAATGGAGACAGAGCAGGGACTCCTAATCCGCTGACTCACACTGAGGGATTCCCTCACTGTACAGCAATCTAAATTAGATCTAAATACACTGACTCGAGCATCGCGCTCGAGCACATGTGGTGTTCGGCTGAACTCTGCGATGTGCCGAGCATGCTCGCTCAACACTACTGCTCACTTCTGCACTAGAAGCATTATCATATTACAAGGAGTATTACCTTTTATGACCACACCCTGTTTTCACCAATTCACTGATAAAGTCCCCCTTTTGTAAGGGTGGCTATTTTAAGAATTTTATATCAGGCTCGCAAGATTACTTTTCCCAGCTTAGATACAGGCGCTTTTAAATAATGTGACCCAGCCCAGGGATGGCTGTAATCTGCATCTTGTGACAAAAACAGCAACTTCTATATCAATTAAAGGGTTTCTGTCATCTGAAAAATGGGTATTAAGCTGGCTGACGTTAGCGATGTGCTAATGTCAGCTGAACATAACTATATTAGTGCCAGCTCACTGCCTGCCGCCGTTAATGAGAAAAACGAACTTTTATAATATGCTAATTAGCTCTAGTAATATCACAAATGGTAATCCCTACTAACTGCTGATCTGTAACCAAATCATATGTCTCAATGGTTTTACAGAGGAGAGCTAGGACCTAGACTCTGTTTTAAAGGAATTCTTTTGATCTAATTCTAAAGAGTATAGGTCAATCACCGCTGTACACATCAGACAGGGCTGGAGAGGGCTGGTTATACCCTCATCCAGTCAACAGTGAGAGGAACACAAACTCTGCCCACTGTTTCAGATTGAAGGAGCAGGCCAACCAGTCAGACTACACACTGTCAGCTAAGTGAGGTTCACAGAGATACAGACGAGGGGCTGCTCGGCATCGCACCCCCTGCATGACACACCTCCTCCCCAATGATGCGAGACAGATTTCCAGAAGGGAGGAAAGGCCTCTGGGAGGTAAAAACTCTTCAGGATGTCTTATTTCCAAGTGACAAATGTCAAAAGGCCTAGTAACTCTAATATTTTTTTTCTTCCTCCTTCGTTGGGGAACTAGAACTTCCATTCAATCACTGTCCCTTGCTCTGTTGTAACTCCATAGTTTCTTTTAGACACTTGGTTAGTGGACACTTGTCAGCTTCTTTAGCTTATGGCAAACAAACACTTTCATGGATAATGGAATCAGAGGACGATGGATCAAAGGTTAAAGATACATTAGAGAGGCGTGGCCTGGACGTCCGGCAAGATGCCACCCCTGTCAGCCTTAGCCAAGGAGTTCTCCTATCGCCCGCAGGGCCATCTTAAGGGGGCTGGAACCCCTCCTCAGCTTGCCCAGCTCGTTTCCCCCACATACCAGCCAACTGAGATGGCGCCCAAGCGCCATGCTTCCCAGGCGACTCCATCACAGCACCGCAGAAGGGACTGGGCTGATGTCCCAGAGGATCAGGCAGAAGACCCTCAGCTTAAAAGGGGTTCTGAAGGGGCTGAGGTGCAATGGGACTCACAATCTGATTTAAATGAGGAAAATGAGGGATGCAACATGTCTGTGTCACAATCCTCTGCCACTCTCCATAAATCTTTACAGCATCTTCCCACTAAGGAGGACTTTAAAAATCTTATAACTGAAGTGAAAAATGCCTGCAAGACAGAGATATCGTCGCTACGCACAGATTTTAAACAGATTGCAGCCAGGGTGGATTCCCTGAAACGGACCATGATGTCACCCGCAAATATATTGCACATCTCCAATCTACTGTGTCTAGATGTTCTCAAGCAGTTCGGGATAACACTAAGCACTTAGAGGACTTGGACAATAGGGGCCGCCGGCACAATATCAGAGTGAGGGGTATACCTGAATCTGAGACAGAGGAGAACCTATATGAAGTATTGAATGACCTGTTTAATATCG